>JANKOD010000193.1:25583917-25601798 GCA_026284645.1 Erythroxylum acuminatum | reverse complement strand
TGCTGGTGTTTGGATTCCGGACGGGAGGTCCGATGTTGCCTTGTGTTATTGGGATTGTGATATTAGAAGTGAATTTCCTTTGTTTTGAATTTTTGGGCTGTCAAAATACAGCCGTTATGCTGCCGAAATTTCGGTAAAATAGGTTTCACAAGGAGTTTGGTGATTTATATGAATGTATAAGCAAATGATTAAGAAGAATTAAGTGAATTGAGTTTAGTGTCCTAGAAAGGGAAAACGGTATGGTTTTGATTAGTATGAGAATGGTTATAAGATGAATAAGATTAAAAAAAAAAATTTATCAGGATTTTCGGATTAGTCTGAGGTTTCCAACGCGACGTTTAGTTTCTAAAGTTTTGCGCTTGCGGATGTCGGTATATGTTTCCGTTCGTTTCGAAACGTTAGTTTCGATTTGCTTCTGTTTTTGCTTCGGCCCACTTTCGGGTTAGATTTCGGTTCCTTGCTTCTCTTTCCGTTTCCGTTTTCCGGTTGGGATCCGGTTTCGAGATCGGGTTCCAACAAATGATAAGATGTCTAAAAAGGGTAGTTGTCCTCCCTTCATAAAGTTATTTGATCAAATATACTCCCCCACGAAATCAGGTAATAGACCCCCACATAAAGAAAAGAACTTGATTCCCAAAATAATTAGAATCCTAATTCTATCGAATATGTTTTCAAATTAGACTTTGGTGATAAACTTTTTCTTTGCACGTGCCCATGTTTAGTCAAAAACTTTTCTGCCAGTTGGAAATTTGAATTGCCTTTGCTTTTCTTGCATCTTTTTTATTCAAATTCAACTCCCATGTGTTTAAAATCACCTGATAACAATTAAGAGACAAGTCCATTAATTTTAAATAAAAATTTCAACACATTAAAGATATTTATATCCAAAGTTATCCCAAAAATAATAACTTATCAGAAATTGGGAAAAGTTTTACGTTACTTTCTTTACCTCTTGTAAGACCTTTAATAAGAGAAGATAGAATAATAAAGAATTTAATTGTTTTTAAAATTTATAAAGAAATATTTATTAGTTGATTTATATCTAAGTTGACTAGATAATTATGCATATTTTTATTTTTAAAATTTACATTTAACTTGATTAAAAATAGTAATTTCATTTAAAATTCATTCAAACATAATATTAAAGATACCCTCATTATTTTTTCAGAGTTTCATAATTGTAAAAAAATAGATATTCTATTTTACATAAGTAATTATGAAATTTGTTATATTTTTAATAATTATTATATTATTTATTAAATTATTTTTTAATGATGATAATAGACCAAAATAGTCTCATTACAAATTCTAGTGTAAAAATTTTATTGCTTAGATATTATTAAATATAAATATTTTAGTTATCTACTTCATTTAAGTTTAATTAATCATATTATTTTACATATATAATGATAAGAAATGAAAAATTATTAATATAATTTTTATTTGGTAGAAGATTAAATATTTTGTTTATATTATTAAATAATTAATAGCAGAATTTAAGAAAGTATGAGTTATTACTTGAATTTAAACTTAAAATTTTTATAATAAATCATATTTATAATTAAAATCAAACACATTTCTTGATTCGAATTAGATAATTTTTAAATATGCTAATCCTAATAAACATACAAATTACTCAAAACTTGTGTCATTAAAATTATGACTTAGACCTATACGCCTTTAACCAAAAATTGAGTTCTAGATTTAGCTTTATTTCTGAAAATTATTATGTTTCTAGTTAAAAATTTTGCAATAAAGTGGTGGATATGGAGTTACATAAGCCCAAGAGGTTCAGCTTACTGCCAAGTACATACATATATTCTTTTCTTTTGTTTGTTTGTTTTTTGGTTTCTTGCCAACTTTAAAGTTGTCTTCTATAGAAGAAAGAGTGGAGAGAATTTATTGGAGAAAATAATTTCTCAGTATTACACTGTTTTGCGCTTCCGATAAGCCTCCTTATATAAATCTCTAAAACCAAATAAAATGATTACAATATCTTCTAAATTATAACCGCTCAATAACTTAAGTTTGCTAAATTAATTTTTATATAACATAAACTAATAATAACTCTTCTGTTCAAGTTTGCTACTTTAACACTCCCCCTCAAACTTGCATCTTTCATCTTAATTCGCAATCAAGAAAGGTGATTCCCAGCATTTTCTTGAACTTCTCAAATAATTCAGCTTTGAGGGGCTTTGTCATAACATCTGCAACTTGATCTTCAGTTCAGCAAAATTGAAGTTCGATTTCTCCTTGTTTTATGTGTTCCCTAATATAGTGATAACGTATATCAATATGTTTACTCCGTTCAAAATACACAGGATTCTTTGCTACTGCCATAGCTAATTCATAGTCATAATGAATACACGTTTGGCCAAATTGATTATGCTTCAGATCCTCTAGTATCTTGCATAGCCAAATTGCCCAACACGTTGCTCATGCTACTACAATATACTCAACTTCTGCTATTGATAAAGCCCCCACTTGTTGCTTTTTGAAGACCATGAGATGACTCCTTTTCTAAAATAGAAAACATATATAGATGTACTTTTGCCTGTTTCAATGTCACCTGCCCAGTCACTATCTGTGTAACCTAATAATTTAAAAGAATCAGAATGGGTATAGGATATTCCATGATCTCGTGTTCCATTTAGATAACACAAAATCCTTTTGGTGCTTGCAAGTGTGATTGACATAGTTTCTCCATGAAACGACTTATGAGCCCAACTCCATAAACAATGTTAGGCCTAGTGGATGTCAAATAACTGTAGACTTCTGACTATACTTTTGAAGTAGGTTGGATTGATAAGTTCTCCGCTACCTTCTTTCTTCATCTCCACACATTTTGCAACAGGTGTTTGAATTGATGAAGATGTATCCATCTTGAATTTCTTCAAGATATCAGTGGCATATTTCTTTTGCGAAACCAATATGGCATCATTAGTTTGTCGCACTTCAATACTGAGAAAGTATGACATCAATCCCATGTCCATCATCTCAAACTGGTGTGCCATGACATCCTTAAACTCCATAAACATCACCTCACTATTCCCAGTAAATATGAGGTCATCTACGTATAACATAACATCAAAATTTCACCACTTGCCTTTAACTTAAACGAGGTGCATGTTTCAAACCATACAAGGATTTCTTGAAGCGGTAGACTTTATTCTCATCTCCTTTCTTAAGAAAACCAGGCAGTTGATCCACATAGACTTCTTCTTGAAGTACTCCATTCGAAAAAGTTGATTTAATATCCATTTGATGAACTTTCCACTTATTTTGGGCAGAAAGATAAAATCATTTGAACTGTGTCCATTCTTGAAACTGGAGCAAAACTTCAAAATAATCGATTACCGACTTTTATTTGTAAGCTTTAACCACCAATCTTGCTTTATAGAGATCAACTTCACCATCAGGTCTGTACTTGGTTTTGTACACCCATTTGACTCCTATTGGCATCCTTCCAACTAGTAGAGAAGTTAACTCCCAAGCATCATTCTTCTCGATAGATCGGATCTCCTCCTTCATGGCTTGGATCCATTTCTCATCTACTATTGCATTGTTAAAAGAAACTAGATCACAATCTGCAAATAAACAAAAAGCTTGACAAGGTATCATTGTTTAACTCATCATCATTATCCTCATCTCTCCCTAACATATAATCTTGCAATAGTGCTGGTATTACACGAGTCCTTCGAGGAAGACTTGATGGTTTTGCATATATTGATCGGTGACGGTGATGACATAGAAACATGACTTAAAGATGCCCCATTTGTTGATGCTTCACTAACGATAACACTACTAATGTTCTGATTCCATTGCCATTCTTCATCTTCAGCAAATCAGACATCCCTGCTTATGATAACCTCCTCAGTGTCTAGATTATACAATTTATAACCCTTTGTCACATCACTGTAGCCAATGCAGATGCATTCCAAACTTTTGTTGTCAAGCTTCTTCCTTTTTTCATTAGGTATATGGGCATATGCAACACACCCAAATACTCGCAAGTGAGAAACATTTGGCTTATTCCCACTCCATGCTTCTTCAGGTGTCCTTCCACAAGCGCTTTTTATGGGAAACCTATTCAACAATTAAATAGCACAAGAGATAGCTTCTGCCTAGAAAGGCTTCGGTAAATATGTAGCCTTCAACATACTTCTAGTCATCTCAAATATTGTTCTATTCTATTATTCAGCTATACCATTTTTGCTGTGGAGTATAGCTAGCAGCCAACTCACGTCGAATTCCTTCTTTCTTACAATAGTCATTGAATTCATTTGATGTAAACTCTCCTCCTCTATTTGATCTTAAATTCTTCAAATGAAATCCACTTTGTTTCTCAACAAGTGCCTTGAATTCTTTGAACTTGTTTAAAGCTACAGATTTTTCATTCAAAAAATAAACCCATAATTTTATGGTAAAATCATCCACGAATAGTGAAAAAATACCTTTTGTTACTGATAGATTCTACCTCCACTGGTCCACATATATCAGTATGAACTAGTTCTAATGGTTACTTTGCCCGTCTTGACTTTTTGATTGGAAATGAGTCTCGGTGATGCTTTCTATGTATACAGCCTTCACATAGGTTGTTGGGGGCATCAATTAGAGGAAGACCAGCCACTATGTGCTTCTGTGCCAACACCTTCAAACCTCTGAAATTTAGATGACCAAATCAAAGATGCCAAAGCCAATTGCTATCTTTCACCATTGCTTGCAAATTCATTAATGTTCTCATCTAGAGAGACAAAAGAAACATATGGTTCTTCGTCATTTTCACCTTTGCAATAGTTTTGTCATTTTTGCCTTTGATTTCACAAACCCCATCTACAATATGAAATTTGGTGCCCTTTTTTCTGAAAGCTAACCCAAGCTTAACAAATTCCAATATAACCCAGGTATATAGAACATGTCAGCAATAGTAACATTAGTGCTATCTTTTGATTGTATACTAATGTCACCTTTACCCATCACGAAGATTTTGGATTTATTGCCAAAGTTCATCTCTCCTCTCACTGTCTCGTCTAGAAATGAGAACAACTCCTTCTTTCTTGTCATGTGATTGCTACACGCTGTGTCAAGATACCAGATATTATTATTTTCTGCCTTTGGACTTTGTTTGCAAGCAAGGACCAGATTATCCTCTACTTCTGCTACATTAGCTTGCTCTCCACCTTGTAATTTTGTTCGACATTCTGATGTGTAATGCTTGAAACGTTGGCATCTATGACACTGAATTTTGGATTTGTCACGTAGAAAATTTGATCTCCCATTTAAAGAATTGTTTTCTCCTGTCTTGTCCCTATTTGAGACAAAATTATTTCCATTTCCGCGACCACGACCACGATCACCTTTATATCCACCACGGTTGGACGTATTTGCGTTACTTTGCAAAGCATGTTTAGTATTTGAATTTTTATTTCGTTGGTCCTTTAGTTGCTTGTGTGAAGACAGGGACCCAATAGCCTTTTAACTATAATTATCAAAAAATCAAGCCCTCATAATAGAATCAAACTTTGAAATTAAGGATTGTGTAATTTTCTTCACAACCTGTTGATCATTAATAACTTCACCATTAGCATGCAATTGGTTAACAATGATTTGAACTCGATCAAAATAGGTAGCAATAGATTCTGACTCATTCATTTCTTAGATTTTCGAAATCTCCACGAAACTTTTACAAGCAAACTTGTCTAACTCTTTCTTCTCCTTTGTAGGATTTCTGAAGAATATCCCATGCTACATGAGACGTTTCAGCCAATGATGTTTTCAAAAATATTTTTTCCTCCTGGACTGCAGAAAAAATAAAATACAATGTTTTTTTATTTTTCTTGCGGGTTTTTAATAATGCATCATGTTCCTCCTTTCTGAGTGACTTAAATACTGTTCAGTCTGTGACATCTGTGAAACCTTTTTCCACCACATCCCACATGTCTTGATAGCGGAAAAATACTTTCATTTGGACAACTCAATCATCGTAATTCTTCCAATTAAGTTTGGAAGTGGTAGCTGGAATGAGTTGCTTGTGGTTGCCATAGTAAATTGTAAATATTGTGAAGATTGTGGCTCTGATACCAAACGTAGAAGAAGGAGTGGAGAGAATTTATAAAAGAAAATGATCTATCTATATTACACTATTTTATACTTCTAATAAGCCTCCTTATATAACAAATTATAACCGCTTAATAACTTAAGTTTGCTAAATTAATTTCTATATAACGTAAATTAATAATAACTCTTCCGTTTTTTGTCTTCATTCGAAATCGGGGCAGGTGATTCCCAGCATTTTCTTGAACTTCTCAAATAATTCAGCCTTGATGTATCATAATTCTAGCATAGGAAGTGGATTCAATAGCTATGGTGGAGTTCATGAAGAATGTTCATGCCCACAAGGAATCTTAATTCTCGACTGTTGTCAGCTACTTTATAAAATCGTTGATGTTACGGTTGATAATATAGACTTGAATTCCAAACGTCCCTTAACTATATACCCTTCGATTTTTTGTGAAGCTCTGAAAGCCAATGCCTATGAAGTTTCCGACCCCAGATTGATCTGTAATTAAAATTTAATTCTTTAATAAAATCCTTTTAAGGAAAAGAGAGAAATGTTATAGACGACTGACGCACAAAAAGAGAGACATTTTTATCTACAATTGGTCGGATTGAAATCTTTCCTAAACTACGTACTAGGTATTTATCATTTCATCTATCCAATTACAAGAATTTCTTTTAAGAATTAAGAGAAACGCCGTCATTTATGAAATGCGGCTCAACTTTGGATCAAACTTGACTTATGGATGACTATAATTTGCATTTAGGTTTGTGCCGGTTCCTTTTTCATCATTGAACAAAACCAACTAGCCTCCCAGTTCACCAGCATTTCCCTTACTTTTACCGTGAAATTTTTTAAAGATAAATTTATATACTGCATCGTCATCAAACCTAGTTCCTGAGGAGTGGCTAGTGGCTACTCTTTCTTGATTACAAACCTAGTTCATAAATAACTTGCATGTGGCTACACAATAGCAAAGTTAGGGATAGGAAATCATTATCCCAGTTTTAGTTTTCAATTTTAGATTTCTTATTTTTACGCAGTCCATGCCTCTCTCGCTCTCAGAGAGTCCGTCAATAAATGATATACTAGAAACCTGTTTTCTTACCCGAGGGCCTTTCTTTACCATTTATCTTGCATCACTTAAAACAAGAGGGCAGCAACCGTGAATCAATTTTGGCACTTAGGTGCCACTTTTTTTTTAATCGGATGTTGACCATGATACGACACACTGCTGTCATCCAAATCGTTTTGTTTTCAGCTAAGTTATTCATGTTTTTGGCACGAAAAGTTGTTTGACACAACAATTGTTTCCCTCAATGGCGTTTAAGAGTAGATACGCTTCCTTCCTTACAAGTATTTGAGTGTTGTTTCCTGTAATAACTATTCTTTCTAAATAATCATTAATGTCTGTACGGCCCTTCACGATTAAGGAATGTAAAAGAAAATTTTGAAATTAAAATCATATTTCATATGTAGTTTAAATTTATTTAGATTCATAGCTTTTAATTTTCATAATGTCTTTTATTTTTGAAGTAAGACAATTGACTTTAGAGAGAATTGGAAAATCTTTAATCATGGTATCAACTATTTTAATTATTTGCGCATTAACATAAATAAAGAAATCCGATCTCTTTGCCACGTCACGCGGAAAGTGTTTGTTGCAGTCAAATTATTGGTGCCGCATTTCAGCCAGCCAATTGCTGCCGAAATTGCGGCAAAGTCATGGTAACTTTAATAAGTAGATTTAGGTCCACGCCACAGCTTGAGAATTGAGATTGATTGATTTTTTTTCCCTATTTTGGTATTTAAAATATTGTAAAAATAATAATTACTTAACTCTAGTCAAATGATAAAAGAAAATTGAAAGAGTCGTTATGTATTTGTATATATATTTTTAAAAAACTATATTTATATAGGAAAGTTTTTAATCAATTTCTTTTAATAAAACTTATATATGAAACGACTAAATGAGTAAACAAGTATGCTTTCTATCTTGAGTTCTTCCGCTTTAAAAATATAAAACTCCACTAATTAAGCAATTGAGAATATGTCAATTTATTTTTTAAAATGAGACATAGGTTCTTCTCTCACAAGCATTGATTTGAGAGCAAGATTAGATTAGATTAGATTCCAGGAATCAAAACAGAGGGACAAGATGCGAATGTGTTAGTTAAAGTGCTCCAGCTACATAAGATAGCACCATTAATATCAACAGTATAATGTAAGGATTAGGTGGATTTGGCTATCAATGAGTTGGCCATTGTCTGGATTCTTTTCCATTGCATGGAGTGACCAATTAATGAGAAGATGGGATTATCACAGAGACAGACAGAGCCCAGGCAGGTGAGACCAAATCATCCTTCCAATCCTCACGCTACTCTCTCAGCAAGAAACTGTGATTTTTCATGGTCTGCTTTTACATTTTCAACTTTGCGTGTATTCCTCACTCATCCAAAAAGGAAAAGATTGTATGTAGTATGCCATTATCTCGACCTGAATAACAAACTGAATATACGCACATAAAAAAAAATATAGGACCAGCATACATGCCTTTCGGCATCTCGAGGGTAACTATTTGTTTATAAGCGTCTTTGTCTCTGATTGATAGGCATAGCCCAAGTTCTTTGACGACTGTCCGTTGGGATGTTTTCGCATCCCCTGACCAAGTTACCATTCCTCACGTAAGCCACAGGTCTTTGGTTGTTGGACGACAATGCTCAAAATTTACACCGCACATTCCTGTTACTTATTTATAAATAATATACGCTATGCATTTAACTAAATGTGTTTTACGTGAGAATGCTGAATGATTGCCTTCCCTTCCCAGTTCCCACCCTCTACTTGCTGACTATTGGTAGTGACCCACAAAAAATTAGAACAAAGTTTGGGGATCAGATAGAAAAATAAAAAGAACAATTCCTCAAAACTGTGCGCTTTTTTACACCTCAGTTCCAAAAGGGGAAGCGAGATAGGGCCGTTTTCTGTTGCCAACGCCAACCTCCCTTTCCGCTCAGAAGACAGTCTCTCCATAAAGTCACTCTCTAGCTACTCCTTAGAGGCCCCCCTTTTTTTCTTCTATCTGATTATGTAAAAACTCGGACAAAGTATAAGCTAAAGAGAAAGTTGATTTCTTTTTCGTTTTTCTCTTCTGGTACTGAAGCGCCAACAATGAGCTTTAAAGAAATGGCTTTCTGTAGGATCTTTGCTTGGTTTCTTATCCACATTTGCTTGCTAGTGACCTTGTGTTCTGCATTAGATCCAACGGTGACTTATGAGTTTGAGGTCTCCTACATCACTGCATCTCCTCTTGGTGTGCCTCAGCAGGTTAGTGCTATTGGATCTCTCTGTTTTTCACCTTTTCTTTTTCCACTGTCTTTTCTTGCTGTTTTTCTAACTAGACCTTTTATGAGTTATTCTCACTTTTTTAAAACATGGGTGTCCTTGAAAATCTCCAATGTTTCAACCTTTACCTCCAGATCTACTAAAATTTGCTTGCTTGCACACAGTTTCAGCTTGAAGCCGTATACTTGGTTTGTATGGTTTAAATGGTTTTGCAACTAACGATGAGCTTTCATGCGAAGTTTGTGCTCAAATGCTTCCAAATTTGAACTACTTTGCAGGTAATCGCTGTAAATGGAAAGTTTCCTGGTCCTACTATGAATGTCACAACAAACAACTATGTCATCGTTAATGTTCGAAACAAGTTGGATGAAAACCTCCTTATGCACTGGTAGGATTTTCCAACTTCTTAGACGTTCCGATGATGGGAACATATAGACGAACTTGCTATTGTACTTAATTACCCGAGAGTTTAAAGAGAACTTTAATGACAGGGTCTGATATAAGTACCATTCATTAATTGAAACTTGGATGGATGTGCTAGGTCTGGAGTTCAACAAAGGAGAAGCTCGTGGCAAGATGGGGTTCTTGGGACTAATTGTCCAATTCCTCCAAAGTGGAACTGGACTTACCAGTTTCAGGTTAAGGATCAGATTGGGAGTTTCTTTTACTTTCCTTCTCTCCATATGCAGAGAGCTTCAGGTGGATATGGCGGCTTAATTATAAATAACCGGGATATTATTCCGATTCCCTTTGATACCCCTCGCGGGGACATCGTGATCTTGATTGGTGATTGGTACAAGAAAAATCATACGGTTAGTATATGCAAATGTTAACTTTTTGAGTGTTAAATTTTGTTAGAAGTTAAAAACTCACCTTGTTTGATGCTTATGTAATTTGGTGATGTTCAGGGTTTGAGGAAGACTCTTGATGCAGGGAAAGACTTAGGGATGCCAGATGGAGTTCTTATAAATGGCAAAGGACCTTATCAGTATAATACTACTCTTGTTCCTGATGGCATTGACTATGAAACTATTGAAGTCCACCCAGGTAATTATCATTCTTGCTAGATGTTTGTTGAAAATCTGTTTATGTTTATGTTATTGTTTTTCTTCCTTGAACTTGTATGTCTCTCCTAAGCAAACACATTTTATTTTATTTTTATTTTGGACCTTTGAGTGTCTTAGTCAGGAATATGCACGCCATGTAGGCGTTAACAGTTTGTATACTAGGCCCCATTCGGAGTGACTCTGCTCATGGATAGCAATATTATCAGCATTACTTAGTGTCTATATACTTCGCAACATAGTAAATTTTGTTCTGCTACCTATTGTGTATCACTACACTCTTCTATGAGGCTGCTGGCTTCATTCTCAAAGCTTAAAGGCCCACATGAGAATGACAAAAATTGTTGTATTTTACAGGAAAAACCTATCGTCTTCGTGTGCACAATGTTGGTACCTCAACTAGTCTGAATTTCAGGATTCAGGGCCACAATCTTCTTTTAGCTGAATCAGAGGGATCATATACTGTGCAGCAAAACTATACCAGTTTAGATATACATGTAGGACAGTCATATTCTTTTCTGGTTACAATGGATCAGAACGCAAGTACTGATTACTACATTGTAGCTAGTGCAAGGTTTGTTAATGAATCGCAATGGAAAAGGGTTACTGGTGTTGCCATTTTGCAATATACTAATTCCAAGGGCAAGGCAAGAGGTCCTCTTCCTGATCCACCTAATGATGAATTTGACAAAACCTTCTCAATGAATCAAGCAAGATCCATCAGGTTAGCTTCAGTTGCCTCTCAAATGCACTGTCACATTAAAAATTCAATAACTTTTGCAACAGTTGTACTAGTTGAGAAGAATGTTGACAATAGGGAGTGGTTAAATCCTTGAATTTTCTAATGTGCATCTTTTCTTGTGTATCATATTGTAGTTTGCAGAAGTTCATATAGTTTCTATAGATAAAAGAAACCAATATTCTGAGTTGATAATTTGAATCACCATCAATCAATTTATACATCTATGAGCTCTGGGCCCCAGTTGACTCAATTGGGGGATTCTGTTGTCAAATTATACAGGTGGAATGTCTCTGCCAGTGGTGCACGACCAAACCCACAAGGTTCGTTCAGATATGGGTCAATCAATGTGACTGATGTTTATGTGTTGAAAAACAAGCCACCTATGATGATTAATGGGAAAAGAAAGACAACTCTTAGTGGTGTATCCTTTGTCAATCCTGCCACTCCTATCAGGCTTGCGGACCAACACAAAGTGAAGGGAGTCTATAAGCTTGATTTCCCCAAAACACCCATTGCTGGACCACCAAAAATGGGAACATCAGTTATAAATGGAACATACAGAGGCTTTATGGAAATCATTCTGCAGAACAATGAAACCAAGATGCAGAGTTATCACCTGAATGGATATGCAGTTTTTGTTGTTGGGTAGGACTTATCCATGCTTGCTACTCTTCAGTTATCTACACCGTACAAAATCTTTGATCTTATACCTTAAATCACTTGTACTTGATTTGATCTTATACCTTAAATCACTTGTACTTGACTCAATTCAGGATGGATTATGGTGACTGGACTGAAAACAGCAGGGGCACATATAATAAGTGGGATGGTGTTGCACGTTCTACAGTACAGGTCTGTTATTACCAATGTTTTATGCTCTGAAGTTTTTTTGGTCCTTCAAAATTTCCATGGGTTCAAGGTTTCCTTCATCATATTCTCTATTGTGTCATAATCTATTTTTTAGTAAAGATATGCATTGAACTTAGCATATGATAAAGAGATCTAGTACTCTTTCTAGCAGTCTTATGGGCGGACCTTAAACCTGAAAAAGGATTCTGATATCTTTTGATATATGCTCTCACTCACAACTGTATATGATAAAACTGTTACTGCACTATTTGCTTGCATACTTTACTCTTGAAGTTAACATGATTAAACTTTGATTTTTTTTTGTGTTAAGTATTTTGAAATCATTTGTATGCTGCCTATGTAATTGAGCAATTTTGGGCATCTGGGCATCAATCTTCAAATCTTGGTTAGTATCTACCCTAGAGAATTCACAGCTTGCATAAGTAACATATTGCTCTCTAGTTCAAACTTGTCCCTTAAAGTTTAACTTATGGAGAAGCGAATATGATGAGATTATATATGTATAGGTATATCCTGGAGCGTGGACTGCAATTTTGGTATCACTTGACAATGTTGGAGTATGGAACCTCAGAACAGAAAACCTTGATTCATGGTACCTCGGCCAAGAAACTTATGTCAGAGTTGTGAATCCAGAAGAGAATAACAAAACTGAGTTTCCTGCACCAGACAATGTCCTATATTGTGGTGCACTCGGCAAATTGCAAAAGTATGCACTGTTAGCCTTTTAACTGCACCGTTGTGTAGTATGAAGAACTGGAATCTGATTAATGTTGTTTCCTTCTTTCTTCAGGCCTCAAGATATCACTTCAGAAGCACTGGCAAGATACAATATGTCAAAGCTCTCCTTCACATTGCTAATGATGATCTCTGCTTTGATGTCTCTTTTTGGCTGATTGTTCCGTTGGGACATGTTGACTGGAGTACTGCTTGTTTGAGCCTGTCTTCTTTATGCGGACTGCATTTGTGAGTGCTTAATAGCTGTGTTCTTCTAGTCATGTTGATAAGAAAATTTCAGTGATTTTGACATTTAATTTTTAATCTTCTTGGGTTTTCTCTTTATTTGTTGGATTGCTATTCTTTAATTGCCTGTAATTTATGTACTGATGCAATTCATCAATGTTTTTAATTGAATTAACTTCCCAAGGCTCTACATTCATATACGCTTTTCACCTTGGATTCTAATGCTTAATTTCCTCAATGAGTCTAAAGTCAGAATCAGAAAAGGCAAAAGAGTGGAGTAAACATGTACTTTTGCCCTCAAATGCAAATATTCACCACCGTCAATCCTGGATTTATGATGGATGGTCATAATTTGGTCGAACGTGCTGTTTGCCATTCTCTCATGATTTTTTAAAAAATCCTTTTGCGGTTGGAGACACTGATAAATCAAACAGTCGGTGCATATAAAATAAACCTGAAAGTGACGTGGAGCAGGCAAAATGCACAATCTTGGTGGAAGATGCTTTGAGCCTAGCTGGAAAGAAAGTGGTCGACAGCCCAAAAGAAGGTGACTCATTCAGTTAACACACTGGCAAATGCAATCTGAAAGGCTAGGCGAGGCATGGCTGACTGCTCCCTGCATCATTAATGCGAGTTTTGGTTCCATATTTTCTTTGAATCATTTCAAACATCAAGACATGGGGCTAAATTCCGAAGATAGTACTACTACTACATTTGGTTGGTTTATAGTATTATTAAAAGGTCACATTTTGCTCGGCGTGCTAAGATTGAATCACTCAAAGCAGCAGGCTTTACAGGACACATAGTAATTTTGTGGGCACTTGGTTAGGCGTTTGCTTCAGGGGACTACAGTTTTAGGTGGTGATCCTGTCGGAGGAAGAGCATATATGGTGGCGTCCTGTCAATTTCTACTTTACAAGTCATTCTAGCCTGATATAAAAGTTCCATCCTTTACAGTTTGACCCCACCGTTCATCATTTTCGCTTTTACTTCAAGGCTCTTGAGTTGGACCTACTATAGAACTTGAGTGGATATGGCTAAAGTGGCATACTTAATTTCGTTGCTTCGTTTTAGCGGAAACACTTTAAAAACTTTTTATGAACAATAACTGCTAATTCTTAAGGGCACTCAGCATCTCCAACATTTCATAAAAACGTCTTGTCCTTTCCTGCCATAGACAACATAATCTTCCTTTGACACCATCGCAATCGGTAATGCAATGAACAGTTTATTCGCTTGGTAATTTAGTCAAAACACCATGTAGGAGCTAATGCCAATGATGGAGGATTCGATGCTAAAGAGTGGAAATTAAAGCTTTCATATAATTTACAAAGTAATTGTGCTCGTGGACTGCGTCCCTCTAATCTACGAAGCAATCTAATTTAACTGCTGTTGCTTTAATTAAGTGCATCACTTAAACCGGATACAGTCTGTTTGACTACTCTTTAAGTAAAATTTGTTCCTATTCAGCTGCGTTCCAAGCGTTATCTGTACTCTACTCTGACATGAACCAATAATCCTTTTAAAGCTTTTACTGTTTGATTAATAATTTGATCGTATTGTCCAAAATTTGGTAAAGATACCATTTACCATCCACGACATTATTTCTTTCCTATTCTATAGAAATTCTAAATATGCGTTATAAGTATATTAGCATGTATATACATGAATTAATGCAAAGGAGATCAATTCCAGAGTTTTTGTAATGATCACTACTTTATTTTTACAGAAAAAAAAGTTTATTTTAGATGAATTAATGCAAAGAAGATCAATTCCAGAGTTTTTGTAATGATCACTACTTTATTTTTACAGAAAAAAAGTTTATTTTAGTCTTTAAAATTTTATTCCAAATGTACTTAAAATCTTAAAAATAATTTTTAGTTAAATTGAACTCATACTTTTTTTTAAAAATAATGTCTAATTTTATTTTCAATACTATTTCGTTGGTCCTCAATTTCAATAGAAATAACTATTTTAAGGCAATTTAGTAATGTTACGACAAATCTAGTGGAAGCTAATCAAGCACCCATTTAACATATTTCTCTTATGACAACCACAACTTTTTGGCATTCTTGTCGAGAATAGTCTCCATCCAAAAATTTGTTTTGCAAGACCCAAATTTTTCATGTCAAAGGACATAGATAAGTCCTCCTTTTAACTTATAAATTATAGCAATATCTTGCTCAACTATCAACATATCATTCATATATAAGAGAAGGATGATGAAATTACCAACAGGGAATTTTCTGAAACACACAAGGATTAGTTATTGTTCACTTATGCCCATTGCTTGTCATAAATAAATAAAACTTTTTGTACTACTACCTTAGTGTCTGTTTAAGCTTAGAAAGACTCTTCTTTAATTTCATACATAGTCCTCCTTCCTTTTGACTTTGAACCTTTTTGAATACTCCATGTAAATCTCCTATTCCAAATTACCATCTAAGAAAGTAGTCTTTACATCAAACTGCTTGAGTTAAGATGTAAGCTACGTAACTAGTTCCAATACTAGTGAGAAAATCTCATCGAAATCAATAACATTCTATTGATTGTATCCCTTCACCACCAGTCTAGCATTATGCTTCATTAGCTTGTCACCATATTTCTCGATCTTGAACACCCATATATTCTTTAAAGCTTTTTTTTTTGGGAAGCTTAACTAAATTATAAATCTCATTCTTTTTTAATGAGTCCATCTCTTCTTGCATTGCCTTTAGATAAAAGTATTTGTCTTTGAGTGAATGCACTTCTTGAAAGTTTTCTAGCTCTTCTTCAAAAGTGACTAGGAGATATTCTGAACTAGGATATCTTATCAAAGGTCTTTTGAATGTAGTTGACCTTCAAAGTTGGACATTTTCTAACACTTGATTAAGTTGCTCCCCCTGCTTATGATAATCATGAACCTCTACATCATCCATAAGATGTGTCAGATATGACTCATCACCATCAGATTGCCCTTGATAATTATCATCCTATGCTAGCTCATGCTCACCTTCTTTATTCGTAGGCTAATTAATGAAAGAAGGGATAAGGGGTAGAATCTGCAGTGCTGAATGACAAACTGCTAATAGTTGATTGCGTCTTTACTACAAACTGCTAATAGATGATTACGTCTTTACTTTTAACAACCTTCTACTTTTTTTTTTGGCATTAGAGCTTGTAGCCAAACTCCTTGCCACCATATCTAAAAAATATGTAAGGAGTATTCTTCGAATCTAACTTCAATCTCTTCTCCTTTGGCAAGTGCTTGAAGACTTTGCATTTAAATACCTTTAGATGCATATAAGTAAGATCCTTCTCTTTCCATACTCTCTTAGGAATGTCAAGCTCTAGTGGGATAGAAAGAGTTCCGTTGATCATGCATATTGCAGTTTTGAGGCCTCACCCTAAAAGAACTTTGGTAGTTTCGGCATTCGAAACATAAACTAAACTTTGGAACATAAACTGAACTTTCTCCATAATGGTTTTATTCATCCTCTTAGCAACAATATTATGCTTCGGGGTACCAAGTTTCGTTTTCTCATGTCTTATGCCATGTCTCCCAAAATATTCTTCAAATTCATTGGAGGTATACTCTCCTTCATTGTTAGTTCAAAGAAACTTTATCTTTCTCTCCATCTCCCTTTCCACCATAACATGAAATTTCTGAAAGGTCTTATACACCTGGCTTTTTATTTTTCACATCAAGACCCAAGTCTTGATTGTAGCATCATAGATAAATGTAACTAAATACTTGTTACCTCCCAATGACTCCATCTCTATGGGACCGCATATGTCGAAGTGCACCAGCTCCAACTTTGCCTTCCTTCTGGTAGACCTTTCTATAGAAAGACACTTGATGTTGCTTTCCAACTATGCAATAATCATAGGGGTTAAGAGAAACCTTAGAGTTCACAGGGATAAATGATTTTCTAGCTGGAAACTTGATCCCTTTCTTACTAACATATCCAAATCTCTAGTGCCCTAAATTTGGTGAAGTATTTTTTTAAATGACATGTAATTATCCAGTGTGTCTTATATATAGTATAACACAATCCATTATGAGAAACCATTAATGATTCTTTCTGTAATATCCCATTACCTGTGGGAAGGTTAGAATAGTAATATGAGTGATCAATGAGAGCTTAGAATTTGCATTTCTATGCTCATGCATAATATGTCATATACATGAATAGTGAAATTGTTGCACATGAAAATAATTGTACATGTATTTATGAATAATTCCGGGCATAATTGGAGTGAGTTGTGATTTCATGGGAATGTTGTGAATTTTTTTGAATTTATTTATATTGAAAATTCTATTGGTTAGTAGAATTTTCATATTTATGAATTTTGGTGAATTTAGGAATAAATTTCAGAAAATTATAGAAAATAGGAGAAAAAATCAAAAGAAGATTTGGAGATAGTTGGATTGTAAAGATGAGAGTTTAAAGGAGTTAGTTTCAAAAGAAACTAAGTTAGAACTTAGGCATTAGGAAGTGACAAGGGTCACTTAGTTAAGTTACTTTTATAATTTGTTAGAAGTAAGTTTGAGTTATCTAAGACTTGAAAAGGGGTTAGCGTTATTTCATAAGTTTCCATCTCTTTCGTAGCAACCTTCTTCAAATTTTCTTCAAATACACAAGGTTTTCCATCAAATACTTTATGAGGGATTTGTTTGTTTTTCCTCATCCCACACCTCTACCACACTGTTAATTTCTTTTTCTGCTTAAGAAAGCCTAAACTGGATAATTTTCTCAATGGAATACGTGTTTTTACATGGAGTTAGGGCTTGAAGATAGTTGAAGCTTTTGGAGTTTTCAACAAGTAAGTAGTGAATAAATTTGTTAGAGTTGTGGATTT
>JANKOD010000193.1:25562026-25577446 GCA_026284645.1 Erythroxylum acuminatum | reverse complement strand
AACATTCCCCTATTAACTTCATCTTTCTTTGTAAAACCTGATCTGAAATAGACACTAGGATTCAAAAATACCCTAATTGTAAACAACGGAGAGTAAAGTTGCTTTTCCATTTGTCATTGATGACGGGAAGATAAGATGTATATAAAGAAGAACTATTTTTTATATTGCCCTTGATTGCTTCCTTCTCCCTTTCCATGACATAAAAAAACATTGTTGCCTTTTCATCACTAGCAGCCAAAATAGCACCCTTACCAAAGGCTCACAAACTTGGATGAAAAATTGATATTGGGAACAAAATTCAACATTCAATTTCATCTATTAGTGATTAATTAGTTATTTTGTTTTGTGATATTTTCTCCCATCATTAATGTAGGTGAATTTCATTTATTTGTATTACCTAATTAATTTCTTTAATGTCAAAGCTAAACGAGAAAGCTAATAAGATTACAAAGAAACATGTACGTGTAGTACCTCCTTATTAGTGCTTAATAATAAGAAAAAGGATATGAATATCTTACCTTTTCCTTAACTGATTATGGTGGCTTCTTTGAATTCAAAAAGAAGGATGACAAATTAAAGTATGAAAAACTTTATGAAAAGAAAATCATTCCTTCTATCTTTATTATCCTACTCTGGATGATTGAAGATTAAAGATGCATTTGACTTTATGATTCATTTAATTAGTAGGAGAATTATATTACTATTAGTTACCCTAGCTATGTTTATTGAACTTACTAGAGAGTTTTATATTAAATTCAAGTATGATAAGCTAAGTGAATTCACTTTAAAAATCCTTGAGCAGTCCAATTTAAAATAATGAGTAAAGAGTTTTCATTATTCGTCATTGAATTTAATAATGCTTTTGGGTTCATTGATAAGGGTTACGCTAGAACTAAAGAGTATCTTAAATCTATATCTGAATACTGTAAAGAATTTAAAACTTGGGAACTATAGAAGACTATATTGACATATTTGATTATGATGCTAGTCAATCCAAAATATTTTATCTTCATGACCCTGTGTTGTAGTACATTCAGCAATTCTTGACCTATAGTTTCTCAGAAAGGGAGCACAATTCAAGCAATGTAAGAATTTTGAATTTTACTTTATTTGATGTATATTGAATGTTATCAAAGTAAATCTTTGAGCTTTGTCGGTAGCAAAATTTTTTTTTAAATCATTAACAAGAAGAGGCCTTTTATTCTTAATTTTTATACTTATATTTAACCTTGGTTGCTTGGTGTTGAAATGTTGCATAAAATTTGTGACATGGGACCACTGAAAATTAATTGTTTAGAAACAATTGGAGATGTCCAAAATTAAAAAAGTATTATACAAAATCATAGATTTTTTTTAAAGAGCATTTTGCTTCACCCTTCTAAAACTAATAACAATGCTATTGATTATCCATTTTAAGCACCAATTTACAACATCTACTAGTGATATCTAATTCGATTACGTCTTTACAAAATTAACATAATATTCAAATTCAAAGGTTAAAGCACTTAATCTCTAAGATTCAGTAGAACTTGAAAACATTTTAAGTTTATAAGATCCAAACCTCCGTATCCACTTAGTTGATAGAGGTTTTATAATTTAGGACTCACATTTAGGGGAGTAGTCTTAGTGTTTTACTCATGATACTTCTATTATTTTTTATGATTTATCAGCTTTTAATTTCATATATTTGTAGAAAGAGTAAGATTTAATTTTTATGATTTGTCAATTCTTAATTTCACATATTTGTAGGAAAATTAAGGTTTAATTGTGGTATCAAATCTTACAAATATTTATATTTTATTTATATGAGCTTCCTTTCATTAAATTACTTTTCATGAATGTTTTATCAAGTTAAGGACTACTAGATAATGGTTAAATTTAGGCCCTTTTAAATTTTAGGTTCTTTTCACTTATTATTTTGAACCTAGATGTTTGACATGTAGATAATTCTAAGATCCATTTTTATTTCTTTTAGATTTCTTGACCAATTTTTATAGAGATACACTGCATGTTAATTATGAACTTATGTTTAGACTTATGATAGTAGAAATAAGAAAATTTATTTTCCAAATTGTTAGTTTTTAAATATACATGAGAGTACATTCGTAATTCATGAAAAGGTCAATATAAAGTGTGAAAAAATAATGAAGAACATACCCTATACACCTAAGTGGAGGCAACTCCAAAATAAGATTTATCCCTCCATAAATGTGGAATCTACACATTACAATGCCACATAAATATGAGCCTTGGTAATAGCAGTAAGATCACCCATTCCATTTAAGTTACTTACAATATATTCAAGTTAATTCCACAAGCAGGCATATTAATAAATAATCAATCTCCATCACTAAGGTTTTAGGCTAGTAAAGAAGCAAATTTAGAATTTTTTTTTTGCTTCATTCGAAACCTTTGATTCTTATTTTCCCAACTCTTTAGTGACAAGATCAAATCCACCTACCTACATTTCATCTTTAGACTTTCTTCTGTTATTGATGGACTGCAATAACTAAGTATAACTCTAGTTAAGCCTATCACCTATTCAAAATATGAAAACATAATCTCTTATACTATAGTTTATCTCACTTCAACATAATCATAGGTTATTTAATCTAAATAGTCATAATATATAGTATCCGCTTACTAATTACCGAAGTTCCTTGCTGAATTGATGTTCACAATTCTTTCCCTCTATTGACTGTCGTTATTATATGGAACTGCCTTAACCTTCATTGGTCCCAACTAATAACAGTCAACTAAAAAATAATAATTATAATGAAATTATATAATAATATAATGCACATATTTAAATAAATGAAATTTAGAATGTAAAAATAATACCATCAAATATAACTTCAATCTTTACCCTCCTTTACTTGATATTGTAACCATTTTATTCTTAGCCTCCTATATGGCTTTGAAATAGTTGGGTCCTTCAAGTTGAACTATATATATTGGATAAGCTTCTATATGACATCTTAATCCATTCATTAAATTTATATTAGTTTGGTTTTTATTATAACCATGACTACCCCCTCCAAGCCAATTCCATGACATTACACAAGTGTTTATTGGTTTCATCTAATACATTTCTAAGTACTCAAATTTTTATTGACTATCAACCATAAATTTAAGGGCCTTATAACTCGATTAAAAAATTATTACTCCAGTTACACAAATATCATCATCTTGTAATGTTACCGATCTTTATCTTCTTATGACACCTTACCACATTCTTCCGCTATCTTATAAGAAAGGTAATTTTTAAAAAAATTTCTAAATTCATCTCTACGTAAAAATTTAAATATATGTCAATACTTAATTTCCTTAAATTAAAATAATATACATTTGCACTTCACTCGTAAGAGTGAGTTAGATAATGTAACTATGTACTATCCGACAATAGCAAACCATTCACTCATCTCTTCATCTTCATACAACTTGTTATTCTCATCGGTCGACATTTTGCTCACCTTGCAACAAATGAAATTATTTAGTTAGTCAAGTACAAGATTAAATAGACTATTAAGATACACATTTTGTAATAGACTATTCTCGAATGACAAGTAACCAAAATCTATTTTCTGCTCACTCTTTTTCGTTGATATTTCCGCATATTATTTAATAAATTGTCTCAAAGTGTTACGAGTATGCACTTAGCCATCAAAGTAAATATTCATACTCTCATTTCTTTATGTGGTTGACATTTTAGCCAAAATTTATACCTACTATAAGGTGAAACTTACTTCATATGCTACAATATTGTCGATATATAATACGTATTTGCTTTAATACTCTTGCTGTAATAACACAAAGTCAAAATTATAATGGAATAATTTCTTGCCCATTTAAATAAAAATAACAAATAAAAGACTTCTATAGGAAACAACAAGCTTATAGGATTGACTAGTTTAAATTTCACATAACTGTATCAGTATGTTATAGAATGCACTAATGTGATAGACATTTGAAAATTAAAAAAATAACAGAGAAACAATAATAATAAGACTATGTATTATCCTTAGATTAAGCAAAAAAATTTCATCACAATACCTTAAAGAAAATAAGATATATGAGAGTACTAAAATTTGAGATTTTTTTTTGGTTCTTTGAGGACAAAGGATTATCAGTGTCTGAATCCCTAGAGATTAGAGAGTTTCAAAACTATCACCATGCCTTAGAGAGCTTGAAGACCTTACGAAAATTGATACCTAAAACTTTGCTCTTATCACCAACTTTTCTTCTTTTGTTCTCTCTGTTTTACTACTTTTTCTTTGTTTTGCTGCTTTCCTGTCAAGATAGCTTCTTACCTTTGTTTAGCCACTACGATAATCCTACACAGAAATTTCTAAAATACCTTCTAAAGCGCAGAAATAATCATAATTTTTTAACATTTTTAATTATTTGTGGCAATGGCGCCGGTTTAAGAATATCGCTTTACTATACATAAAGAGTTTTTGTTCTTTATATATATTCAATCGCGACCTCTATTCGACAAATTGGACATTTATCTGTTATTTACTTGTTTTCAAAGTGGATGCATTCTTTAGTTGAAAAATTTTGGGAGCTATCATTATAATTATTATAGTTATTATTAACTAAAGTTCCCTTGTATACCAAAAAAATAATTTAGTAAATACGAATCATGATAAGTTGATAACTATAAGAAATACCAAAATAGCAGTCATATAATTGAATTCTTATTTAGTTAGAGGCTTTGTTATCAAGTTTTGGTATTTGACTCTTCTTTTAGTTTGAATAGTTTCATGCATAATTGTAGTTGCAATTCTTGGAAAAGTTCAGTGTTTTTGGGGGGTGGAGTCAATATCTGAGGACAAATTAATTTGTGTACCATAAAACTAGTTGAATGGCTTTTTTCCAAGAAAAATTCCCGACCTGAATGTATTTATGTAAGAAACACTTCTGAGATAGAGAACAAACGAGGTTATAATCAGCGAAGAGATGAGCAATCTCATTAACATGAAATGCGAAGACCATCTATGAACCTTTTGATTTGATGGCTTCAGCCATCAGCTACATTGCTTGACAAATGTTTAAACATAGAGTGGAAGTGTTTGGGTTCTTCCAATCAGGATATATACTTGGCATTTCTAATCAGTACATGCTAAACCTAAAGATAATTCCTTTTCTTTTTCCCCTTCATATTAATGGCATTTAATAGTAGGAGACGGACATAATGAAGAAATTGTAGCTGAACTTGGCAAACATCTCAAACTTGTCTTTTTTTAATTTTGTTTTACCCACAAGGTAAAAAGTAATGAAGGGGCTTAAGACTTGCGAGGAGAGAAGGATAGATAAAGAGAAAGGGAGAAACTAACAGCTCGGAAGTCTTAGTAAGGGGTAACATCAACATTAGCTGAAGCCAGAAACCCATCAATCATGAGAACATCTTGTCCTTCCTGTACACAAACTTTGGTATTAGAACACTCGATGTCTACATACATATGCGCATAAGATAAAATAAAAAGAAAAATTGATGCAGGAGAGGTGCCAAGGTTACCTGCTGGCGCACATTACTTTTCTGCACATGTTGATCAGGCATCAGACCAAAGTGAATGTTAGGGAAATGGGCCCACTGACATAATTAAGACAAAACAGGATTAGAGAAAAAGAATACCCACACACTAAACAACCTCTAGAATTGAAGTAACAACCCTAATTGGACGTAACGGAAGAGGAAGCTAATTTGGTAAAGTAACTAGAAACCCTGAACAAGTTACTTAGATCTTACATTCTTAGCAGCAGCACTAAAGGCTTCTCTGTGGCTTATATCAGGATTTCCAGTCTTGATGCGGTGGATCTCGTCCCTGCAGATAGTTGGTCCATTCACATTTTGCTTCAAAACTAGCAAGTTTATAAATACCATTTCATGGTAACAGAAACCCCACAAGACTACAAACTTCACACACACACACACAGACAGAAGGTGTGAATGCCTTGAAATAATTACTCACTTGATGAACCGATTGTACGCCGAGGGTACTCTCTGCCTCTTCTCCGGAGCTGGACATGGACAAGCAGACATAACACATAGACACATTAATATCACTTCCGTTAACTTTTAGTCTTACATTTCTGCTTTCCTTTTCTAATCTGCTTCTTCACTGTCACCTCATACACTCTCATTTCTACATATCTCTATGACAACTAACTATATTTCCAGGAGGAGAGCATCTACAATCATTATCTTATCTGCATGTCCGGGGGAGGAATGTCCTCTCTCCCGTCTCTATGTTTTACTATAACAAAAGGCCAAAATGACCCAAAAATTGCTATGATTTATATTGTCGACTTCATTAACCAAGGACTAGAAAGGAAGGAAAACAAAGAAAGGATGTTACTGGTGCAAAAGAGCATAATAATATGCTCGAAATGAGGTATGTTGTTGGCTTTATATGAAGTAGAAAAAAGAAATTCTCTAAGCTTGTCTGAGATGGTTTCTCGGTTTAGTAGGTGACTATGTTGCTTATAACTTGCACACGATATAAACTCTAGTCAGTACCTATAGTTATTAGGGTGTTCTTATCAAATACTGTCTATTGAAGTGAATAGACAGGAAAAGCTACTGCTAAATAAGGGCTTCATGAGGTTATTGAAATGGGATGCACGAGGGTTCTTCTGCTTTAAGACTAACTCCAAGGATTCCTAGAGATCTTCAAAAATAAACACGGTTGCACTTAAACCATAAAAGCAAATGCATGATTCTTTTTCCACTCCCTATTCTTGTTCTTCAATAGGATGCTGAATCTTCATCATAATGAGGATAATAAATAGTATTTAGACACGAAAATTACCATAAGAGATTCTCGAGAGAATAAAGAAGAAACAAGGAAACGGGGAACAAAGTTGAATCTAAACTCTGCCAACAACCTAAGGATCCTTCAAGAGAACATTATGTCGATCAGTCCAAAGTGAGAAGTTCGAATAGTAGATTGACTAAGATGTATAATATATAGCATGAACGATCTGAGTCTGGCTAATTTGATGCTACGTTATGTTTATACGTTCTGGTGTGCGATTCCTTCATCCCAATTTCGATCTCGAAAAATTAATTTTCCGCCTATTTTAAGATAAAAGAAAGGAACCATTCCCTTGGTCACAAGAAGAGAAAAAGAAAATGGAGTTATCCTCTAGTATAAAAGAACAAAAGAGTGTCGCGAGTCTCACGTCTGTTGATGACCGGTTGCCTTGGAAGTTCATTAGCCACCCGAGCTTGACCACCGAAATCGTTAACATTAGTTTGATTGATCAAGAAATTTGTATATGGGTTCGGAATCTCGTCCTACAAACGAAATTTTCATGTTGAATTAGAACAGTGAAACACAAGTAATTAAGTTAAAAGTTGATCGCTTCATAGTTATACATACCAGAAGATTACGATGAGATGGAGAAAAAAAGTTGTGTCCCAAGTGAAACTGATTAGCTGGTGGAACAATCAGTCCACGAATGTTTACAGGCAGGAGGTTGGTGCAGTGACCACATCGAACCGTGACAGTCTTGAACAAACTGGTGCAAGGAACGCTGACCTACAATAGGGCAAAGAAACCCCATTTTCTTTAAACGAATGCTCAAGAAGAAGAAACTTGCCTAATTGATTGAACTAAAGGGAAAGGTAAAAGAAAATGGAGACAAATGAAGATTGGTGATGATAATACCGCAAGGACAGTGTCACAAATGTTGCAATGAACGTAGCAGAGCTGCTCGGTCGAAGGGAGGTGATCCGAAGTCGGTGTAGAAGAGGAGGACATGGTGCTTGATTCCCTTTTTCAGTTCTTTTAAAATTAACGACGATTGCTCTCTCTGCTGGTTGATTGATTTATGATTGATTGATAGATTGACAGTTTAACAACCTACCTTGGATCTGCCTTGTTCCTTTTTCTTTGATTACGAAGAGGTATGAAAGAAAGTTGATCTATTTGGTCTACTAAATATAAGAGGGAAGAAAGACAGGAAACCCTTCTGTTCCCTTTGTTTATTGGCCTTGCTTATAGATCAGTCACGAGCATGTATGGATGCGTGTTCACATGAGACTTTGCGGTCATACGATAGGTCCATTGTCCCCACATGCATGTATGTGTCATCACATCACATGCATGCAACACCGTAATATATATAGACCACTACATATTTGATCATTATAACATAATTACATGCGTTGGCTTTCCCAATGCGTGTGTGAGAGCGATGCGGCAGATGTGGGGGAGAGGCGCTGGAAAAGGACGTGTGCATGGGGTGGTATGGCTTTCACTTACTCACCTGTTATTTTCAGTACTTAAAGAGAGTGCTGTAATAGTGTCCTTTTGTAGTGAGGCTCAAAACCCAAAACTCCTTTTCTTGGTCTCAATTTCCGAACCAAACTCTAAAACCCTCCTTTATCTACCAGACAATAATGTAGCCTCCCCGGTTTTCTGCTAATCACAGTATAGCACACCAAGTTGGGATTAAACTAACTCTTAACTTATTTTATTAAATTTTATTCATATATTTACGAAAAACTCACGCAAACATACAAATAAAATTAAGTAAACCATTATTAGAACAATGTTATCGACAGAAGATTTGGTGTGCTATGCACCAACTTGGACCGTATGAAGCTCTTATTACGCATGTCGGCTCAATCATCACCTTAGATGTGCTTGATTTAGCTGTCATTAATTCTAATGTTTGAGTGAGTGAAGCACTCTTTATGGTGATTTGACCACTCATTCTCTTATGTCCTGCGCCGTCGCAGGCACGTATTTAAGGCCAGGGACACCGGATTAAATCCTCTGTTCCGTTGTGCCTGTTCCAAACAACATTTAATTATATAATAATTAAAAAAGAGAAAAATTAAATAAGTGGGATGTTTTTAAAATAAAGGGCACAGGACAAAAAAAAAAAAAGAGTGAGAGAAAGCCAGGAAAACTATCTCCGCGTCTGAGTCTCGTAGAGCTTGACTACTTGAGTGTGAGCATGGCCTCTCCTGTACCTTTGCGCCTTCCTAAATTCTCTTTTTCCTTCTGGCTTATGTTAGCTAAATTGGTTTAGAATCTATCCACAGGATTTCTTCCTCTAGGGTTTTCTTTACACATTTCGGAAAGCTACCCTATCTTTGGTGGAAAACGACAGTTGCCAACTTTGCTTCTTTTCTGTATAAGGTTTTCAAGGCACCGCCACTATTCATACCAGTTTTAGCCTAAGCAATTGTTCGTCTCCTAAAAGCGAACTTAATATTGATGCGATTATTATGCACTACTAACAAATGGGAATCATCGATCCTTTATTGTTTCGACACATCGTAGACAATGCAATTTTTAACACTGAAAGTTCATAGAAGTTTTTATAAGCCGTTTACGCACCACTAAAATTATATATTTAAAAAAGCTGAATCGTGCCCATCCAGGTCCAGCCTGTTGAAAGGGAAATAAGACTAGGAATCTGAGACATATGCTTGAAGGATTCCTCACAATAAAGTCACGTTAAAGTGATCTATTGAGCCGTTTGTTGCTTATTCCACAAACAAGCTAAAGCTAACATGTAAAGGCTTCGAAAAGCTGAAGTTTGATGTCTAATAGCGGCACTGGCTTTGCTTCCAGTTGAAGGACTTGTTTTCACTTATAAAATCAGTTATTAGTTAGTGGAAAAAGTTTGGTGACATATGGTTGTTAATGTTCATTAATATTATATTTTTATAAACTAATATTTTTTAATAATGAATATCTAATCAACTTCTCATTTAATTCGCTAACTAAAGTCTTTGGACACCCAACTCGATAGCTAGGGACTTCATAATTACTACCAAGATTTTCTGTCTATTTTCTTCTGTTCCTGCCTTGTTCTATGAATCTCTTACATAAATAAATGGTTGAGATTCATAAGATAGAGCAGGGACCGGAAAAAATGGACAGAGGCTCCTCCCCCCTCCCCAATAATTACTCGTCCAATATCCTTAATTTAAACCATCCATTATTAAGTCGTTTTTTAATCGAAATATATGCTTAAAATTAATATCTTGATCATTTTTAGACATATTATGTTATGATAATTTTGGTATTTATTTTTGTTCAATAGATTTCTTTTATAGTAATCATACAAAAACATCAACGTCTAAGGAGAGAGAACGTCCTTCTTCTCTCTAAGCTATTTGCCTAGATTCGATACCTTCTACTCGATTCCCTGGTATTTTCACTTCTTTAGCTCGTTAAGAGTGGCTACCAGTTACATGGTTTTCTTGCTCTTCATCCTGCTTGGCTTCTCTGCTCTCCGTCTGGGTTCTTTTGCAGCTTGGTCCCGGTTATTCTCCGGTTGGCTTCGGTGTTATCTTTTTGTTTCCTTGGTGTTAATTAGTTTCTTTAGCTCCTCTAAAGAGGTTTATCTGCTTCTTGGTCTCTCCACATTTCTTCTTACTGTCACATGGTCTCTCGTCTGAGCTCTTTCTGTTTGGTTCTTGTAGCAAAGTTGGAAGTTGTTTCCTTATGGTGACAATGTTATTCATGCACGCTTGACCTATCCTGGTACGCCGGCCCTCATCTTGCTCTTCCATTCTTCTAACTTCACTTCTTTTCAGATTTAGTTCTCGCCGTCTCATACCATTTATAGTAACAGTAATACAATTTTCTTAACTAGTTACATAATTACCATATCTGGAATGTCTGGTTTTAGACCTTCATCCCAACCGAATCACGTCAGTGATATTACTTTCTCCCTTGGTTTCATCCACTAGTCCATCAACTTCCATTCATACTCCTGCTTCAGATACTGTCAGACTTCTTTCTCAATGGGTTTGGTTGTCAACTGAGGAAAGAATGTGGAAAGGGATTATGAAAACATGAGTAAGTTATGATCTAGATTGAAGGCTAAAGTTGTTCGATGTTTTAACTATAAAGTTAAAGGAAACTTTAAGAGGAATTTTCCACAATGGAAGAATGGAAACGTTAAAAAAGAAACAAATGAAGAAGTAAATGTTGTTACAATCTAGGAGAGTTTTGATGAAGAGGATGGAAGAGGTAATGATGCTTTAATAGTAAGTAATTTTGATACTGTATTTTGATGGGTGATAAACACTAATGCTGCTTATCATATAACTTTCAATAAGGACTGATTCTTTAAAAGAATGGAATGATATTGTCAGATTGGGCGATGATGGTGTTAGAGTATCCCTTGTTGACTAAACGTGAAAATGTTAAAAGGTTTATAAGTGGTAAGGGTCAACTATCTAAATGACTAGTTCTAGTCATTTTGGTAATAGTTAACCCAAGCCCAATTCTTGTTAATGGGTTCTACACTCTACCCATATTAAAAATTTAATATGGTATTAGAGTAGGTTTGGTCCAGATTCTTAATTTCTCGGTTGTTCTTCTGGATGTCCAGTCCCAGCGGCTCGGACTGGTAACCATTGCGTTTATTTCAAGTGATAACTGGATGTCCAATCCCAGTTGCATTTTAGGAGGAGTGTTATAGTATCCCATATTAACTAAACATGAATATATTAAAAGGTTTATAGGTAGTAAGGGTCAACTATCCAAATAACTAGTTCTAGTTATTTTGACAATGGTTAACCTAAGACCAATTCTTATTAATGGGCTCTATATTCTACCCATATTAAAAATTTAATAGATGGAGAGTTTTCTATTAAAGGTAGTGGTTCAGTGTATATTCAAATACATGATGAAATTTTTTAAACATTGGATGCTTGGGTATATTCCTAAACTTTGAAATAATTTGATTTCCACCGGTGGGTACTCTTAAGACAAAAGTATAAGTTTTCTGGTGATGATGCACAACTTAAGGTTAGTAAGGTAATAAAAAGGTGCATTGACTTTGATGAGAGAAAAAAATACAGCATGGCATCTATGTCTTAATGGAAAAGACATTAATTTTATATGTTGTTGTATCTCAATATCAAGGAAGAAAGAATGTATTACAACATAGTACAGGCAGGTGAATCATCTTGGTAAGTGAGAGATGATGGAACTTTATAAAGGCACTTATTGAAGGATAACAAACACAAGAAGGTAAACTTTTGTAAGTTTTGTGTGCTTGGTATACAGTCTAGGGTAACCTTTAAAGATGTAGTGTCTAAGGAGTGATATACAAACGTATGCAAAGGTCGTGCTAGATTCAATAGTGAGCAACACTTGCTTAAAGGAAGTACTAGAATAGCCTGGAACAATTGCTAAGGGGTTGGAAATTCTAGTTTAGAATAATGTCAAGAAGAAAGTATCAACATGATTTACTAAGGATAAAGCAACAAAGACCATCAAGCAATCAAAGAGATATAGTTGGGGAGACTTGATCACTTATGCTCTAATCATCAGTGATAGGGATGAAAAATATATTTTAGGGGATTAAAGAAAATCAGGTGAAAGATAGAAGGATATAGGCTATGTTGAAGGATCTAATGTTTCACAAGATTGAGAAATTGACTGCATCTAGTCTAAGCTTGTTAAAAAAGGTTCGCATTTTAGAAGATGCAACTGATATCTTGATAAAGTTGTTACCTATAAAGAAGTTTAAGTTTATATTGAATGTAATGAATGCTCACATAGCTTGGAACCCCTGGGGACTTGCTGGTAAGGAATAGTTCTTAGTTGGACATTACAGAATTTAAGTCAAGGTAGAGAATTGTGAGATATGCCTTGAATTGTAGTGAAATAGAATTTAAGTGACCTTAGGATTTTGGTGAAGTAGAGTTTAAATGACCTTGGAATTCTAATAAAATAGAGTTTAAGTGACTTTAAGTTTTTACAAAATAAAATATCAATGACTTTGAATTATATGGTGATAGCGTTTCACTTTAACTATACTTCTTATATGTAACTCTATAAATACCTTATTGTAATGTAGTAGTTTTGATCATACTTTTCCTTTCTTTCTCACCTTAATAAAATAATCTATTTTTGTACTCGTAAATTCTTGTATTCTTTACTTCCTTATTTTTCACACACACACACACACTTATATATATATATATTGCTTCTGTTTACTTAATAAAAAGTCTCCAAAGCATCTATGTCGAACTTAAAAGGGCTATTAGCTTTTGGATATTCTAACTGGCTATTATTATTAATTAGAATGGAATCAAGTATGTATAAATACTGATAAAATGTGTAGTATTTTAGTTGATTTTGGCAAAAAAAATTTGAAAAAACATTTTAGAAGGAGATCTACATAAAAGTAACCAATGTTTACTGTCGGTAAGCTGATGGTTTTTTTTAAGGAATGTAAAATATAGACAAAATTACTGTAGCGACCCCTGTGTTATACGAAAGTAGCTAATTAAACCCTAAGATATAAAATGTTACTCTATTAACCTTATGTTTTCAATTTTGCTGCAAAAAAAACCCTTAGCCGTGTGTTGTTAAGGGGCTGTGAGTTAATAAAATTTCAACTCAGGGTTTTTTTTGCTAATTTTTATATATCAGGGTTTTTTTAGCAACTTTTGAATAACACAGGGTTATTAAGGCAATAAATTCATAAAATATAGTCTAGACTTAAAAACAATAAAAAGATGAAAACATAAAAACTATGAAAATATGAAAACATAAACTTGAGATCTATTATACACAAATATATAATTATGCTAAAGTTTTATTTTTCCAGTATATTATATTATCTTTCTTTTTAGTGTTGTCCACCTCTGGGTATAGGTTGTAGATTTGTAAGTGATAATAAACAAAATTGTATTTATAAAATTTTAATGGGCCCTTCCCAAATGCAGAAACAGTTGAATTAACATGAAATATGTTACACTTGCTTGTTGTATACTCAGTATGAAACTTCCACCATATGCTTTAAAATGTAATTCAAGCTGCTTTTTATGCGCATCTTGTCTAGATTGAGAGTAATCTGCCAGTAAAATCTGGCAACTTGTACCAAGCAAGTATCTATCTTTCTTTGAAGATATCAATTCTCTTTTAATTGTTATCACAGATTGCCAATGATAGCACTGACCATTGTGGTCTTGCTGGTCATTTATCTTTCAAATTCAAGCATGAAATGTTGCTTAGATTAATTCATGGTATTTGGGCTCTTTTATGGTTTATGTTCTGTGATAATTTGTCTCTTATTGCTTAGGCCCAAATCGATGTAAGGCTCAAAGACTGAACCATGATCGGAGAGATGAGCTTACTTGGAAATATCTCGTGCTTCTCCAAAGTCACGGTATTTTAAATATAACTAAACCCTCTCGTTGATCGAATTCATTGAATCACTCACATCGTAAATCTGAAGTTTATCATTTGGAGAACTTGTAGCACTTTAGGAATAACTCAACCCTTTCTTTCATTCAGCCCATTGGATTACTCATATTGCAATTATGAAGTTATCATTATCTAAAACACAAACTTAGATCTTGCATATGCTCCATTATATGCTTTTTGTGTAAATTTTTACCTACAAGTTTTAGTGTTTCAATACAATGTACTGTCTTTGCGTAGGATATTTAATTTTGATGTTGGCTGAATCAGCTTGTCTTGAAATACACAAATAAAACAAATCTTCCCTCGAGTGAGCACCAGGATAAGCTTAAGTTGTAGAGAGAAGAAAGAGAGTGAGCACCAAGGTAAGCTTAGGCTGTAGAGATAGAAAAGAGATGCATATGATACTCCATTTATATTCTTTGGTGTTCTCCCCCAAAAATTGCTTGATCGTGATGGCTTCTGTGATGAATTGGTGCTGAATTTGTGTATGGGGATTGCATGTTAGAAGCATTAAACCCAAATTATCTATGGATTGTAGTTACGGTAATTAGACAACAAAATTTTCAAAATTGAACCAACATATATAGGATGTTGTACATAATAGAACTGCAAAAGTTTAAAAGAAATTACTGTCACTCTCTAAACTAGAGTTCACTTTCTGAACTTTTGCGAGACTACTATTCGGATATAGAACTTAGATTTTCATATTCATAATTGATTTAAGGTTGAACATCTATTAACACATTTTTAAAAAAATTTAAAAGTAGAATGAATCCAGTTTTTATAATCATATAAAACAGCTATCAAAATTAGCTGATATTTACTATAATAAAAAGTCATTTATCTAATGGAAATAAGATTCAACTAGTATAAATAACAACTCAATTTCTTCTTATGTACTCGACCTCCTCTTTTATTAATTTCTTACTTGAAACTATACAAAGTACCGTAGTATATTGTCAAATAAGAAAAATACGATTGAAAGAATAAATATAATAATCATATTCATATCTAGTATTATATGCAAGAAACTAGACATTGTGAATAAATGGTATACTATTAACCTCTCTGAACTACTAATGTTGGGCCCCGATTCGCATTAAGCATGTTTAAATTATTTTGAGGATTTTAGTTTGATGATTTTTTTTATTTGGTTGGAATAAATTAAGGATTTATTGCTTAAGTTATGATTATTAAATGAAGAAATTAGTGAAATTAG
>JANKOD010000193.1:25539155-25553466 GCA_026284645.1 Erythroxylum acuminatum | reverse complement strand
TGAGTATTCTTTTACTCTTAGCCTCTTCAGGCTATCTGTATCACTTTCACACAGAAAATACTTCGTATTTGTTACAGTAATGTAATAGCTCTTATTCTCTTCACAGAGATCTTTCGTAAAAATTGCTACGCTCTTGTAATACTTTCTGTCACTTGTCTTAGTCTTAAAAACTCTTCTTCAATCTTCGAATCTGACTCCTATTTATAGCCTTCGTCTTAACTGCTTCTTGATAACTGCTTCTTGATTCTTTAAAGAAACGGTTACTCAGTTGAGTTCTGTAACTAACTCAGACTGATGCTTCCGTCTGCTTTGCAGCGTCTGCTTTCTAGCGTCTGTTTTTTGCTTCCGTCTACTTTTCGCTTCCGTCTGCTTTTCGCTTCCGTCTGCTTTTCGAATAGCTTCTGTCTGTTTTTTGCTAGAATCCATTTGTCTTGGCTATCGTCTGTTTTCTTCTCATTTGTTCTGTCTACTTTTCATTTGTCTCCTTTTTGTTTGTCATCAAAATTATTAATCGTAAAGTCATTTTGACTTAACAATAGCCCTATCAAAAATGCATAAATTAAAAATTTTGAGATTAACCCAAATAGAATAATCACGAAAAACTAATGGGTTATATGAGGATTTAGTGACAAAACTTAGTTTAGGGACATAGATATCAGTTCTCATAAACAACCTCGATGGTCTCTTAGTTGTACACAGATTGAATCTCGCCCTCTGAGTACTTCACATTAGGAGAACATTTTTCTGTAATGATATATAGAGATTGCTTAACCAAAGCAAAGAGAAGAGAGAACATAGAAGAATGAAGCTTCGATGACCTTGTTAATAGCATATCAGTAACCATTCGAAGTATAACCCCTTAACCCAAAGCTTTTCTGATTGTCCTCTTGATACACTATCGTCTGAGCTTTCTATTTGGTTCCTTGCATCGTCTGAGTGTTCTGGCTTTATTTTTTCATTGTGTTGTCATTTTGCACACATTTGATGTAGAGGAGTAAGCTTACTACATACAAACTTACTGTCCTTCACTAATATTTAATACAATCAATTTTTAATTTTTCAAAAAAAGGATAGGTTTTGTCTTCAAAAGGGAGAGGAATTAAATAAAAAGATTTTTATATATGTATATATTACAGTACTTTTGTGTATTTTGGAGGAACTGTATCATGTGCTTTAATTTTACTAAATAAAAATTAGTGGGTATTTTAATTTTCTTAGACATATTTTAAATACTCATTAGTAAATAGAGAAATTTTATATTTTAGATTTACATTAGTAGTAACTATATAAATAAATATATAATATTAGTAAATATCCTTTAATAAATAGATAATTGCAACTATGACAGCAATTCTAGGTGTTGCATATATAAGACTTTATTACAAAATTTTTAAAATTTTGTTGACTTTTATTATATGTAGCAACAAATTAATATTTTCGTTGCTTTTTAATATTATTTAAGGCAACACTTTAAAAATTGTTACCCTATATTAATTTTTAGCAACACATTTTTAAACTGTTGTAAACATGTCGACATTGCCTAAAGCACTTTTTATCATAGTATAGCAATAATTTTTTTTTATACCTAATGCTTTTTTTACTACAATTATGGAAAGCTCGCCTATAATATTCATCTACGGAGAATAGTTGATGCTTTATGCGAAGAAACCAAAAAGTTACAAATAACTATCAACGTTTTTCGAACAATTGGCAACATTTTTTATAACCAACTGTCTTCTTTGTTGTAGTGACCTAACTCTATAAATACATCCACAAATTAATTTTGAATTAGTTGTAGGTGTTCACTAATACTTAAAGTATCATACTTATTAATCTATACATGAACAAAAATCATTAAAAAATATACACAATTTACATGAGTTCAACCATAAGGATTAATAAATACAAAAAATTTAACTTTGTCAAATATATATCTTGAATTAAGGTTTTTCACCAATTCATTCAAAAGCAAAAATTAAAAGTTCTAAATAGTTAATTAACACCCAGTAAGACATTTAATATGCATAATTAATAAAATAATATACCTATAAAGTCCTAATTAGTACATACTACCATCTTTCATAAGAAAGGTATATTAGAAATTCTTTTGAACATTCTCAAGATATCCTCTAAATGGTTGTAATCTCCCTAAAATCACTTTCTGTTTGTTAAGAATGTTTCTATATTGCTTTTCCTTTTTTATTTTGTGTAAAGTGTCAAATATTATCGTTACAATTTCAAAAAATAAAATTTGAACATATTGACCAATGCGTATGATGCCAAACACTAATCTAATTATGTAGAACATTGTTTGACCAAAAAGTTCATATAGGTACTAAATGCCTTTTAAAAGTTATAGAGAATTCTTTTATCTTTTTATACCCTCTTAAAGCATTTCAATATAATATTTCTATTAAAGTTATAATTGAAATAGCAAACAATATTAGATATTGATAACAAAGTAAACCTACACTCTTCATTAAATGTTCTTATTTGAGTCTGATAACAGCTCATGATATCTTCCTATGAAATTAGGACATTTCTATTAGCTTTCCACTATTTCTTAAGTCATTTCAGCCTAACGTTTCTATCAAAATTAAAGCATAAAACATCAAATAACACTCAATTTTGACAATATATTGGATTGACATGCCTCTTTATCATAGTCTTCTATTAGAGTTCAATTTGGCCATATTTTACATCGTCATAATGATTATACAAACTTAATAATCTAACCAATATCCTAAAACATGATACAACCATCAATTCATGCTAAAATAAACTATCATAAAAATTAAGAAATATAAAGTGAAAAAAGAAAAATTCAGGGTCTCACAATTACGTTGTTATAACAAGAATAAAAGTATAACATCTAATAATTTATAACTAAGCTACAAATGAATAATTTTAATTAATATTTAAATTTTGAATTAAAGATTACGGTGTGATAGTAAAATAATTAAAAACGATGCAAGTGAGTAATGTAAGTGCAATTATGAATAATTACAATAACAAACCCAAATGCAATCATAATTATGGCTCCCAATTTAGAAAATTGATACTAATGGCTGAACTTATTCCGCTAACATTTGATTAAGTTATAAATGACTATGTTAAGTAAAGAATACACACCACAAAATTTGTTGAACTATTTATCTTACTCTTTGCAGAATGATTAGTATCTTACTTAGAGTTAAGATACGGCTCTTATTTTTAGTACTTAATGCTTGAGTAACTCAGGAACAAAACAGTTTAACTATTTAAAAGTTAATATGGCATGATATACTTAAATTTATCTAAGTCACCATGACAATAGTGCCTTGCAAATGTTGTTTCATTGGTAAAACTGAGCTAATATTAGATTCTTCGATTTCAATATTTTACTTATTCCATTCATGCGTAATCTTCAACTCCACGCACAAATCGACTTGTTTAATATCTTTTAGGACAATAATTGGATCATATGCATACTTTGACAACAGTTCCAAATAAATCCAACTTCAGTCTTTTACTCATGATATAATAAAATTGTTACTCTTACATTTGGACTTCATCTTTTAAAAGCATCAACTCCACCAATCTGAACAAGAGGTTGAGAAGACAATAGGGCATGACATGTGGACCATGCAACAGAACGTATGCAATTATTAAGCATGCTTGCTGTTCTCAAATTGCTGCATCCTAAACATTATTCCTTTCACATCACCCCTACATTATGCTGGGTGGCATGGGCAAGTCGGTGGAACACTCGATAGAATCTAGCATATTAGTTAGTTATGAGTTATGTCCAAATGTATGTTATTGTATCAATAAAATCATAGTGGCTAGGAAACTTTTGCTAGCCACCCCAACAACCATCAGGGGCGGCTTCAGTCGTTAATTAGAATAAATTAGTAACGAGCTACCAGATCATTGATCAATTTCTCATATAGCAGCCTAGTTTACAGATAATCAAAGAACCCTATTCAGTAAATAACCAACAATAACTGTTAAGGGGTTAGATCTTATAGATGCATGAATTTGATCCATATGTATCAGTTTTCATAGATTAAAATTACATTAAGAAAGCGAATAAATTGATAAATTTTCTAATAATATGATTTCATTAAAAAATCACATATCGATTGTAAAATTGAAACATTATCTTTAGTTTTAATAAACCATATGACATGATATTAAACATCATTTAGGTATTTCAACAACTATAATAAAGTTTTTCGCTTGTTACTTATGGTTTGATGACAATATTTCAAACTGATCAAGCTAGGCATGAATGGATATACGGAGAATAAAAATTACATGATATATATATTTGCAGTTTCCTTTATTTTTAGGCTAGGCCTGGAGATAGAGCATGAATTTGTTACAATTGCATTTATTTTTTCAGTGTAATTACAAGCACGATTATTAGGAAATTAGACGAACATCAAAACAAAAAACAAAAACTGATCCACATATAGAGGCTATAGCAACTATGAACCTAGGAGAGGCTAGATCAAGTACAAGAAATAACCAAATAGGGCTTCGTGAAAGTTCATCATTGCAGAAAATGTACTAGCCACCAGATCTATCTCAACCCTTAAGTCAAGCAACGACCAAATTAAAATATTAAAGAAATCAATCAGCTTAGCTTGCACTTTACTTTTCACTTTTGGGATGTGGACCAACAAACACGACCAATAAACAAAAATGAATGCAACCTCAACGAAAAAGTTTAGAATATGCTTGTCTCCTTTGTGGCTATCCCCCAAGCATTGCCAATCAGGGAATCTGCCCTTTTACACTGTCAATATTCTATCCTCCAGTCCTCCTGTCATTTTTAATCCTTTATGGTCAAGCATGCCTTGCTAACATCTAAATTTTCACGACGCATTGAAGTACTCTTACCTTTATTCTGGACAAAATTTGACAGATACCCTCCTTGGGATTTGCAGACATATTCAAGCTGTGTATCTCATATTAATCACACACTACGTGACATCGACACATACTCGACATTTATGCTTAATCAACTTATTTGTTGTGTGCATTAATAATGTCGAAGCCATGGGCCAAAAATATGACTTGTCGAAATTTTTCATCAATTTTTTTATTTTAAAAAATAATTTTGGTATAAATATATAAAAATATTGCCCCCACTGACCATATTAATTTTCTGGTTTGGTTGAAGGTCTCAGCCCAAGGCCTAGGCAATTGAGCTCATAATGCCTTTATAAAAGTTCCCTTACCCTTTCTCATTCTCTTAGATATGAGAAAGAGACTAATTAGCATCCCTTAATTTCTGATAATTTAGACTATGCTTCCGATGAATGACTGCTAAAGCTACATGTTCTAACTGCAAATTTTAAACGGTCATCAATTTTTTCATTGTGATGGATGTCTCGGATGAAATAAACTATAAGAGATATTTGGAGAAAGTAGTACCCAAAGAAAGACATGTTCAATATGTTGTCCGGTCTTTTCTCGGCTTGCTCAGTGTGTTCATTATATCGTTGTCCGGTCTTTTCTCGGCTTGCTCAATGTGTTCATTATATCAGGGTCAAAGTACATGAAAAAAGTGGTCCCGATGGCATAATAATATAGACTGTGTTGACATGGAACATGAATTAATTGGTTAATGTCGACCCTGTTGTTTAATGTCATGGGCAGTCAGTCCAAAGGAAATTCCGGCTCCGGGAGCCGTGGAATTTTGGGGATCGGGTGACCAAACGAGACATGCTAATAATGCTGCCTCATATGCGGCTGTCTTATTTTCACAAGGCAAATGATTGCAGTATTCTTACTTAGTCAGCACGCAACATATTTAATTGTAAACCCTAATTATTCATTCAACATCCATTACAGACGGCATCAATGCGCATGGCTTGCTTGTTTAGGGCTTTGCAATGCAAGAAAAGTTTGCATTCTCTGTTCTGGTGTGAACCTGGTCTGTGTTTCTTTTTCCCATTAGTGATGCATCAGAAAAACACTTACAATTTAAGAGGATGGATAGAATCCAGGAGCATAAAACCCTAATGAGAAGGGAAAGGCCTTAATGTCAAACTTAGTCAACACCAAGCATTCACTTCTTTCCCAAGTTTTCTTTTCTCCTTTTTCCCACTTGAGTTTAGCTAGCTAGTAGATGGATGCATGATGAGTCTGTGAAAGCACGCCCACTCATTTTGTCGAGCGTAGAATTTTCATTGCTTTTAAAGTTATTTTTATGCTTGACTTCAAACCAAGAGACCACCTCTTACTTGGACTGAAGTCAATTACAGCTGAACTCTTTCCTGTTATTTTTCTTACTAATTATGACAGAAGTAAAGTTGATTCCGTGCTTCACATATTTAAACCCCATGGTAATACATTGAATGCACACAATGGATCCTGGATTCTTCGTCCTTGGCTAACCCTTGCCTGCTGCCGGACCTGAGGTTTTAATGGTACGTGAGAGAGTGACGCATGCCAAATAGCATATTAATTTATTATTTATACTCTAGAACGGTCTATTGCTACACTACACATATGAAGTTTGCTACGTTAGTACTAACACCATCCTCAATAACTACTGGAATGTGATGTTGATTTCCTGAAGAAGAATCAAATGACCTGGCCTCTCCTCCATCAGGCGTCGAATATCTTATGTTTGTAGATAAGCTTCAACTGAACTTTGACTTTATTGTCCTCTCATTCAGGTAAGTACTACAATATCTAGCTCCTAAGCTTTGAGTTTAGGGAGGAAGATAACTAAACAAGCTACTACTTTTTGAATTAAGTTTTTGTCTATTGATACCAAACAATCTCATCTCTTGAAAGTTGAATTAAAACTAGCTGAAATTAAGCTGATTGGCTACGTATTTTTGTTGCCTGCATCATATTATGCTGCTTAACTAACATCTTCTCAGTTATAAATTTTGGTTTGATGTTGTTGACTCATTTATGCACCATTATTAAAAAATCAGTTGTGACTACAATAATTTTTGTTGACGACCAAACCAATTCCTGCTAAAGATGATAAGACTGGATTCCTTGTTTCGTTTTGGTAGCTGGGACACTAACAATAGCTTTACGGAATTAGATTAACGTTTCTTTTTCTTGAACTACATCGGCTACAACGTTTTGACCATTGTTTGAATTTATATCCATAAAATCTAATATCGTGCGCAAACTAATAATACTATTGAAACCTTTCTTGAAGGCTTTGTAGGCAATCACAAAGGTGACCTTCTTAAGCTTCGAGATGTGGAGGCCGTCAATATTAATATACTACAAGTGCTTCTCGTTCAGGCTATTTCTGTTTTCGAGTATCTAAGTACTGTCATTATTTGCTCTGCCAATAAGAAGTTACAGCTTCAAAAGAGCTTTTCACATTGCTCTTTATAATCCATATAATTAACCACGTATATATGTCATGCATGCTACTATTTTTTAGTAAGATCGATCGCATTAATTGCTAAGGATTCAAAGTAACATTCTGAATGTGGAATATTATAGGCATTAGGGTTCCATATGAACACAATTACAGTATTTATGATCAATATATCTTTGAATATCTGCGACCATAATTTTAGCCGTAATTATAGTAATGAACTGTTATTTAGTGACGACAAAACCATCTGATTACTCATCAATCTTAGAGAACTTGTACGAGTTGCTTCTCAAATGAGTATACAATCATATATTACTACTATATTATTTAGCACCATGTATTTCTCAAATTAGATAGTTTCTAACATAGTACGGCGTATCCTTGATATGTTTAGCATCAATTATCAGCGATCGTACTTATTTGCGGAGGACAGGCAGATCAGAGAACAAATAAAGATGAGAAAATATCTGCAATGTTAATAAGAACAAAGAAATACTAATGATTTAATATTGTTGCAAAACTTGACTGAGTAAACATACAGACCAAAGCTTTTCTATCTTGAACATTCACATGTTTCTGAAGGAAAAGTTTACAAGTCAATAGCATCCCTAAACTGCTGATTGAGGAGAACAGACAGTTCAAGTTTAACTTTAAAATGAAATAGCTAAGTCATCTCCAATAAAGCTCAGCTTTATCGTCCACCTGAAGTAGTAAGTTATTTATGTTTGCATCTCTACCCCAACCAGTACGTGTAATTAGTATTCATCGACATGATGGACACTTTTTTTTTAGTCTGATATCTAAAACAATACCCTTTTAAGTTTAATTATTTACAGCAACTTGGATCAAGGCTTCTTTTCCTTTCTTATAAACTGTCGTTTCTATGATCAGTATGCATCATCTAGAGTAGTTATTATATATGTTATATGCTCTTACTTCCATATATCCATTTGGTAACTAGATGCTGATGTTGAGGCATATCCTTGCAACATTTCAGGCCTTCCAGATTTGTTGGCAAGTAAATCTATCTCCTCAGTGACATGAAAAGTAGCTGCATTGCCGTAACTGTGCTCCTCAGAAGCATCCTCGTGACTAAGTTGAGAAGCAACAAACTTGTCAAGTACCCGCCAATCAGTGACTTGGTCCACAGCTTGGTTGCCGTTGCTGTCGTAAATTGAGTTCATGTTTTGTTGATGGCCTTGTTCCAATGGCTCGTCCTGTGTAACTGTAGAGGACTGAAAGTTGCTTCCATTGGCTGTGTTGTAGATTAATCGAGCTAATGAACTGTAATTTGCACTTGCACCTGGCTGTGGAACTTTAGGGCTTTCCAACTGAGGAAGCTGGATAAAAGGCTCATAATGAGGCATAGTGTACTGAATTTCAGTCTCTTGCTTGCAGGGATAGTTCTGATGATATGATGAGTAAGGTTGGGAGTTAAATTGCTTTGGAGAATCGTTTTCAGCCATGAATATTGAAACTTGATCATCATACCAACATGGTGAGTCATACTCCCCAACTTTCTGCAACGTTGGCACTCGCTTCTTGAACACCCTACACACCACCCATCCTTCTTCCTGTTTCAATCCCAATTTTCCATATTAGAGGTACTAATCTTATCCTCAAAAATTTTGTTCGTTCTTTTTGATGCTTTTGCATTGTAAAAGTAATGAAGGTTGTTATAACTGCGATGATGAAAAAATTATTAATGAAAAGATAGGAGGATGAGATTAAAAATTAGAGCATAAAAAGTGAGAAGGAAGAAAGAAATACAAGTTTTATTTTACAAAATGTGTTCAAAAAATAAATAAAATATTAGAGAAACAAACGCAATGGCTGTACTAATTGTACAGGAACAATCAAGTGAACATCCATTTAGTGATTTTCATGACCATCGTAACTAATATAGACTAAACTACCATGCACATCAACAAACAATCTTTGTCATATATATGTCCATGATAGCTATGAAGATCACCAAATTAATGGCTACCTCTGTTTTTCCTACCGCAAATTATAATATATTAATTAATGAAACCATCTTACGTAGCTTTTTGTAGAAAATTAATTTAGTAACAAATGAATCGTGTGTTGCATTGATAAGTTACTGTGTGTACTTATACACACATTTACATGTTGCATCCAGCCAGAAGTATGATTTACATGATTGGTACAAATCAGATTTTGTAAAGAAAAGAGGCAGTAGTTACGGGACAATCTTGGAGTATGAGTAGATCCTTATCAGTTCAAGATGCAGTAGTTAGGAAATTAATCTACTTATCAGCTTTTAGAATTTTGATAGTTTTCAATCTCTCCCCAACTTCGAGAAACCATCTCATTTGGTGTATACTGAGAATATCGCAACAACCAGACTGCATGTATTGCACTCTAATCACTTGTAGATGATGATGTCTTTTATTTTGTTTTGTATGAAATATAAAAAAAATTAATAATAGAAGGCAGCTAATTTGAAGTGGATACTTTAATAATGATTATATTGATACATGATAAAGGGTTTTAAGTTATTTACAATATATAGAATCTCTTATATACATATACATATATATATATGTCTTTTATAATTAAACTAAATTAAATCTTAGAAGACAATAGGAAGTTTATTGATTTGTTAAATGCTCATTATTATGATGATATGTATTACATAACTAAATAGTGCATATTGTAAATGATTAAAACAGCAACAATAGAAAAGCGGAATAGTCTGGTAATTGTAATCTGCACCCAAATGGTTTAATTAAAGTACTTACCTGAGGAGGTCCATTTTCGTTCGTTTCTAGTCGATATTCATGCATGATCCAATCAGACTTTTGTCCATTTGGAGCTCGTCCTTTGTAAAAGACTAGCGTCTTTCTCATGCCAACCAAGCTATGCCTACAGTAGATAGCCTTGTCTCTACCTGTAGCTTTCCAAAAGCCAGCTTTTGTTGCTCTATTAGTTCGAGTTCCAGTCGGGTATTTCTTATCTTTATGGCTGAAGAAATACCACTCACTCTGCTCTTGTGTACCTATTTTACATAGCGCTAAAGAAGCAATGGAATAAGATCAATATACAAGAAAGATGGAACCCAACATTTAGATACTGTGATCCGCAGCAAGATAACTAAAGTTCTAATAAATTTATTGGAAGATATACCTTGAAGATCCCATGGCTCAATTTTATAAAGATCAACGTCTTTTATGACATTCAGATCAATCCGTTTTGAAGCAACTTTTTTCCTTAGGTAGTAATCCACAAGTTCTTCATCTGTCGGATGGAATCTGAAGCCTGGTGGAACATGCGAAAGGCTACTCATGTCCGTCCTGTAGCTCGAAACCTGCAGTCAAAATGTTGCTGTCAGGACCAGCCTATCTTGCGAGCGTGGATCAAGAGAAGGCCAAAAAATTTGGTGTATGTGTCAGAAATGCACATGGATAGAACAACGATCGGAAGAACGTTAACATTACCAATCACTAAATCTTCAATCTTACCAGTTATTAATTTTTACACTTGAACTTTTGATTTCACCTTATGATTAATGGAGAGGCATTGAATCAGAGTTCGTTTGCAAAGAAGTGTGTAATCAGAAGCGACTCCAAATCCTAAATGTTGGAAAAATATGCAAAGCATCCGTGTAGAGTTTTAATTATGCAAATTTTAAGGTGTAAAACCCCATGCACGGATATGGTTAGCAAAGAAAATCAAACACAATCATATTACATTATTGATTAAAATTATGGAAGGGTGAAGTGTAGTTTAAGTATTACAATCCCAATTAATCCACCTAAGTATGCTTCACAAACAAAACACACATTTAAAATAATATTTAAACAAAATAATCCAAATATCAATTTTTTATTTTAGTAAAAGACTTGTGGCAAAGTTGTTAATGCAATAGGATTAGTTACCATTGTTCATGAAAGATATATTTAGTATAACATAGCCGAGACCTACACTTGCTATTTCCAAATCAATATAAGTAAAATGGAAGGTGCTTAACAAAATTAAGTTGACTTAGTTCAAAAGAAAACCATCAAAATGTTCATATATCATAATTTAAATTACAATTTACAACACTATTAATTGTGATAATTCTAAATTGGCCAACATTAAAAGAACGTTAGCCAGATTTTCTTCTCATTAAGCTAGGAAATAATAAAGAAATCAGTGATATGTACTTAAGCTGGCTGTTAAAGTGCATTAGGATTCAAGGCCAAACCTTTAGTTTTATAACAGAATAAAAATCAGTCATGGAATCAAGAAAGCCTGTCAGCGTAAGTAGGCCAAAACCTCCATTTAATTCAAGTTTGCCATTAGTCGAGAAATGCAATGTTATTTTATGAAAGACTAAATTATTTATCACTTAAAATGAAAATAGAAGGAATAATATAGAAATGAAGTTTACTTGAGAAGAAGTGCTTTCCCACTCAAAAAGAAGGAAATAAAAGACGGAACATACATAAGAAAGATAGGAAGTATAAATGAATATCGAAATAAATGATTGTAGTAAATTGCAATAATGATTGTGCCAGCAATCATATTAAAAATTCAGTATCACCTTTATATGTATTCACATCTTCATTCATCCAATTACCTTAAATAAAATAAATAACATTTTAGATCAACGTTTCAATGGTAATCAACTACTTAATCCTCGATTTTCTCCACTGAGAAAAAGAAAAGAAAGAAAAAATAGATAACGAATATGCATAAATTGATCTACAAAGATAACTCACACTACACAGCACATATCATGCATTCATAGAAGTTTAGAGCTCGGAATACAAGCGAAGGATATAGAAGTACAAAAGAAATCGACTATTCAGAATCTCAACCACGGTTCTTTTTTTCTTTTTCCTTTTACTAAGCAAATCAGACAGAATGGCTATCCAATAAGTGTTAAAGATCTACTACAAGGTGAGATCTATTTAAAGATATGAAGACAATACCAAGTACACTCCAAACTTTGTCGTCACAAAGATCATCAAACAAATAAAAGAGGATAACATGTGACTTTTGAAAAAAAAAAAAGAAACAATGTGTATGAGATGCATAACATTTTTGCAATACATAAAATGATCTAAATCCATGAGAACAGTTTGGAATTATAGAGAGCAACAGTTGAGCCGATCGCGACTAGTAAGGAGTGATGAAAGGGTAAATAATTGAAGATAAGCAAACCATATATGAAATGAAGAGAAGAACAAGGAAAAGAAGTAAAGAAGATGAAGTAGAATAAGAAAGGGTTGATGGTGGTAAAAAACCTTGATGACCCTCGAGAGTTTACCCTAAACCGAGTGATAAAGAACCTTCTTAGATCTGGAAGAATATGAATCCCAACTTCGTCCACCAATCAGTTTATAACAAGAGTAAAGGATACACTTTGAGCTAGCCAACTTTTTATAGCCAACCCTCTTTTCAACTTTTGCTACTGAATCAGACAAAAATTCTCGACACACAGAAAGACAAGGAAAGAAAAGAGAAACAAATCGGAAAGATAAAAGTGATCCTCGGGAATTGAGCTCCAAATGCTTCACCCCTTAGCTGCTGTACTATGTCAAGGTCACCAAGGGAATGTATAGTAATTGTCCAAAGAGAGCAAAAGCGAGAAAGATAGATGAGAGATCAGATCCCGAGGAACGGAAAAAGATGAAAGTTGAATAGAAGGAAGGATTGAGAGAGATAGCGAGGGGGACAAGGAAGGGTTAAGGGAATGGGGAAAGAGAGAAGAGGTACGGCTAAATAAGCAAGCGAACGAAGCGAAACACAACACAACACAACACAAATGCCCTGATAAAGAATATCTTTTCTTTTTTCTCTTTTATGCTTTAAGTGGAAGTTTGATTGCTGCAAAAGCTTTGTATAGCTAAAAGGGACATAGATAATGGCACAAACCTTCTATTATATGGTTTCAGAGAGAGAGAAAGCGAGAGAGAGGTGTCAACCTCCACCAGCAAATGATAAAGACTAGAAAGAGTATGTTCAGCTTTAGTTCTTAAGGTTGAGGGAAACAGGAGCTTATGATGTGAGAAGATAAGCCACTGGTGAAGACAGTGTCACTGTTGACCCTTTTTTTTTTATATGAAACATAATATTTTTTTAAATTTCATAAGGAATGAAACTTTTAACACTTTCCTCGCCTAAAATAATGCCAATAACTTGATGGGAAATACTTCTGGGTCACAAAAATTGGTGAGAAAGACGACGGGACGGTGCTGTTCTGCAATGTCCTTTTGAAATTAGTAAAAAGCAGTAATCTCTCTTTAAAATTTAACCTAATCAGATTAGTGATTAAATGTTAAATTTACTTCCTATTTTTAAAGTTGAGTTAATTCGATATTTCTCACCAATTTCTAATATATCTTAATTTGTAAGCAATAAAGTTAACACCTGGAGTACCCAATTTAATGTTTTTTTTATATTCCTTGTTATCAAATTTCAAAAGAAGAATTGAAAAGATTGAATAAAATCAATACAAGTTTCCATCTATATAGATTATTTTATGATTTCAAGTTAAAATAGAAATTGTGTTAAAGTATATGAAAAGAAGAATAATTTAGTAATAAAAATTTGAAAGAATAATTTATTCTTATTTAAATTACAACATAAGTTCTGATCTTTTGAAAACATCCAAAAGTACCTTCTTTTTTTTTGGTGAGCAAAAAGTGAGCATAGCTCACAAAGACAAAAACCTATCTAACATAGGAGGCCCCTATTAAATCATGATCAAGCTATCTACTAACACTAGGGGAGCTTGCCCCAAAACATGAAAACCAGGAGGAAAATCAAAAGCAAGGTGAGAAAGATAGTCGGCTGCAAAATTTCCTTCTCTGTAAATGTGAGTGAGTTTCACATTATAGAATTGCTTTAGTAAGTCTAGAATTCTAGCAACGAGAGGCAAGCAACCTGAATTTGCTTGTACACCACCGGTCACAATCTTGACAGCAAGCTCATTATCACATTCAACAA
>JANKOD010000193.1:25509987-25533515 GCA_026284645.1 Erythroxylum acuminatum | reverse complement strand
GAGAGGTCGGTTGAGAGAGCATGAATGGTGTATGAGCACATTTTGGTATTTTGATGATATCTTGAGCTGTAGAGCTCCGATTGAGGTGATTCTTGTTTCAAAACAAACAAGAGACATAGAGCTATGATTTCTATGAAGAAGTCAAATTGAAATTAAGATTTTAAGTTTTCCAATTCTGTTCACAAGTAGGAGAAAAGGGTTTCAAGCATGGTGACTGTTTTGTATAGGGCACACCATTGAACAAATTGTGAGTGAATTTTTGGGATGTGTTGAGAATGAAGATGAATTGTTAATGCCTAACCAGGGTTCAATGAAAAAAAACCCTTCAAGGTAATATCTACGCTCACAATTCAGATTTTAGCAAGAGGTTGGGCTCCGGAATCAAGCGGGGTCCAACAGACGTTTGCGTCTGCAAGATGGTTGGGTTCCGGAAACGGGATCCAATAGTCCCTGCGGAAAGTATCAATTTCCACCCGGTCCTTATAAGTATTTTTCCTTTTTTGCTTGGAATAACTTCTTTAATTCCTTTTTAACTACCCATAATTTTTTCATACATTTGAAAGAATGAAAACCCTCGACCTCAACTTTCAAACCATTAGTCACTGCCTTCTTAAACCCTCTACTTTAGTCAATAAATTATTGAACCTAAAAGGGTAATTAAGTTTTAGAGGTTTGGCATTAATTATGATTTTAGCCAGAAAATGATAAAAATATAAAGGGATATTAAAATAAGCCTTACTTCTTGTGAAAAAAGAAAGTGAAGAGAGATTAAGGCTCTGATATGTGCTTAATTGATTATACATTTATTCCATAACACTTAGTGATTATTGCTACAAAATGCATAAGACATTCACTTTAGTTCATATTTGGTTTTAGGAATAATTTGGAAGAGAAAAAACTAAAATGAGTTGAAAGCACATTCTTTGAGCTGTCTTTTTGAGATTCAAACTCACTTGTTTTAAAGGAGAAAGAAAGAGAAGGATTAGAGTAAGAGGGGACAAGAAAATATATATAATGAAGGGTATATGTTGAAAACATCAAGCAAGAGTGTAGAAAATTGCTCACATCCATGACATGTATCTCACGCCCATGAGCCTTCAAAGAGGCCATTCACGGCCATGAGTCATCCATGCACGCTCGTGACTATCAGACAATTGTCCCGAACCCTAGTTTTTAGTATAAAAAGAATGTTTTGACGGCAAAATGGATATGAAATGTTTATGAAACATTTGGTGGAGTGAAGTCTAGGTTTTGTAAGGGAAGAAGGGGAAAACCTCTCATCCTTTAGCAACCCATAGAAGGATAACCTTCCCGACACCTGTTCGGAGGTGATATCGATGCCAAAGAACCTAGTTACGCATTCTCTCTTTATATTTGATGTTCTTTCTCTCTCTAGGAATTGTTTAGGTTATTCTATGCTTATGGATTTAGGTTTTCATGCATGAATGATCTTATTCTCGTTATCAAGAGATTGTCTATGTATGAACCCATTTCTAGAATCTTGAACACAATCTGTAATTGTTGTGTTTGTATATTACTAGAATCTTCAATATGATTCATATTTGTTATTTTGAGATTCATTTATAGCAACTAATGACTTCAAATCATTAGGGATACAATTCGTAATTGTTTTATTTTTGATTGGTGTCGAATCATTAGGGATAACATAACCTAGGTTAAATGACCCGAGCGTATGTAGTTGTTATCTTGATTAATCTATTTTCCTAACTCGTAATGCGACTATCCAATTAAATATAGAGAGCTTATTTTAGTTTGTTCGATAGCTACGTTTGGTTAAAGAGCTTGTTTTAATTGAATATGACCTAAGAGAAAACTAGGGTTAATAGAACTTATCATTAACCTACGATTAATAATTGCTAGGAGAGGTATGAGAACAATAATTCAATAAAGTATGTGTAATTGTGTGTAGTCCGAGATTAAATTGATGATCGGGCCCTTAATGTATTCATCACTTTTCATCATTTTTAAATGTTTTCTTTACTTTGCTTTCATTAGTTTAGTTTCATTTATTTTCTTATTTAAAAACCACAAAGACCCCATAACCTAAAAATTGATTATTTTCATTTCAAAAGCTAACCGAATACTCTTATGGGATTGACCTAGAGTTGCCATTAACTATAGTTTTAGATATAGTTATTTTGTGTAGCATTATAACATGCTACCAGGCTCTATCTAACTTTTTCCTTATTAGCTAGATCTCTTCCTGTTTATTGCTCTAAGTATAAAAGAAGCCATCATACCTTAGGTTAGATAATTTATAAGTATTTAGACATTTTAAGAAATCTTGATTTTATAATTTACAATTAAATCTTTCCCCTTCAGCTTCTTATGATAAGAGGATACTATTAAGACCGCCAGCATTAGCGAAGTAGATTGAATATAAGAATTAATGAACTCTAAATCTTTTTGTAATTGTGCCCTCTAAAACCTATGATTGGAGGTATATATAAGAGCGATCTTTAAGGGATAAGGTAAGTGATTTATACTAACACTTAGATAGATGAACTGATCATACATGAAGTGATTATGCATCTTCACTTTCTTAGATTAAATCCCTACTAAAATTTTGTTATTATAATGGTAATTATGATTTGTAATCATCGTCTAACATTCACTTTCTTATATTAAATCCCTACGACAATTATGTTATTATAATGGCAATTATGATTTGTAATCATGATCTAATGTCTACAAATTTCCATTGCCAAGAACAATAGTTATTATTCTTAACTTGAGTCTCTAGGATCCGTTAAGCAAGTTTTATATTTAATAAAACTCCTAATACTTGCAAGTATATAAATCGTATCTTGTAGTATAGCAGGTTATCATTCTCACAAGGATTATAAACACTTAAACAATTTGAATCTAACTTTGTCTAAGGTATACAGAAATTGTTTTGAATTAAAATAAAATAACATAAATTCAATAAACAAAACAAGTAATCAAATAAACAGTGAGCTGCTAACAAAAATTAAGGTTTGATCAATATTGAATACTTAGAAACTATTCTTTCCCTATTTTGTTTACTTTAATTTTGTTGATTCAATTTATGTTTGAACCTAGATTTCCTAAGGTTTTAATTACTCTCTCTCAAGATCTAATCAATTAACCCTAATTAAATTCAAAATTTACAAATTTGTAATCTCTCAATTTACAAAACTATTCCTAACTTATTCAATTACATATGAAGTAATATATTAGATAATCAACTTCATAACCAAGATCTCTCTTTGATTGATCCCTAATTTGATAATTATAGGTCTATTAAGTTGTTAAATCTCGTTGTACAATCTAGTACTAATTACTTTGACTCACTCTCCCAATTTTTTGTTAAGTTTATGCCTAAAAATTATCACAAACATCTACATATGTATTGAAATCAATAATAATTAAAATTCACAGAATAATTCCTAATCTAGATTTAGAAATCTATAGATATGTTTAACATCAAAAAATCCAATTACACATCAAGGATAATGAAGAAAATAAAAGGAAAGAATAAAAACTCTGTTTGACTCCTTGATTTGGAATGCTAGAATTTCCTGAAGCTTTTCTTCATCTCTCCACTTTAATTCCCTTTTGATTTGTGATTACTACATTTTTGTTGTATTTCACATTCTTACATAGTGTTTTAGGGTTCTGGGGTGGTGTCTAGGGCTTCTCCACTTTGTTTGGTTTCAAAAATAGCCTTGAACCCTAAAAAACACAAAAACTCACACCTGGAGACCTCCTGTCATGATATGCTCCATGCTTCAACCTATCTGACACAATTGTGCTCCTTTGTCATGATTGTGACAAAGCCATGCAGTGCCCCATACACATCTGTCACAATTGTGTTCCCCATACACGATCGTGACACCTTTTATGCAGCCTCCATCTTCTTCATTCTTCAATGCCCTAATTTCTAGCACTCACAAACATATCAAATACCTCATGAAACATAAAATTGAGATTGAATTCATGCTCTAAAACACATAAACACTTAGAATATAATCAAACAATCACAATAACACAATTCTAAACCTATACATACGATAATCATTTAAGAAACACTTGAAAAAAAAAACACTAAAACACCTACCAAAACATAATATGATCTATAACCATCAGGATCCCAATAATATAAGTTTTCTTTAAATTCAGATAGGTATATATTAAGCTACTTCATTTTGGACCAATTCATATCCCTTACGTTCTAAGAGATAATCATTATATAGAAATTGGGGCAATGAACCCTTCTTTGTTTTCCTACCTGATTTCCTTCTAGTTTTGGTGCCTAATTTATCATCAGATAGGTATAGAATTCCTTTATCAATTCATTGTTTTTATCTTTGCCATCAAGAATAATAAGGGATCCGTTTAGCCAAGAAATTGTTTGAGCTTCCTCATGCTTAAATTTTCTAGATGTTTCTTTAAGCTTAACTTCCTTAGTTTGTTCTTTTCGAGTGGCAACTTTAAATTGGTTTTGAGTTATATCTTCCTTGTGGATTAATCCACACTTCAGAGGATTAGATATCATTTAAAATTATCCAAATGAATGGTTTCTTTGAGTGTCCTTGTGTCCCTTCTCCTTATGTAGGAGGTTTTTCATTTACAATCAAGCTTTAAGCATTAGAAATTAGCTCATGATTTTCTTTTAAAACTAACATTTTACTATTGGTCTCCAAATCTTTTTCACCTACTCAGTTGACTTCCATTGATAATAAAGTTTCTTCTCTTCCCCATAAGACCTCTTTCTTTATTTAGCCTCATAATCTTAATATTATTAGGAATCTTTTTTTAGAGATGCACTTTTAAATAGTTTTAGCATAATTGATTATTCTAAGATTAGTTGTATCTTTATCCAAGTATAAAGTCCTCCCAATAGAGCTTTCAAGATAGCTTAATCTCATGGTAATAAAGTACTCAAGAGAGATAGCGCAAAATTTACCTATAGGGGAATGAGCTTCATATTGGATTTAGCAAGTGTAAGAATTGGCGTCCATCTTTGAATCATAAGAGGCTTCCTCAAGATGGGTTATGGACCCAACTCCATTACTTTCTCGATGTCAGCTTCATTTCCAAATTTGAATATAAAGAAGTCATTTTAATTAATTACGATTTATTTTCTCCAAACATAACTTCCCTTAGTTTATTGTAGCCTAAGATTGAACAAAAGGAAAGGATAATGTCTTATCAATAAAGTATCATATTAAAGAAGTATTCTATCTTTTGGCTCTTGCTTGAAGCATTTCTAGAGGATGATTAACAACTATATCGTCACCATAATAATTAAAAGGGAAAATTTTGAGAGCTGCAGGAGAGGAATGATCCCCCACTACTGAACTCTAAGATTTTTTTATAAGAATGAAGATATTAGAGTATGCAGGGTAAGAAAAAGGAGAAACAAGAATATAAGTATAGGAAGGAAGCATTGATTTTGACTTATGGGGCATAAAGGAGTGGAAAACCCTTCTCCCAAAAGTTTAGAAGGAGAGTTTTGGAAATTTAAAAGGGTTATTTAAGGAAGCAGGGTAGGGGTGAAACCTATATCCTAGGATTAGAGGGAGAAGGAGCAAGGGAAGGAGTTGAAGAATAAGCTAGCATTTAAAGAGAAGAGGAGGAACTACAGCTTAAAATTGACGGGAAAGTTGAGATTTAAAGGGAGGAAGAAAGAGGGGTAAGAGTCAAGCTTAGAAGAGATGGAGGTGGGAGTAAAAAGGCCAATTAATGTAGGTCTATGACTAGTTCTTTTCCCTTTTACAATTATAAACTAACATGAAAGTTGAGATTTAAGAAGAGGAAGAAAAAGAAGAGTCAAGCCTGGAGGAGATGTAGCTGGGAGCAAAAGGGCCAATTATTACAGGTTCTAGGACCAGTTCTTTTCCATGAACCAGAGAAAGGATTTAAGGAGGAAAATCTTGTAAAATAGCATCATTAAAAATAATGAAAATGAAAGACAACTAGAGAGAGGGAAAAGGTAGAAAGAGAGCTTCTAATCATATCCATTCATGTTAGGTTTAACTATTGAAAAGCAGACTTACCAAAATAGTAAATGGTTGAATGCTAGTTATTAAAAAATGTTATATCTCAATTAAAATCAAAACTCCATTCTTGATCAACATTTATATTTAATAACAAACTATTTATGCTTTTATGTATAAATATATGTAAGCTTATCAAATAAGTATCAGAGTGTAAATCGCATTGATCAATGATAAGAAAGGTATATAGTATATAGTATATAGTATATATATATATATAATGAACAAAATAAGATGAAAGATATCTTTACAATATATAATAGATAAGAATAGTTGTATGGTGGAGAAGGCAAATTAAAAGCAAAGGTTATGTTATTTTGGAAGATGAAGAGGGAGAGGGAGTGATGAGCAAGAATTTGGTATAAGAAAAGTCCTTTTTAAGAAAATAGATATAATGAGAGATATAAAGTTTAGAAGTTCGAGGGGTCAAAGTATTAATATCCTTTATTGAGAAAAACAATTAAGGAAAATACGTAGTGTAGATTTTGATGTAAGTTTATCATTATATAAATGATACCAAAAAATGGAATCACGTATAACAAAAAATTTAAAGGTAAGAAAGGATTAGTTTGGTAAGGAAGAGTAATTCATGTGAGCACTAATGATAACGAACATAAGTGGGTAACAAATTGATAAGGTAGATAACAATAGAGAAGGCTTTAGACTAAAATAATTTAGGAAAAGAGATATGGATAAGGAGTTTGAGGCCAATTTTAATGATATTTCAGATTTTGCATTTAGAGAGTTCATTTTGCTAAGGAGTATTAGGGCAAGAGAAAGAATAAGTGATACCATAAGTAGTTAGGTACTGAGCAAATGCACCCTTAATAAGCCCAAAATCTCAATCTCATTGAAAAATTTTAAAAGTGGTGGAGAAAGAGTTTTAGTAACAATTTTGAAATTTAAAAAATTATAAAGAGCACAAGATTTTTGAGCTAAAGGAAATATCTATATGTAGTAATTAAAATCATCAATAAGGATAATAAAGCATCAATAACCAGAAAAAGTTATATATAGGAAAAGTTCCCAGATATAGTGAATAAGTTGTAAAGGTTTTGTAGATATATAAGAAGATAATGGAAATAAAAGCCTAATACTTTTACCTTAAAGACATGAAATACAAGGATTGATGTTATTTGAATTATGAGATTTTTTTTTGATAAGCTAGAAAGTGTAGACTATAAAAGGTGGCAAAGACATTAATGATAGAGAATTAACAAAGTAGGATTGGCTGTGAGAATTACATTATTTATGAAATTCAAATGAATCTTTACGTGTTAAAGACTATTATGGATGGAATCCACAAGAAGCAATATCTTATTTTAAGATCTTTTAGAATATAATCAAAAAGATTAAATTCAATAAGATAAGAGTTGTTAATGAATTTTTTAGTATTGATAAAATATTTGTAGTAAGATATGGGAAAATTAAAATATCAATAAAATGAAGTGGACAAATATTTGTGAAAATTGTGAAATTACTAGTACAAAAAATAGACAGGTATGTCCATTACCAACAACCATTTAGTTTGGATTTTTATATGGAGTCATAGATTCTACAACTTAAAGATCAAGTGTTATAGAAGTAGTTGTACCATTTTCAGTTAACCGTTCAACAATATACTAAAAGTAAATTAAATTTATCAGGATTAGCCTAGATATTTATAGCAAGAAACAATGTGGTAAAAATATTGACATTAGGTTTGGGACTAAATTAATGATTTTAGAACTTTAAGTACCTACATCAATAATGTATAGTAATATGTCCCCATTTTTAATAAATTTGACATTGTAAAGGAGGTTTTGTTGGAGAAGGGATTGTTGAGATGTCGATTTTTGTAGAAAGTTGCAGAAAGTGTTTCTCGTGTATAACCCAATGATCACGATTAGTGTAATAATCAAGTGTTGTTAATTTCTTTCATTTGATGTGTTCAAGAGATGGAGCATTAGTGTCAGAGATCCTACTAATGGTGGGGGAATCTCATTAATATGTCGATGAGATCAATGGTGAGCAGAATAACTTAAACTTATTTTCTCTATATAAGTTAAGTTATTAGATCCAAAGATGTTATGAAATTGGTAATTTGATTGAATGATAAAGTAAGAGGGTTGTTATCTGCCAATAAATTATTAATTTAGTGTTTATTGAATGATGTTTCTACTATTGGTGTTTGATGTGTTGATAGTTACAGTGCTTGTGATATTTTGACAATATAAGCTGGAAAAAGTTTGTTAGATGTTTATACCTACTTTGAAGTAGAATAATATAGGCATAAGCTTTGAAACTATGAAGAAGTAGTAAAGTTTAGTTCTTATTGATTGTTGATATGAAAGATTTTTAATCTTTACATAAACAGCATTGTTATATAATGATGATGTACAAGATATTATAAGATAAAAATTATCTTTATACTATATAGTAAATGGGAATAACATTTGTCAATTTATTATTATCCATATTGCATAAGAAAATATAGTTAGGTTCTAATAATATCATCACGCTTTACTACTTATTACAACTAACAATCAATTCATGTCATCAAAATTCATATAATACAAATTACATTAGATTAAAATTAAATTAAATTTAAATCTTATGTACTCAATTTAAAGATATAATTTTAATACTATTCCTTTTGTAAAAGTAAAATGTAATTAATAGGAAATAAGTCTCTGAATTAGAAGTTGATTAGGTACAATCAAACATGAAGATCCAAAACTATTAGAAACAGAGGAACATTTGTACCTAGTTTAAATGTTTGTTTGGTCTAATATTTTACAATATAGTAATATAATATAGAACAATCTGACTTGAAAAAGCTACCCATCATATTTAGGCTACCTAATCGAACTCGTTAATATATTATCTATACTTTTGCATTTCACTATTTTTGTTTGAGTAGAACTTTAACTTTCTAGGAATAACAATTGATAAGTTATTTTATTTAAAATACAGCTAATTAGATAAGGATTTAACTTTTATCTTTCTTAATATGCTCCCAGAAGATAGTAGTGTCATCAAGCACTGTTAGCTTCAGTCGATTATATTGAAAGAAAGAATTTAAGATGGCCTAAGTAAGAAGATCAACTACTTATCTTTGGAGGAAATATAAGCAACATGTAGCTTATTTTAAGCCTCCAATTGATGAAAAAAAGGCACATCTATTTCAATATGCTTCATTTTAAAGTGATGGGCATGATTAAAGTAAGTATAAGTGGTACCAATATTGTCATAATATAAAACATTAGTAGAGGTAGGAATTTGCAACTCTTTAAGGAGAGGTTGAACCAATTGCATTTTAAAGCTAGTAGTTGTAATAGCTCTATATTTAACCTCTGTAGAAGACCTTGTTACTAATCTTTGTTTATTTAAACTCCATGACACTAAATTTGGTTGATTAAAGACTACATAACCACTTGTTAATGTCCTATCATCTTAATTACTAGCCAAGTTGGCATTTAAAAATACACGTAAAGACGAATCATTGCATGGCTGAAGTATAAGACCATTGATACATGCGATCCTACCCTATATGTCTACAAAATCAAGTACATCTATCAAAATAAAATTTATTTAATCGATTCATGAATTTTTCTATTAGGTTTGACCCTAATATGAAAAATATATGTTATCCTATCCTTAAGATTACATACAATTTCTTTCAATTATGTTATATCTATTTATACAAAAAAAATTCTCAATATCAACTGAATGAAATCACACTTGAACCAATATCTTATATATTTGAATCCAATGAATCAAAAATCAAATTGCATTAAATATAATGTCAAATAACAAAATCCATCATAAGATTCATCTTACCTGGGCACTAAATAAATTTTTCATAAAAATACAAAACATAATTAAGGATTCATAATAAGAAATAAAAATAATTAAGGATTCAAAATAAGAATTAAAAACAATATATATCCCTTTTCTCTAATAAAATCCATTGAATCTTTGATGGAAATATGCTCTCTATTTGGATATCTAAGTTAATCTTCACCTTTTTGCCACTCTAAATTTTAGAACTATGCTTGACTCAAACTCCTTTAATTGCCCTTCTTATTAGCCTTTTATACCTCAAAATTAAGGTTCTTAAACTAGAGATAGTCACTCATATAGTCGTATCTAGTGACAATATCCCTTTATCTCACTTTAAAACTAAATAATCATATGAACAAACACAACTCCAATAACTTACATAGTCTATAGACATGACCATATCCAAGACCACACAATCATGTCTAACTTTAACCCTGGTGAAACATCATCTTTCAACTCATACATGGTTATAGGGACTTACACACGATCACTCACATAATTGTGTACAACACCAACATGAGTAGTACCTTACCAATATAGGTATGTCCTTCAAAAGCAGCTTTAATTCTTCAATTTTCTGACTCGATTCAACCTAAATTCCACTCCTTTTGATATATAAAGGAAATTAAGAAGAAACATAACAAGAACAAATTAAGTACCAAAAACAATAAAGAAACTCAAATAAACAAGCATAAATATATGATTGAAAACATAGACTGTTATACCTTTTAAATACAAAAGTAGAAATTTTAGAGTAGCCTAATGAGCATCATTTGGACCATGCATAAATTGAGAGAGCTTGTTAATTTGAGAAGGTTATATCAGGTCTTATAAAAGAAAATATTAAAGATTCCATATAACCTTTTAGTAAGTAGAGACATTAACTAGCTAGTTAGTAATAGATTTTTGGAGGAATTTAGACAACAGAGGATATGTTATTTTATTTCACATAACTAATTACATAAAGATTTGAGTTTATTTTAGTTAATACATTACTGCAAGATAGTAATGTCATCAAGCACTATAAGCTTTGCTCAATTATGATCATATACTATAAAATTAGACAAATGGGGTGCTCTTTTTTGTCTCTTCCTGTCACTACATTCATACTTGATTATCTTTTTATGGTTTGGTTGTTCTAAAGAATGTTGAAAATGTACTACTTAAGTGGTAAATGACTTGGAAAATTTTGATATGCTCCTTAAGGTCAAGAGAGGAAGCAATGAAGAGAAGTTTAAGGTGGAGGTCCATAAGAACAATGAAGGCTCCTTCCATCTCAAGCAAATGGAGTCACAAACCTAACTTGTGAATTTTATTGAACTTACAAAACTCCATTTCCATCTGCTACTACTTTGTTTTAGACCCAAGTTCTCTTCTTGTGACTCTAGTTTATGTATCTTGGTAAAGACGATAAAGTTTCTAAAAGTTTTATATATTACTATTAGCAATATAATCTTATTGCAAACCAAATGGAATTACCTTAAACTGATTATTGATCCAAAACATAATACATAGAGCTTTCATTCTATTATTTTGTGAGAATTTCAATTTATGTAATATCTCTGATAATATAATGGTTTTTTTTTTGCATATATCAGTGTTGAAGGTCCAAGATCATTGATAACCATATAGGAAACTTTCAAGAGGAGACCCTTTTTGAGCTTGCCCGATCACATGTTTGATGAAGAATATTACAATGAGCAGTTGTTAGAGAAGAAGAAGAAGGAGGAGGAGGAGGTAGGAGTGGGAGACATATAAATAAATTAAATAAAAAGTGGGTCCCACAATTATACATAAAATAAGTTATCAATATTTTCTTAAAAAAGTGGGTCCCACCTTACCACTTCAGTAATGACATGGCACAAGGGCCCATAAAAATAATAAAAAAGACCTGACATTTAATAGAAGGGTTTAAATTTTTTGTTAGGGTGGGGTTAAAATTTAACGTTTTCTAAATGTTAGGGTTATAATTGTTCACTCTGGAATGTTAAGGTTAAAATTGTTGATTGGTGTAAAACTTAGAGTTAAAAGAATCAATTGATCTTATTGATGCCAACATTGAAATTTAGGATTAGGTATAGTGGTACTATTATGTTTTAGAGTTGCTGGAGGTTTTGGGATGGTTCTTCCAATATATTCCATTGGGCTATAGCCTTGAAGAGGGTCAGAAACCTAAGCACGTCGTGCTATATAATTATTGATAGGACTTAGTTTAAGATCAATATTTTGTGTAAGATTCAAGGAGATTTCATTAAGAGTTTGGGAATTTTGAGGGCCTATTTGTGTATTGACTATGTCAGTAGTAATTATTATAAGAATCGTAGAATTGTTAAAGCACAATTTTGGTCTAATATCATAAAGAGTAATAAGTTGTAAAAGAAAATATATCATTTATAGTTTACATCTGATATATATAAAAGTATAGTTATTGAAAAGTAGGATTCATTTACAACAAAATGATAACATAAATTGGAATAATAGATTATAAGTTGCTTTATTTCAAATAAAGACTTAGCTTTATCTTTCTTAATACGTCCCCATAAGAAAGTAGTGCCATCAAGCACTAATAGCTTGCTTTGACTATGTTAAAAGGAAGACTTCAAAACAACCTTGATGAGAAGATCAACTAGTTGATCTTTAAAGGAAACATGAGCAACATGCAATTACCTTGAGCATCTAATTAGTAAACAAAATGCACATATATTTTAATGTACTTCAATTTAAAATGATAGACATGACTAGAGCAAGTATATGTGGTAAATGATAGACATGACTAGAGCAAGTATATGTGGTATCAATATTTTCACAACATAAAATAGGAGTAGAGGAGGAATTTGCAACTCTTAAAGGAGAGAATGGAATTATTGTTTTGGAGGCAACCAAATAGTTAGTAATTAGGCTATAAAAGTCAGGAAAAAAAAACCTAGATATGTATAGACATATGACAGATCCACTTCATATAAAATATACATCTTTTATAGAGAATTGTGTTATGTTATTATCACATTTTGTACAACTTATTTCTAAACAATATTCTTTTTTGTTAAAGGTAAGATTGTTCACTTATAGCTCCCTAATCCAATTAAGTTGCATTTGATGGTTGATTGATAGACATTGAAGAAGCTACACAAAATCACCTTTATATGCAAAATGAACATTTACATATTTGGTCAAATTTGATGCAATGTACATCAGGTGCTTTGAAAAATAATTAAAAGAAGTAAAGGAAAGTGAATTTAGATCTTAAGCAACATTTAAAAAAAACTTAGTTATTAGTTGTTATCTTATTCCAAGGTATTACATCTGAAAAATCCGAAGGATGTAGTTCTACAATTTATAAGTTCTATAACAATTGTTTTGACCTGATCCTGATGGTTGCTTAACAGAAAGCAACTGTGTTAATAACTGTCAATTTGTTCAGAATTAAAACGTAAACAAAAAATTAAATGAGCAATAAATAAATAGACAGTTGAAATTTGGAAATGCAGTTGACACACCCAGCCTATGTCTGCGGAGTCCTCACCCAACTTAAATCACTTTTATCAAAGTACAATAGTTTTATACAAGGTTTTACTGAGCTGACATCACTCACTAATTAACACTATCCACTCTTCCTCACACCTCGTGAAAGTATATCACTTCCAATAACACGACTACCTGGTACTGACCTCAACAGAGATTTTTTGCAACAATGATTGATAATAAAGATAAGAATAAAAACTTAAGTGAATGAATCAATAATAACATAAACAAGGAAAGCATTTAAGATAAAAATACTCCCCTAAGGCTATATTTGGTTGGACGCAAGGTTTTTAAGGAAATTGAATGAAATGGAATGGAATGGTTTATAATGGAATATAATACTAGAAAATTGTTGTTTGAAAGGGATGAAAGAGTTCATAATGTAATATAGCGAAATATTGTTTGGAAGAAGGGTACATAATGTAATATAATTTATCATTTTACATTCCATCCTAAACCTCCCAAATTAGGGGTAACTTATTTTTACTGTTTAGGATGGAATTAGATGTAATGTGAAACCCTCTCCTTCCATCATCTTCCATTCTATTCCATTATACCCTCCTCCCAAACGATGGAATAATATTACATTACATTCCATTATATTAATAATCACCCAACCAAACATAGTCTAAATATACAGCTTCATCAATAAAAGAGTGGGAAGTTGTAGGACAACATCTACTATGAGTCTTTGAGAATAAATCCAGGACAGCCTGCGAACACAACAGTTTCAAGAAATCATCAATCAAAAATTGAATATTTCACCACCAAAACATCCAAACAAACACAACTACACACTCACACGATTTCTGCATGTTTTTCTCTCACAACAACAACAATTCAACTGTCTAAAAATTCACACACACCAGAGACACCCAGTTACTATGGGTAACTAAAATCACCATAAAAGCTACTACCAAAGATAGCTTGAATTATGGAAATTGCAACTACCAAAGATATCTTGGATTATTGAAAATACAACTGTCAAATCACCAAAAAATCTACACCTTATCTTTAATAAGACATCGTGATTTTATTCCAAATAAATCATATCTTGTCTAGGATTTTATCCTTCATGTTATCTTATCTTCTAGAATCTTATTATAATGATATCCAAAATATATCCAATTATATCCAATTACAAATAATGTCCAAAATAATTAATAACATATCTTAACAAATATCTTAACAACATCATTTCACTCAAACCTCTATAAGTTGACTAATACTATGTGAAACGCGGACTCCATTAATTAACTGGCCATCGATAATCTACCTGATTAAACACTCAAGAGCTCCATGCTTTCTTGTAATTCATCACGAGGACCATTTAACTAAACTTTTAAAATTCAACGACGCAGTGCTTAGTTTTATCTACCACTTAAAATTCTTACTTCCTACCCGGGAGTGAACACCAAACCAAACTGTCATTACGGTGAACCAAAAAGAAAGAAAGGAAATACATTTATGATGTAAGTGTTTATCTAAGGGAACCAAGCCTAAGACCATGTGCATGCCCTTGCGGCAGACAATGATTCATTAGATGAATACATTATAAATGCCTATCGCTTTCCTCAATACCATGATTACTACTACATTTTCGGAGTATTTATAATGTTAAGCACGTGAACATTCAACTCCATGTTGTTACCAAAAAGCCGCAGAAAGATGACTGCAGTATTCCAACCCTTAAGACCTCCTAAACAACATTTAACAACAGTAATTGCGTCACAATAGATGTATTGCCAAGTTTTTGTTTCTTGCGCTCTTCTTGTATGGGTTGCTGGGTCTTCAACTATGTGTGGTCAAATCAACAAATATGACTTGGAGGTTGGTTAATGAAAAAATCAATTAACATAAGTACTAATGCATGATACCTTTTGTGTGCCTAAGAGCTCTATAATACAATTTATAGCTGATAATCTCCTCAAAGCTGACGGTGGATCATCCCAGAACATGCAAAGTCAATTATCATTTGAAACAAAAATCCACCTGATTCAATACCTGACCGGTCCTTGATTGAGAAATATATCTTGGTTAGACAACCAAAAATCACCAATTATAGCCAATAACTCGATTAAAATTATTTTTTACATAATTGTGAAGAAAACTACATAAACTAATATCTAAAATGTTTGAATTCAAATTTACTTATTAATAAAAACATTAAAATTTTATTTTATATCATGTGTTAGTTGTACAATAAAGGCTCAATAATTTGTAAGTCTAAAGTTTGATTTACTTGTAACAGTGCATATGTGCTGGGAATAAATATAATAATCATTTTATAATTACAATTTATTTCAGTTATTGTATATTGTACACATTATAAAGAAAGAAATAAAATTAAGATTAATTTAACTTTTATTTTTAACTATTATGTCATTTAGAAAATTATAAAAGCTTTGGATTTATTCATTAGATACAAACATTTAGCAATCAATAAATTTTTATACAGAAAAATTAAATTAAATAAATATAGTATTGAAAAATTGAAGGATACACTTGAATAAATCAATGCAACTATTATCGATAAATTATCATTTAATAAAACTAAAATTTTCAACTATTTATGAGAAAATTAGAACTAATTACTCTAGCCTTTTCTACTTGATATAAGATAAATAAGTACAAAGAAATGTATCATGAATATAATTATGAATCAATTTATAGATGTAATTTGTGTAAAAAAAAGAACTATTTTTGTCTTGATTTTATTTAGAATAAACTTATATTGTATCTTGATTTTGTGAAAGAACTTATTTTTATCTTGATTTTATTTAGAATAAACTTAGAGCCCAATTGTAAGCAAGAGTGTGTAAAACAAGAAGGCACTTTCCTGATTTATATTTTCTATTATGGTTTAGGATAAGTTACATATTAAAGAAGATTTATCAGAAGGAATAAAGTTTGTGAGTGTAATTTGAGCCTAATTTATCATTTACTTATTAATTTATTAAATAAATTATTTAAAATACATAATTTATATTTTTTTATATCTAATCGTTTGGAATTGGGTTTCATTTAATATAAAAATAATACGCCATATGACCCTCCTTTTTGTCATCACGTTAGGACAAACAAATTGCAGTTGCCAAATATAATAACCCCGTACCAGTCAACTCATGACCAGTTGACTGCTGACTTCAATGTTCGACCATACCTGCACAGAAAAACATGCACACAGTAGCAACATTAATTATTGCTCAAGGCGTGAAGTTTACTAATGACAATTTCGGTGTCATCTTGCACGGTGTGACGCTTTTGAGGGTGTTGATTGTCGTTGTTAGGAATGAGAAATTAAATCATATAATTATGTCAAAAGCAACAGAGACTATGATGATTCATTTTGGTTTATATGTCTCCTTCAAGGTAATCATGCCAATTATGGCAACAATAATTATAAGGTTAAGAAATGAGAAGAAACAAAGTGCAGAAGAGAGTGGAATGTGGAATGATTATCATCATATGTAATTTCATCTCTTGGCAAATTTTACAATAATGAGGCTGGCATAATTTGAGAGACGAAAGTGGAAGCCAGAAAGGTTAAACACCAGAAAAGTTTAACATCTTGCTTCTCGTGGAGTCCTATATGATGGTTTAAACTGGGTTATATACAGGACTTGATGTTAAGAAGGTCAAAAGAGCTTGCCATTTTGGAGGATCATTATCTCACGGTGTATAGTCTGACATCAACACAGGAGAGCCACAAGGCTCTCTAATGATTCTTCTTTCCAAACGCACGATTAGATGAAAACTACAGCTTACTCGCCTTTTTATCTAGAATATAAGGAACCTCTGGTTTAATCGTTTAGGTGGTCCAAAGAGGGAAAGCATAATTTGCACAAGTCTGTTAAATATTTCCATGTCCTTTCGCTTTTTCTGATCAACACTCTGAACTTGGAGGAATTGTTGTGGATGGTTTCGAGGCACTAACCTTCAACAAGGAGAACACGTGGAATTGTTCTAACAGGACAGTTTTATATAGTTGATGTGCCATTGATAAATAAGGTTGGTCTTACCCTTGCCCCGTGGGGAAGTTATATATGGTTGACGAAGAAAGCGAACCTAGATGAGATTTTTGCTGCTTCCGCGAGATAATGTCAATAATAGGGAATCCTTTTATACGGCTAAGTGGCACTGTTTCTGTTTACATGATCTGAGCCTAGCTAATTAAAGTGCTTTTGATTTCCACTTCTGCTTATATATATATATATGATCAACCCCAATTGTGTTAGGTATGTTGGGATGAGTTATTGGAGTGGTTCCGACAATGATGCTGCATTGTGGCAAATTATTGTTTTTAACCCATATATTTGCAATAGAATTATCCAACTAAACTTGGCTTTTGATGTGTGTTATGTATTACTCATAATTTCAGACAGCTAAAACATAAAACACGCAACAGACAGTCCTAAAGACGTTGATCCGGGATTCGGAAATGAAAGCGCTATAAACAAAGTCCTTTATTCTTTGCCCGTTAGCAGTATTAATAGTTCATTGATCTTTATTGAAATCGCCAAGAAAATGATATTCGTGAAAAAAGGAAAGGGTAAATCTAAAATATTTTAATGACATATCTAAATAGATAAATTATTTAAAATGCCTTAAAATTAACCTCAAGACTAAAACACCATCAAATGAGCTTAGAATTAAATTACAATAATAATTCATGTTTGATGATGTTGATATCTTGTCATATTTAAAGTTTTGCAATCAAAATTGATTGATAAGTGTTGACTCTTATAACTTCGTGATTAGAATACCATCTTCTAGTAATATTCTAAACTTAATAAAGCTTATAAACTTTTGGTTGAATAGAAAGGTAAATTGAAAAGCCGGTGAAATGAACACTAAAACTTTCCAGTTCTATACCTAATAAAACCTATGTTATTTATTATTCATTTGCCAATCGTAATTTATAGATAAGCTTTCAAAAACTTATTATTTTTATGGATAACAATATATTATAATTAAAAAATTGATATAATATTTTGTAGATAATAACGGTGATTGTTATGTTAGTAACTATAAACTGTAGTAATAATTGAAAATATCATTTATAATTTTAAATGTATATGTCCATAAAGAATAATTACTTTTAGTTGTGAAATTTTATTTGGTATTTATTTCCACGTATTAGTCAAACATAATTGGAAATTCTGCTAAAACTATATCTTACTGTAGTGAAAACCTCATCTTTCTTAAATGTATTGTTGGGACTTCAAAGAAAAGGTAGAATGATTAAGAAGCCTGTGACATAGGCAATCGAGGTCCATCGAGTTTCCTAATCTTGCCCCCCTTGTTATCTAATGGGCTCTAAAAAGCATTCTACTCTAGCCTGTATAAATGAGGTTCTTCTTGTAATCCTGCAGCCGGCTCATTTTGGTTGTTGAATCCATGAATTCTTCAACTACTGTAGTGGCAATAGGAAGTGACCAGAAACAGGGAAGGTAAGAAAAAGTTGTCCTCCTTTTCATGACGAAGACGTTATTTCAGACTTAATAATGGAATCAGTTCATGCTTATCATCATTAGAACTGGTTTTCTATGGTCAAAGTTTACAAACACAAGACATGGAAAGTGAATATACTCTTCGCTCTCATGTATATAATCGTTTAAAATTTAGGGTTAGTGCTTTATCTCCTACAAAGAACCTATTCGAGTCGAGCGAGGATTAGTCTAAGTGTAAATGGTTTAAAAGTATCTTCTTATAATTAAAACCCTCCTAAAATACCTTGTGAAAAAAAAGAAGATAAAATATACTCTCCGGCTACATTGGCACAGGTACTACCTGTTGGAAAATACAAGTGAATGTAGAGGCTACAAAAGAGTAGTTGTCGCTTGCCAGGGACAAAAGCATAAAATTTTAAGAGGTAATGGGTTTGAAAAGTTATCGGAGGTGTTTGGCGGATAGCTTTTCAGCTATATTTCAGCTGATTAAGGAGTATTTAATTGTTTAATTATGTTAAACAGCTAATATACTTGTTTAGTTAATAGCTGGTTAGATTGGCTGATTCAACCCAACCAGCCATTTTTTAAAAAGCTACTTGGAAGGAGCTTTTCATCCTATCAACTAATATTCAGCTTCTTCAAAGACAATTATACCTTCAAACTTAACTGCCTACCTCATTCCCTCGCCACTTTCTGCTACATTGCTAAGGCTACACTGCGACTTCATTATTGGACATACTAAATGCTGACAAATTTCGTAAGGCAAATGTATTTTGATAAGATGGTCTAATTAGTGTGTGATGCTGTAATATTCCCGCAGAAGATCCAATTAAATTAACAAGATATTACTCCTAAATAATTACATCTGGAAAGTTATAACAACAACTGTCAGGGAATAGTGTAGTATCTATATACAAATATTTTCCTACTTATGTACACGTGCTAGTTAGATTTGCTCAACTTTGAAAAACCTGTAAACTCAATTAAGTAAAATTCAATCAAATTGATTACGGTAGGAGCTTTAAGTGAACATCATAAACAAGTAAGACATTGATTCAGAAATTACCAAAGACATGAGTTATAAGACTTTTATTGATCTACAAAAAAACAAGGAAATTCCACAACAATAAATCTTAAAAGGACCGAAATTGAAGTATCCCAAATTATTATTATTATTATTATTATTATTATTATTATTATTTTTATTTTTATTTTTATTTTTATTTTTATTACATGTCCTATATTTTTTTATTGGATTATAAACTTAATTTTTGTAGAATTAAATTTTTTTTAAAGTCATATCATCATAAGTCATTTTACACATAAACAGCTAATACTAAGCAGTTAATTTTACCAAATATCAAATGACAAATAGCTAATGCAATCCGCTAGTCAAATCAGCTGATAGAATCAGCTAGCAGCTAATGCGACCAGCTGATTGCCAAACAGGGCCATAGGAAAAGGTAATCAACTGATTGCCCCAAAAGCTACTCACAAGAAGCTTCTAATTTTTAGCTGGTTGGATTGAATCAGCCAATCCAACCAACCAACAACCAAACAACTAGAATAGCTTATTGATGAAGTCAAACAGTTGATTTTGGTCAATCAGCTAAAAAATTAGCTAATCAACCAACAACCAAACAAGGTCAAAATCAACTTTTCCATTTGGAAAGTTTAGATAAAGGTAGTTCATACATAGAACAAATTGAATAGAGTTTCAGAAGGAACATCCAATAGGTGAGGCACCATAGTTGACGACTAGTGGGAGGAGTTAGACTAAAAGTGCTCTATGTTATACAACTTTGCTTGTCTAAGGAGGTTCTACGTGAAGTGGGGAATGAAACAACTACCGCGGGCTTGTGGCTAAATTTGGAGTCTTTGCACAAGACCAAAAGCCTTGTGAACATACTTCGTATTAAGGAGTGTTTATGTACAATACACATGGTTAAAGGTACTCATATCCAATTTCATATTAATGAGTTTAATCCTATTATCATGACCAATAAAATATTGATGTGAAAGTTGAAAACAAGAAAAAGGTTGCTTTGTTAGTAGTCTCACTCTCATTACACCGAAATGCGTAAGGAGCGCTGTATTCTAGAGCTTTGAGTTAATTTTTTGTATTTTACTTCCTTTGTAATAAAAAAAGATTCTTATAAACACTTTTAAAAAATCTTGTTGTACGGAAACTATAACACCTTATCTTTTGAAGATGTTAAATCTAACTTACTATTCAAGGGAAATTTTGATCTTGAACTTCGTTTTGACAATAAAGTTGAGGGTTTGATAGTGAGAGGGAGACCCCAAGTAAAGGGCAGTAGTAGTAATTCAAAGAAATCTAGGTTCAAATTTAGAGAAAGTAAATCCAACAAAACTTGATGCTACTGTAATAAATTTCGACATGAAATTTCTGAATGTTACAAGATGAAAATAAGTAAGAGCATCATGAGAAAATAATCAACCCCAAAATTTTACAGAAGCTAGTGTTCTTGAGACTAATTCTAAAGGTGATGTTCTATTATCTGTTACTTCCACTGATAAGAAGAGTAAAATCACATGGATTATTGATTATAGATGTACGTTTCGTATGTGTCCTCATAGGGACTTGTTTGTCACTTTTGAACTTGTTGATAGTGGTGTTGTCTTGACGGGCAATGATGCCCAGTGCAAGGTAAGTAACATCAGTAATATTCATATCAAACCAATGATGATGTTATTAGGACTTTATCTAATGCTCATATGTTCATAACTTGAATCGAAACTTGATTTATTTGGCACCTTTGAATCTCTTAGGTATAAGTACACAACTGAAGGTGGAGTTTTATGGTTCTCTTCAACTGTTTCCTTTCCTATGTCTAATCCTAATGTAACTAAATTATGGCACGTGCACTTGGGTCATATAAGCGAGAAAGACATGATACTTTTGAGCAAAAAATGCCTCTTTAAAGACTAAGGCATCAATAAATTGGAGTTATGTGAAATTTGTGGTTTTGAGAAACAAAAAAGAGTTAGTTTCTTTAGTACAACTAATTGTACCAAAGTTATTTCTCGTTGAAGAAAAAGATATTTCATGTCTATCATTGAAGATTTTTCCTATAAAGTTTGGGTCGATTTGTTTAGGCAAAGAAATGAAGCCCTCTCCATGTTTAAAGGACGTAAATTATGTCTATAACCAAACAGGAAAAGAGGATAATAAGCTTATAAGGAATAATGGGTTACAATTTTAAGATGGTGACTTCAATTAGTTTTGCTCAGATCACGGTATAGTCAAACATAAGACATTTGTTATGAAACCTTAATAGAATGGTGTTGTAAAATGGACGAATATGACTCTTTTAGAGAGAGCTCATCATATGCTCTCTAACGTTAACTTATGACATTGATGTATTTTTTCTGGCCGATATAGTCTCTAATGCTTGTTATTTGGTCAATTGATATCCGTACTCTTATGTTGACTTCATGATCCTAAAGGAAGTACGGTCAAGTAATCATGTTGACTATTCTATTTTGAGATTTTTTTGATGTCCTACATGTGCACGCGTTAATAATTGTAAGCTTACACCTATAACTAAAAAATACATATTTCTTGGTTTTGCGTCAGAGATTATTCTATTACTCGTGATAGACTAACGAGACAAATTAGAAAGGCCGTCAAATATATTGACAAAGATGGTGATTTGGTTGCTTATGTATTGTCAGTTGCAAAAGATGTTGGTGAAGGTATGGAACCTTCTTGTTATTCTAAAGATGGTTCTTTTAAATGATTAGTGGCAATGAATGAAGAATTTGAGAGTCTCCATGAAAACGACGCATAGGATTTGCTGGAGTTTCCAAAAGGAAAATGAGCTTTGAGTTGTAAATGAATCTACAAAAAAAGGATGTTATTTCTAGGGTTAAAGATGCAAGGTAGAAGATACACTTGGTAGTCGATGATTTTGATATAAGAAAAGGTATTGACTTTAATGAAATCATTTCTCTGGTTGTATGTCATACCTTTATTTGTATGCTACTTGCAATTTTTGCTCTTTTTCATTTGAACTTGAGCAACTTGATGTAAAAACTTCTTTCCTTCCTGGCAAGTTTGAAGAAGAAATCTGCATGAAGCAGTTTAAAGGATTTGTAGTTCCCAATAAGGAGAATTGTGTTTATCACTTGGGTGAGTATCTTTATGGCCTTATGCACGCTTTTACGCTTAAGCAAGACATTTCTAGAAGTCAATATAATAGTTATGTTTATTTCCAAAAAAATAGAGAGATGAGTCTTTTGTGTACTTGTTGTTATATGTTGGCGAGTTACTTATTGCATCCTACAACGCCCCTGATCAAGAGTTTGGAAGCTCAACTTCGCCAAGAGTTCAATATGAAAAACCTTGGTGTAGCTTAGAAGATACTTGTGATGGAAATTTAATAGAATCGTCAAGTGGGTAAATTATTTCTTTCTCAAAAGAATTACATTAGTAAGGTTCTTGAAAGGATTGTTTGATTGTAAACCTGTTTCTACACCTCTTAATGCACATTTCAAAATGTCTTCTAATATATGCCCAACAACTGACGAATAAATAGAATGAATGTCTAAAGTTCCTGTTGGACCAATGGTGGTTGACAAAATAATCCTACTTATGTTTTGATAATAATAAAATATATAGAATTGGTTAAGAAATTTATTGCAGGTGTTTTGGATTGAA
>JANKOD010000193.1:25452220-25463427 GCA_026284645.1 Erythroxylum acuminatum | reverse complement strand
ACAGTTCAGGCACTCGGTCACAACAACGTAATAATTGGAAAAAGGGTCTCATAAGCATTTCATATGCATTTTGTTAAGTGTGTTTGATTGATTGAAATGTAGAATGGCTTATGTATACATGAAAATGTGATATTTATGTATAATGCAAAATTGTGAAAGAATTGTTATGTGAATTGATGTGTTGCTTGTTTGAGTGAACCATCGATGATGGTTACCTCACTGAGTTCGCAAAACTCACCAAAATTGCATCATTGCCTTTTTAGGACCGATAGTCGACTCTAGCATCTAAGTGGCTCCACTACCGTGTAGATTGTTTTTAAAGTAAAGTCATGGCGCAAAGGTCGGTCAGCTGGAATTTTTGGATGACATAGTTAGATTGTACATATTTTTCTCATTCATGTAGTACTCTTGTACTAGATTTTGTCGATGTACATATAGAAAATTTGACAGATACAATGTAGATATTCGAGTATTATGAAATGAAATGAGGAAAAAAGTTGGTTTCAAAATATTGCGAAATTTCTATTGATGCTTTATAAGCAAATAATGATATGATGCTATGAAGTGATTGTAGTGATCGATCGTAATTCGCCTTTATCGTAGGATATGTACCGGAATGACCTCCGAGCGTCCCGGTGCGTACTCTGCGGTAAGGGGGCGCTACATTTCTACTGAAACCTATAATTGGAAGAAGTTCTTGTTTATTTCCTACATTATCAACAAATTAATTGACCATAAACTTTCTCTACTAACTAGGATGGTGTTTATAGGTACGGAACATTTGTTCGATGTAAGCATAACAAACAATAGAACATATATGTAATTATTGGTTGTATTATTTTTTTTTGCTTTTATATACTTTGGTTTACTTTGTCTTTAACCTATCATAATATTGACCATTGTATACTTGATAAAGAAATTAAGGGATTTGCTGACAAGGCTTCTACTTTAAAGCATAAAATAAGAAATAGTGGATAGGAGTTCTCACTAATCTAAAAATAAAATATGAGCTTGATCCATAAAAATATTTTGATTCTCACTTATGAACCTAATTAATCCACAAAATAATTTAAATATTATGTTACTATTCATTAATCAATAAAAAAAGGAACCACCAGAGCAAAATCACAATCCATTTGAACAACCCAAATCACATAAAAAAAACAACCTTTTCCTACAAATCCTAATTGTCGAAATTCTTATTCCAGCCTTATCCTAAATTCCTGAATTTCTTAATCCAACCACATTTACTTATATCATAGTAGACATGAGTGTTTTGAGTGAAAGGGTTGTATGGAATCGTAATAGCACTATTTGTGGGTTAGCTAGTATTGCAACAATATAAGAAAGTTGTTATAGGATGATATGGTCCTTACTTGTTTAAACATGTTGAGTTTGGTGTATTTTTGGTTTTATCTCAATATGAAATGAATAATTTTTTTGTATTATAATTGAGCCCATTGGTTACAATATTTTATAATCAAAGTTTTCATTTTGGTGGTCCACATTGTGTTGGATTGTCTATTTGTCGAGGTAAGTGGTCCCTCATGTAAAAATATTAAATTATTTTTTGTTGTTTTTTGGACATACCGGGTCACATGCACGGTATTTTTTTAGGGGTTTTAATAATTGAGGGAAGAAAAATTAGTGGTAGGAAATTATATGAAAACTCAATGTTTGATAATGTCTACATGGGACCTTATTAGTTGGTTAAGTGTCACTAAAACAACTTCAAAAGCATTTCATATGCCATTGTTGTAAACATTATTTTAGAGCCCAAGATCTTTATGATATGCATATTGTGGAGATTAGTATAGACTCTAAACTTTCATAGGAATGAGGCCAAATGTATGAATAAAGTCTTATATAAACATTGTTAAGTAACGTATGTGTCTACTTTGTCCCAGTTAACTAGGTATAATTGAATTATGAAAATAGTCATTCTTACAATGATTGCATCTTTATGTCTCTAAATATGAAGTTACCAATCATATCGCCCTAAAAAATATATGGGAATAAATATTAATACATAATACAAATTAATTTTTAAATATTTATTTATTTATTTACCTTTTCTTAAATTAGGTTTTAGCAGCTTAGCACTTGGTGAAAATTTTGCAGATTACTATATGCAGTTGAATGATACTTATCTTTCTAAAAAATTAAGTTGTAAAAATATTAATTTACAGAAGTAAAATGAGCTATGTGAATATTCAAAAGTAACAATGTAAGTAAAGAAGACTAAACAACAAATTAGTTAGACAAGATAGTACATTACTGAAGTTGTTCTTATTGTAGTTTTTCTATACTTGCATCAAAACTATGAAACAAGAAACGAAATTGTTCCTTTAACCCCCATGACGTTTTTTTTATTCTTCTAATCTTATGTTTCCACTGAATTATAATCATAACAACAATGAAACAATGTGGCCTATGAAGCTAATAAAGTGTAGACAAAAGCCCCTGCTAAGTCTTGCAACATATTCAACCCCTAGCAACTCTATGTTTTATCGCTAAAGCAAACTCTCCGTTTTTTTTTAATTTGCATTTGAAATACTTAGAAAAATAAATAAGAAAGCATTGGAACGGATTTTAATAATATAAACAAGACTGAAGAATAATCCTTGTTTGCTTCACGTAGATCCATTCTTACCTATACATTAATTTTCTACAAAAAATAATGATTAGATGCTAAACTTGCAATCATGTGCCTTAATAATGTGTTTATATATTCTTTGATAATGTGTAGTGGTTATACGCCCTCAAGGGGTGTGGCTCGATGGTTGAGAGCGGGGCTTGACTTCGGTTAGGTCCCAGGTTCGATTCTATGCTAGTCCTTCTTGTAAGAGCCTGAGGCAGCTGAGGTTTTACCTGTAAGTGGATAACTAGTTGGGTCCTCAATGATGAGGTGCGTCCGCTTGGGCCGTCTGTGGGGTGGTGCGTTAATTGAGCCTTCGAAGAGGTGTGCCTGCTTGGCCCGCCTATAGGGTTTCCTCGAATCCCAAAAAAAAAAGTGTAGTGGTTATACACCAACTATTTACATACTTTGTCATGTGTTTTTGCAGGTGCATGGTTATATCCTATCTAGTTACATACATTTTTGTATGCTTTATAGGATGTGTTTAATATGAAAGGCAACATATGGTTATTTACTAGTGGGTAATTTACACAAGGAGACATTGTTCAATATAATGGTCCTAACTATTAGATATTTAACAATGTGGAGTTGGACTACTTTAGTCTTAGAGAAGTTTGTGAAAAAGTGGCGTAATTGGGCTATGATAATAAGGAGGCATTCAAAATTAAAGGAACGAGAAAATAAACGGAAAGACAACATTTTAGCAAAAGTTAAGGTTTAATATATGTTAATAATTTTGTGTCTGTCCAATTATTTCCTCCGTTTTATTAATATTAATCATATTTATGCATACCAATACAACTAGCTACTTATAGGGTACAGTCACCATTCAACCTCCTTTGTAAGCATTGCTGGATCAATCCCAACGCTTAGACTCGTCATCATTACCTATAATGAAGATGAGTTTTAGGTTAGTTTATCCTAATACTTACTAGCTTTTATTTCAACCAAGAAGCCTAAGGTGGAAAGCCATACCACGTTACATCATGATAGTTCCAGGAGCAAGCTCCTCAATGTAGAACTTCTGAAAGATCCAAACAACCATCATAATATGCCAACATAGATATGGGTTCTCAATAAAGTGCAAATGAATCTTAGAGCTTATCGTTCTTGCTTTAAAAGCTGAAATGTTAATGGAAAAGTGTAAATGCAGCTTGAGTAAGGGTTGATTTATAGTCTTTTGATTTGGATCATGATTTGTGTTTTAGAAGCTCAATTGTTAATAGTCATATGTTATTTTTTGTACATACCATACATATCTGAATTTTAAGAAGTTGTAATTACCTAAAAGAGAGAAAAAGAAGATATCCAACTAAATCAATCATAAATTATTAATTTATAAAATAAAGGGAACTTAAATTTATAAATGAATTTTAAAATTCTATTTTTTATCTGCCAAAATTATTAATTTAACTTATTAACTCAAATTGGGATCAATAAAATATAATATAATTGAACTTATTAATTTATTGATACTAATATTGTATAATTGAAATTGTTAATTTTTTTAGTATTAATTTATAATTCACAAAGATTTTAATTTACTAAGCTCTTATTTTAGTAATTATGGATACTAATACTATACTTCTCTGAACAGTTTTTATGATGGTACTATCCCTGGATTTAATTTTGTTTTTGTCAAACTTTTGCTCCATTGCATTCCGCAATGCTCAGATTAAAGCATGGTCTTCTTCAAACTTTTCATTGCTATTCAACAAGATCAAAATTAGTTTATTTAAGTGTGAGTATCAATTTGACAAAACTATAACGATTCCTCAGTTCCGGGAATATTAAGCAGCAACTTCTTGCTCCTTTGAAGCAAGCTGGTTCTGAATATGTTGAGGGACAACGTCGAACTTGGCTAATTGCATGGTGTAGGATGCTCTGCCTTTTGTCATTCCTCGGAGTGTACTTACGTACTGAAACATCTCAGCCAGCGGAACAAGAGCATCTACCATCTGTAATAATTGAAACCCACTTATTTAATTTGAAGCAAAGAAAACAGACTGATGGTTTTAGTAATTAGAATCACTTCTTTCCTTATTATATCAGCTACAGTCTCCTGAATCAAGATGAACATAAAATAAGAACATGGCAAGAAAGAAACAATTGCTCTGACATAGACGTACCTTGAGACCACCAGGTTTGTCACCAAAGCTGTTAATTTGACCTCTCCTCGAGTTGATATCACCAATTACATCTCCCAAATGTTCTTCGGGAGTGATAACTTCAACTTTCATAATAGGTTCTAGCATCCTCGGGCCAGCTTTCTTAATCCCCTCGCGGAAAGCTCCTCTTGCTGCTAATTGAAATGCCAAGACACTGGAATCAACTTCATGGTACGAACCATCTACGAGAACAGCACGCACATCGACAACAGGAAAGCCTGCCAGCACCCCATTACTCATGCATTCTTCCAGTCCTTTCATCACACCTGGAATATATTCTTTTGGCACAGCACCTCCCTTGATTTCACTTTTGAACTCGTATCCACTACCAGCCTCCATTGGCTCAAATCTTACTGTGATATCAGCAAACTGTCCTTGTCCACCAGACTGTTTCTTGTGCACATATTTCACTTCTGAAAATTTAGAAATGCTTTCACGGTAGTTTACTTGAGGTGCACCAACATTAGCTTCTACCTATTATAAAGAAGAAAGTAAATTTAACTGAAAAGCTAAGTGCCATCTTACACCTTTTCACTTTGTAGACATTAGAAAAACATGAACACCAGTTTTTGAAAGCAACCTTTACAGGAACAATAAACGTGTCAAACATCATAAGACGTGAATCAGAAGAAACAGATGTGAAATGAAAATACATGTGATGCATGTAGGCTTCCTACATAATGGCTATATATGTCAAGGTGCATGAATATAATTCCAGCAGAATGTTGACATCAAAAATTGAAGTTGTTAATATCACACAAGTTAAGAACCATGTGATACTTAAGAGATAAAGCAAATTAGTCGCAGGAGGGACAGAAAGAGACCTTAAATTCTCTCTTGAGCCGATCAACAATTATCTCAAGATGTAATTCACCCATTCCTTCAATTACAGTCTGGTTAATTTCTTCATCTCTTGAGAAGTGGAAAGAAGGGTCCTCCTGTGCAAGTTTAATCAAACCAGTTGCCATTTTGTCCACATCAGCTTTTGTCTTGGGTTCTATTGCAACCTTAATAACAGGATCAGGAAAGTCCATTCGTTCAAGAACAATAGGATTATCAGGGTCACAGAGTGTTTCACCAGTTATGGTATCTTTTAGGCCTGCAAGAGCAACAATATCACCGGTTAAGGCTACCTTAACATCCTCCCTACTGTTAGCATGCATTTCTAGAAGTCTTCCAATTCTCTCTCTCTTTCCTTTGTTTGCATTAAGCACATAACTTCCAGCATTTAGCATGCCTGCATACACTCTAACAAATGTAAGTGATCCAACAAATGGATCAGTCATAATCTTGAAAGCCAATCCCGCAAATGGTTCATCATCACTTGCAGCCCTTTCAATCATCACCTCCGGATTTTCAGGATCAGTTCCCTTCATGGCTGGTAATTCAAGAGGTGATGGCAGGTAATCGACAACAGCATCAAGCAGTGGCTGAACACCCTTATTTTTAAAAGCAGAGCCACACAGAACTGGAACAAAGCTGCCTGAAATGGTTCCTTTCCTAATTAGTTTCTTGATGGTTTCTTCATCAGGCTCGCCTCCTTCAAGATACTTCTCCATGGCATCATCATCCAATTCAACTATGGTCTCTATCAACTGAGATCGGTAGTCAAGAGATAACTCCTTGAGATCATCTGGGATATCATCATATACAAACTTTGCACCTAATTCTTCTCCTGACCAAAGTATGGCTTCCATCTTCACAAGATCAATAACACCTTGAAAATTATCTTCAGAACCAACTGGAATCTGAATAACGAGTGGTTTGGCACCTAAGTTAGTTACTATCATGTCTCGTGTTCGAAAGAAATTTGCCCCTAGGCGATCCATCTTATTGACAAAGCAAATTCTGGGTACCCCATATTTATCAGCTTGCCTCCACACAGTTTCAGACTGTGGTTCCACGCCCGCAACACTGTCAAACAAGCATATAGCACCATCCAGTACCCTGAGAGCCCGTTCTACTTCAAGAGTGAAATCAACATGACCCGGAGTATCAATAATATTAATGCGGTGATTGTTCCAAAATGTAGTAGTAGCAGCAGATGTGATGGTAATCCCTCTTTCTTGCTCTTGCTCCATCCAGTCCATTGTTGCTGTTCCCTCATGCACCTCCCCTATTTTATAGTTTCTTCCTGTATAATATAGAACCCGTTCTGTTGTAGTTGTTTTCCCCGCATCTATGTGAGCCATAATGCCAATGTTGCGGTAATCCTTCAATGGCACTGCACGCTTTGTCTCTGGTAAAAGAATGAACATGGCCATGTTAAAGAAACGCAAATAAAGAAGTGCCTAGTATCAGTAAGGTCACATGCTTACAAAGGATGGACATCAAGCTAGAACTTGGTACTTGCTATCAATGTTTCCATGAATCTAAAAATAATGCATTGAAGTATTTCTGTCTACAGACAACAGGCTCCAGTTGTGTAATCACTGAGCAAAATTTTGATATAATTAAAGTAGAAAATAAAGTAGCATGTGGAATGGCTATGGCTGGAGTGCCTTTTCTTAAATAATATAGAAAAATGAAAAGACATCGAACGGGAAAATACAAACGCGTCATTGATGCCTATTATGTGGGAGGACTACAGTCACCTTGTCACACAATAAGATTGCATCAAAGCTGCTTAATTTCCGAATTTATGCCTTCAAACTTTACCGCATGAAAAAGAGATTCAAACTTCTTTCACCCAAAGAATAAAGGATTCGAACTTCAAAGTGTTACATACACCGGAGACCAAAAACAACAAGGAACGGTCACAATTGTATTAAACAGAAATTATAAAGAACTCTCCACAACTGGGTGCAAAACAGCCAATATACATCAATCAGCATAATTGGGCACACCAAAAATCACCACTACTCCCAATCAAAATTTCAAAGGCAGAAATAATAAACCGTGTGCAAGTTTGTGCCAAAAGTGTGCATGTATGCTTGAGAGAAAAAGAGAGAGATACCATCAGCGGCCATGGCAAAGACAGAAATGTTTCTTCTGCTCTGGCGTCGTTGGCGTGAAATAGGCAACTTGGAAAACTGTGAACCAACACGAAGGCTTCCGAAGAAATGAGAAAGAGGAGAAGAAATTGGAGAAGCTCTAGGAGGGAGACCCAGAAAGTGAAAAGGAGTAGAGAGAGAATTACGTCCCTTTCGAGAGCCATTGAAGCTGCAGAGTGGAGATGAACCAGACTGTGTCAACCTCACAGTCTCTGCCGCCATGTTCTCCTAGTTTGATATCCAAAGTTTTGAGCTTTCACTCTCTAAGTTCAGTTTTGTTGGGTGGTCGTTGTGATAACTAAAGAAAGCTTCTCTGATACGGCTATCTTCACTTGGGCTGCGCAGCTCTTGACCTCAGATACACACATTCCGTTGGAAACACCCGCACCATCCATCCTTTAAGACTCTTATTTAAAAATACACACATTCCGTTGGAAACACCCGCACCATCCATCCTTTAAGACTCTTATTTAAAACTGTTGTTTACCAAAATAATAATTATTATGTAGTCCATTCCGCATTAATTAATTCATGTATAAATAACAATTCACCTATTAAAAATACATGAAATAAGACATTCGCGAGGACTATAGTTGAGTGGTAAGGGCTCCACCATTGTTAACCAATACAAGTCAAGTGAATTCTTAAAAGATCAACCACGTAGAAGAATAGTTATAGATGGATTTAACTGAGAATTTCATAGTTAGGTCAAATATATTTTTTAGAAAATGTAAAAAGAAAAAACAAGAAGTTGTGGATTTAGAAGAGTAGAAAATGAGAATTAAGGCGTGTTTTATGTTTGTGGCCTAACGACCAATGAAACGAAGGGTAGGCCTCGGGAGAATTGGGGGCTGATCTCCAAGTCGACGCATGTTCAGAAGTTTCTCTTTGGGCACATCTTATCTGCAATGTGAGACCAAATAGGCCACAATTTCTCCACTCCCACCCATATCCACGAATGCCTAAAAGTCTATTAAGGAGTAAAAGGTACCATGAGTATAATTTTTAATTGGGTTAATTATTAATAAATTCTATATTTTATAATTATAACTCATATTTTAAAAAGTAGTAATAAATTTTTTAATTTTATTCTTTACAAAAATAACTTGATGATAGACTTTTTGTTATCGAATTTGACGTGACTAGTTGCATCAGCTATGATGTTAAGTATCCACTCTTTTTTTAAATATCTCCGTACTTTTATCAATAAGATTGACTACTTCCTTTATAAAAAAAAATGATTTAGTTTTTCTGTGTTCCATTAATGTTAAGTAACCATCGATTGAGTTACCCTTAACTAGATTATATCATAAATGGTATCAAAATATAGCAATTTTTATGTGAGAACCTTAAAAATCTCAAGTCAAAAGATCACTTATAGAACCGTTATAATAAAAATATCTATAGACATACAAGTAATATTTCAAATAGAATCATCATATAGGATCAGGTTAATATGATAAAGCAAACACACATAAGAAGAGGGCGAATTGTGTGTGACTTTAAAAAAATTTTGCAAGTTACTTTCAGTTCAAAAAGAAATGATAATGAGTTAAAATAAGCGAGACTCTAAAGTTGCGATGTGCTCTAATAAATTTTGCAATTGATTCTAGATTTCACATCAATCAACAATTGGTTGTTTGCAAGTAATATCATTTATGGATCTCATTGTCCAACTTTTTAAATTAAATCTAGGTGACTTAATTTACAATTGTCAGTATGACTTGTTTGTTTAATACCGATGGTGTATAGATGATGGAAGGTAATTTTTGTTTTTATTTAAAAGTTAGTGGTACATGCAATAACAATATATAGTTATTATAATAAGAAAATTTTCAAATAAGATAATTAACAACCAATTAATAATTATTATTAATTAAGAATAACACAATTATAACTAAATTAATAATTAAATAATAATATGAAGGATTAAAAAGTATATCCTATTTCATGTTATCATTTATTATTAAATATTATTAACTAATTATTAATAATTATTAAGTATATGTTACTATATGCACGATTGCAAGTTTACTTTTTAAGCCAAAACTGTGCATGTTATTATTAATTATTAAATATATTAATTGATTATTAATTTTGATTATTAGTTAGTAATTATTATTATTTATTTTAATTATATGTGCAAGTTATTATAATTAATTCATTATATTTTAATTGATTAAACAATCGTTTAGTTAATTAATTAATTATATTTTAATTAATCAATCTATTAATTATATTTTAATTTGTCAATTAAGTATATATAAATTATATTTAATTAAAAATGACAAAAATATATGCACTAATTATATTTTAATTAATTAAGTAATTATAATTTAATTATATTTTATTAAAAGTGTCTGTAAAAATATTATTCATATAATTAATTAATTAATTAATCACATATACATTTTTTCATTTTTAATTAGATATAATTAATTAATTGGTTAGAAATATAATTAATAAAAAAATAATTAAAATATAAAGTCACAGACGTGACTTAAGTGTCAAGCTTGTGACACATATATATTTTATCATTTTAATAAAATATAATTAATTATTTGATTAAATAAAATATAATTAACTAATTAAAATATAAGGTCACAGGGGTGACTTAAGTGTCACGCCTATGATACATATATATTTTTTAATTTTTAATTAAATATAATTAATTAATTGGTTTAATAAAAAATAAAAATTAATTAAATAATTAAAATAGAATATGATTAATTAATTAATTGATTAAAATTAAATTAAGGCCAATGATCTCTTAATATATAACACTTAATTAACTTAATTATATATAAAATATTATTAATTATTAATTATTATTAAGCTAATCATTCCTTCCTTTCTTTAACTGATTATATATTAATTATATGTAATTATTATTTAATTAATTAAATATATTTTAAGTATATTTAATTGAAAATTAAAAAAATAAATTTGTCACGGGCATTAATAATAACATAAGCAGTAATTAATTGTTAATGATTAATAATTAATTAATCAATCAATTATATATTAATAAATCAATTAGTTAATTATATTTTAATTTTTATTAATTTTACTTTAATATATTAATTAACTATATTTTAAGTATATTTAATTAAGAAATAAAAAATATATCTTTGTTACCCGTGTGACACTTAAGTCACACCTGTGACTCCTACACTTAATTAACTTAACAATAACTAATAATGAATAGTAACATTTTATTCTATTTTAATTAATTAATCAATTAATTATATTTTAATTAATCAATCTATTAATTATATTTTAATTATTCAATTAATTATATATAAATTATATTTAATTAACAATGTCAAAAAATATATGCGATAATTATATTTTGATTAAATATATTTTAATTATATTTAATTAAAAATGACAACAAAAATATTTTTG
>JANKOD010000193.1:25424714-25437507 GCA_026284645.1 Erythroxylum acuminatum | reverse complement strand
TCTTTCAGTTCGTTGGCTTCGCCGACATAGTAATGTCGAAGCTCATGAGTTAGCTCGACATTCTCATTTGTATGCCCGGCCCTTTTATGGTTTGGGATCACTTCCCTACCTTTGATTAATTCCAGGTCTCTTCTTACCCAAAAAAAAAAAAAAAAAAAGTTGCAGTTCAGGCTTATAGTTTTAGAACCTTCAGTTACACTACCTTGTTTAAGTTTGTGCTTGATATCCATTTACTTGTTGGAATGACTAAAAATGCATTTAGTTGATACTTCTCTTTCATCTGCATTATCTATCTTTTCGTTCGTTCTTAGTTGGTTTCATCCTTGCAACCCTGCAGGGCTCTGGTGGAAGGCCTGCCTTTGGTAGAGGTGGAGGAGGGTATGGTGGGGGAGCTCAAAGTAGTTCTTCTGGTTTTGCTTGAATGTCTTGAAGTAGTTTCTGTGGTTCCATCTTTCCAAGTGTTAGTAGCTTGATATTTAAGACCTGAGGTTTTGAAGATGGGAAGTTGTTTCTGAATTGAAATGTAAATTCGACGGTTTTACCAATTTCTGTCCATAATAATTAATTCTTGTTAACCACATTAAATCATATCTGAATCTAACTTGAGATCACCAATAAAATCAGAAATTCATGAACTAAGGATTCCTGCATCGCGAAGGTGTTAAATTTTGATTTATTTTTAATGTTTAATTGATAATTGTTTTAATTATTTTAAAAAAAATTCAATTGCAATGTTAAGTTTTTGCTTGAGCACCAAGCGCAGTCGTATAATGTCCAAATTTTGATACTACAAGAAAGTTTGATCCTAAAATAGGCACGAGATGGTACACCATTTTTTGACACATTAAATCCTCTTTTATTAAATCTTATCCATATAAGATTTAATATAACTTTATCAAAACAGAATACCTTATCCTGCTCCTAGAATGTCCTTAGTTTTGTTTTGTTGAAGTCTTAGCTTGTCGGAAACGGATCTTACGTTCCCTTCTCTGCCCAATTCATTAATTTATCACAATGGATGTCATTTATTTATTACAATGATGAATGTAAGGGCTGTTCCTTTCATATTAGTCATCTTTCATGTTTATTGTTCTAATACATCAGGAATTTGGTCATATATTTATATAAAACCAGTACTGCTTATTAAGCCACTGTAAGGTCCGACCCAAATGTAAGTCATACAAAAAGGTACCGTTGATAGTATATACCTACTACAAAATAGAAAATGGACACCCAAAACGCCGATTGGATAGACACCACTAAAAGTTCAGAAAATGGACACCCAAAACGCAGATAGGATAGACACTACTAAAAGTTAAGGGAACACTTGATGACCTTAATCTACCTCCTCCATCTTGCTCTCTTCACCACCGTCTTCTTCCAATGGAGGCATATCGGCGTCGTCCTCCGCAGTCTCGCCTTCGTCAATGCTCAGACCCAGTTTCAACATCCTGTGGATTCTGGCGGCAAATGTGTTAGGCTCATCCAAACTAAAACCAGAGGTCAAGAGAGCTGTCTCAAAGAGAAGTAGGACCAAGTCCTTGACGGATTTGTCGTTCTTGTCTGCTTCAGCTCTCTTCCTCAGTTCCTCCATGATACCGTTGTCTGGGTTGATCTCCATCGTCTTTTTGGATGACATGTAAGAGCTCATACTGCTGTCCCTTAAAGCCTGAGCCTTCATGATCCTCTCCATGTTCGCCGTCCACCCATATTCTCCAGTCACCAAACAGCATGGAGAATCGACAATTCTGTCAGAAACGACCACCTTCTCAACTTTGTCTCCTAAAATGTCTTTCATGACCTTGCACAGATTCTCGAAAGATTTCTTCTTTTCCTCTTTCTGCTTCTTCTCTTCCTCTGTCTCGTCATCGAGCTTCAACCCTTCTTTCGTAGCAGAGACCAGCTTCTTACCATCGTATTCCTTCAACTGCCCGACCGCGTACTCATCAATGGCGTCCACCATGTAAAGAACCTCGTATCCCCTCTTCTTGAGCCGTTCTAGGAATGGCGAGTTCTCAACTGCCTTCTTGCTCTCTCCGGTAATGTAGTAAATGTCCTTCTGTCCCTCCTTCATTCTTGTCACATAATCTTTCAAGCTTGTTAATTCGTCACCACTCTTGGTTGAGTGGTACCTAAGCAAATCCGCCAACTTGGTTCTGTTCTGACTGTCTTCGTGGATACCCAACTTCAAATTCTTGGAGAATGCCTCGTAGAACTTGTTATAGTTCTCTTTATTCTCCGCAATTTCGTTGAACATTTCAATGCATTTCTTCACAAGGTTCTTTCTGATGACTTTCAGGATCTTGTTCTGCTGAAGCGTCTCACGGGAAATGTTGAGAGGTAAATCATCAGAATCAACAACGCCTTTAACAAATCCAAGGTACTCCGGGATGAGCTCCTCGCAGTTGTCCATAATGAAGACCCTCCTTACGTAAAGCTTGATGTTGTTCATCTTCTTTCGAGTGTCAAAGAGATCGAATGGGGCTCTCTTCGGGACAAAGAGAATGGCCTTGAACTCCAACTGACCCTCAACGGAGAAGTGCTTGACTGCGAGGTGGTCCTCCCAGTCATTTGTCAGGCTCTTGTAGAAGGACGCATATTCCTCCTTGGTGATCTCTTCAGGTTTTCTAAGCCAAATTGGCTTCTGCTTGTTGATAAGTTGCCACTCGTGAGAGACCTCCTTGATTTTCTTCTTCTTGGATTTTTTCTCCTCCTCATCAACCTCTTCAACATCCCCCTCTTCTTCCTTTTTAGGCTCATCATCCTCATCGTCACTTATCTCCTTCTCTGTAGTTTTCTCAGTCCAAAGATAGATAGGGTAGCTGATAAACTCGGAGTGCTTCTTAACAAGGTCCTTGATCCTCCTCTCTTCCAAGTACTCAAGCTGTATCAATACCCACAACCGTAGATCAATATCAAAACACTTTTAAAAAAAAAATCACATGACAAAATCTATCTAGAATGTTCAAACAGAACAAATCCTTTACCTGGTCTTCCTTAAGGTATAGAGTTATCTTAGTTCCTCTGCCAAGTTGTTCTCCGTTAACATCTCTTGTAACGGTGAAGGAACCGCCGGCTTGAGATTCCCAGATGTACTGCTCATCATCGTTGTGTTTCGTAGTCACGACGACCTTCTCCGCCACAAGGTAAGAAGAGTAGAAACCAACACCGAATTGTCCAATCATGCTCACATCAGCTCCAGCCTGAAGTGCCTCCATGAACTCTTTGGTTCCGGATCTCGCAATCGTACCCAAATTGTTCACCAAATCTGCCCAACAAATCATAAGTCAGTGCCTCCCAATCAATACAATGTGAGCGCAGGCTAATATTACGCAACCCAAGTCTCGCAGAGAATATCACTATACAAAGGATCAAATTCAAAATTTTCATGCTAGTACTAAACAGAAACTTAATAGGATTCAAGCCAGAATCTATACCTGCTTTGGTCATGCCTATACCACTGTCAATTATAGAAAGCGTCTTGTTGACCTTATCAGGAACAAGTCTGATGAATAGTTCGGGCTGAGCATCCAGCTTGCTCTTGTCCGTTAAGCTCTCAAACCTTATCTTGTCCAAAGCCTAATCCACAAACAACATATCACAAAAATTAACACTATTCTCCTTCAAAATATGTCCACACTATACTAAGAAACACTCATTTTCACACGTTAACAAGAACAGAAAGAGAATGAAGAAACCAGAAACGTACATCAGACGAATTGCTGATGAGCTCTCGGAGGAAAATCTCTTTGTTGGTGTAGAAAGTGTTGATGATCAAACTCAAGAGCTGGTTGATCTCAGCCTGGAAAGCGAAGGTCTCAGCGTCAGCCATCTGAGCGTCAGCCATTGCTATACCACAACACAAGGTTCACAAAATCTTAAAACCAGCGCTCGAAGATCGCTAGAGCAAGAAAGTGATTTCGCCAGAACAGGCTCAAATCAAGTTTCAATCTGATTGCCGAAAATTTGGTGAAAGGTATATATAATCTAGAGAAAGCAAGTTCTAGTGTCTTCTTTTAAATGCGTCACAGAAGCAAACAATGGGTTCTGGATTCTTCGCGTAAACGGAAACGTTTCGTGTTGTTTTTTTCCCTATACAGGGAGAAGCTCGAGAATGTTCGTGCAGCTATGGAAGTCTGGAATGTTCTTCCCTCGTCAACTGACCGTTTCACGCTACCACGTGGGGGACGAGTGTGCTTAACTGCTTATTTAATTTTTAAAAATTGACGAATCAAATATTTCTAAAAATAAATAAATATTTTGTTTTTAATAACTAGGGACTAAGTAGATAAATTGTTTATAACTCTTTCAATAATAAAAAGTTGTTAAATATTATACTCTAGAAGTTATTAGTATTTTTATATTACGATTCATATTTTTACTAATATTTTATTTATTTTCATTTAAAATAAAATAGTATTAAAAATTTTAAGTTCTAATATAGTTTCAAAATTATGAATATCTAAAAATTAATTGAATTGATTAAAAAATGGTTGAATATGACAAAGAAAATTATATAAGGTAGATAATAATTTTCAAGACATGGTAATTAAAATAAAAATTCAAAAATGCATATCAATAATTAAAAATGAAAATAAAAAATAAAAATGAATTTATTATGATAAATAATGTAGGTTAAATAAATTAATGCAATTAAATTTTGTTTTAAAAAATTATCGTTAATTATAAATGTAAATATTTTTCAACTTAAAGGTATGCTTAAGCAAAATTCTATAAATATTTTGTACACAAAAATTAATTTCTTTGGTTCAATTTATTTTAATAACTTTTTTTTGTTAAAAACTGATCAATTTTATTAATTAATCTGTTAATTTTTATTAATTAATAAATTTTTATAAACAAAAATAAATTAATTAATTTTCATTTAACAATATCTTTTTTAATTAAATTTTAAATTTTTCAACAGGTAAGAACAATCTCTTTCAATCATATTTTAAATTCTTTAATTTCATTCAAATTTTTAACTGATTTTATGATAATTTAATATCGGTTAAACCTTTTAAAACTTAAGAAGTGTCAGGTTAATGAGTTTGAAAAAAAAGAAATGAGTAAAGAATAAAAAACAACTGTCTGATAATATATTATTATTGGATAAATAGTATTTCTAAATCCAAGTTTATGGCATTACTTCACGCATGACAGGAACTGTCACCGACATGACAATCTTGTCAACCGCGTAACACGTCTTTTCTTTTTTTCCTAATTATTAATATATATAATATATATCAGTGTCAAGCCTATCTTTTTTTCCTAATTATTTCTATATAAAAAATTATTTATATATAACAATTGCTGTATATGATTTATTGTAAATAATTTATTATGTAAATATGATAACTAATTATTTTATCAAAATTTTGAATTATTTTTTAGAATTATTATCTTTTTGCATTTCATTTCATTTTTACATTTAGTTAGACATTTTAATTTTACATTTAATTAGATTACAAAACATAATTAAACTGTATTTTTAGGACATTATGTAGTTGATGATATGTTGATACAAGTAAATGCTAGAATATTTTTTCTTCGAGAGCTATTAGAAAAGAAATACTGTAATATACTTGATTTTAAACATTCTGTTATCATAAATAGCTTAATAAATTAATATTATTAATTAAAATATATTTTACAAATTTTTATTTCTCGTAATTTTTAATTAATAGTAATGGTAATCTTTTTTTGTCATTTATCATCATTATAATTATCATGTCTTTTTTTTTTGTTACCAGGAAAAGAAACAAAAGCGACTATTTCGCGAACCCTATCACCCTACGGACGTAGGGTTCTACGGTAAAGATCTCCATTCATGTCTTGGTGTAGAACTTCCATAACGCTCGTTGGAGGCTCCTGAAGGATATGCAGACCTGGTTCTGCTGAGGAGGCGAGATCAGCCAATCTGTCTGCACACTAATTTCCTTCTCGATGTTTATGCTGAAGCTGCACCTCCTAAGCTCAAAGCATTAACTCTCGGAGACCTATCACCAAAAAATAAATATAAGTCATATCACTCATGGAAGAAGAGAGGATGTTAATAACTTCTAACGAGTCCACTTCAACTATCACACGGGGATATCCCCACTCCCATGCCAGTATGAGTCCTGAGTTTACTCCCTAGAGTTCGGCAATTAGAGGATCGCCTACTTCTATATTTTGTAGGAAGCCTACACAACAGTACCCATGGCAGGTCCTAATAACGCCTCTTGTTGATGCAAAGTTGCATCCCATTTTCACCGCACCATTCGTATTAAGCTTAACCCACCCCTTCAGGGGTTTCGTCTAGCCTACTAGTGTACCCAAAGGTAAACCCTGTACTGGAAAAAACCCGGTTCTCCATCGCACTGGCCCATATGATCCAATCAGTATAAGCCATGACAGTTTTAGCTCCGACTATGGGCTAAACAAAACCCGGCTAAAAAATGTTGTTGTTCCTCCATTTTCGTAAAAACCAGCAAGCGACTCCAAAAATAGCAACCCACACTGTCTGATTCAGTTGCACTTGGTGTCGAAGATTGGACCTGAGCCAGGTTCCTTCATCCTGACTGAAAAAGTCCCCATCAACCAATGCATGTGGGAATTTATGCCAGAATGATTTTACCTGAGTACAGTCTCGTATAGCGTGTAGAGTCGATTCCTCCTAACCACAGAAGGTACAACCATTCTCCATAGTTACGAGGTGGGTCACACATTGATTGTTGGTTAACAATTTTCGCTTTGCCACCAACCAGAGAAAAGACCTGATTTGCTATGGTCTCGCCCATTTCCATATTTCCTCCCATGACCTGTTGAAGACGTCCGTGGTGATATTCTCAATCAGATCGTAAGCAGACGCTACTGTGAATCTCTGGTGATTAGTGCGTCCCCAGACCAATTGATCTTCCTCTTAGTTGTTTATGTGAGGATGGATTAACGCGATACTGATACAAATTGTGGCAGGGAAATAATTTTGGAATAAATTCCAATGCCAGTTGCCACGCTCGTTAATAAGATCAAAGATTGTGGCATTGAGTTCGCTCTCCGAGATGGTGGTGTGAGCCACTAAATAGAGAGGACCCCAATCTTCAACCCAATTGTCGATCCAGAAAAGGATACGTCGTTCATTGCCCAGTTTCCATTTAGCTCCTTGATGCACAAAATCCAAGTCGCGGAAATCCCTCTCCAAATTACTGAAGCTCCGTTCCTTTCTAAAGTCTGTGAAATATGATGAGTATCCATCTGGTATTTGGCCCTTATAGTCTGGACCCATAAGGTCGTGGGTCTTGTAAGTAAGTCCCATCCGAGCTTAGTAAGGAGTGCATCGTTGGTCGATCTAATGCATTTAATTCCTAGGCCCCCCACTTTCTTACGTTGACACACTTCGTCCCAATTGACCAGATGGATTTTCCTTTGTCCTTCCTGCAACCCCCAAATGAAGTCCCGCATTAATTTTTCCATATCACCACACAGGTGACGAGGAAGGCGTACCGTTTGCATCGTGAAAATTGGAAGGGACGAGATTACTAATTAGGTTTGTGTAACTCAACCTGCTAATGATAACATCTTAGATCGCCAACCCATCAGCTTCTTTTAGGCATTATCCAGAATATACTGATAGGTATTTCTTGTGATACGCTCATGAATCAAAGAAACTCCTAGATATTTTCCAAGATTGTTTGTGTTGTTAACCCACATCACATGGCTAAGACGACACTCGGTAGTGCTAGAAACATTCTTGGAGAAAAATATCTGAGTTTTAGTATAATTAATGCATTGTCCTGATGCTTTACAAAAAGTTTCCAGCGTCTTTGTGATTGTTTGCGTTTGAGCTTCTGTCGCTTCACCAAAAAGGACTAGGTCATCAGCGAAGAATAAACGAGATAAGGGGGTCCCGAGGGACTTAATCTAATCGGTTTCCAACGACCTTAATGCACTGCCTGAGCAATAAGGTGCCCTAGTCTTTCCATACATAGCACAAAAAGATAAGGCGAGAGCAGATCTCCTTGTCTAATGCCTCGGGAAAGTTTAAAAGGTTCAAAAAGAGTTTCTTGCCAAGCTACCTATAGAGACACCGTCGTCACGCACTGCATAATGACATTGATGAGGTTATAAGGGATTCCAATATCAGTTAAGGTATTTTGAATGAATTCCTAACGAAGCCTGTTATAGGCATTTTCGAGATCTACCTTCAGAGCAAGATATCACTGTTTTCCTTGCTTTTTTCGCATCAAGTGTAACACTTCCTGCACGATGATAATGTTATCAGTAATCTGTCTGCCAGGAATGAAACTACATTGATTCTCCTTAACAAGGTAGTCCATGTGAGCTTTCAATCGGTTCACAATTACTTTAGCGATAACTTTATAAAGGACCGTATAGAGGCTTATGGGCCTAAATTGGATGAGATTGGTAGGAGCGAGTATTTTAGAAATTAAGACCAGTATAGTTTGGTTCAATTCTTGTTCCCAATGTTCCAGTCGAAAGATGGCTTGAACCAAAGCGACCCCTTCATGCTTTACCTTATCCCATTGATTTTGAAAGAAAATTGCATTGAACCCATCAATACCCATGGCTTTGTTTGGGTTCATGGAAAAAACCATCTTCCGAACTTCAGTTTCATGAATGGGACTTGCAAGCTTGTGAATCCTTTCCGCTGAAAGCTGGGGAAACCCGCCAGAATTTGGTAGCGGATGAAGCATCCCAAGTTCGGGAGTATATAATTGGACAAATAAATTCCTCGCTAGTAGTTTCAATTGCTCTGTATCACACACTAGAGCTCCTGTGTCATCAAAAAGTCGATCTATTTTCGATTTCACCCTTTTGGCCAAGGAGATGGTATGATAGTTACTGGTGTTACGATCTCCCTTCGATATCCATTCACATTTGGCTCGTTGATGCCAATATATTTCCTCCTGACACAACACATGTAATAGTTCAACGCTCAAGCATTCCTCTAAGTCAAGTAGCTCATCTGACGCGTCGTTTTGCATCGTCCATTATATACCCTCCAACCGGGCAAGCAATCGCTTTTTACGATGAAAGATATTGCCAAACACTTGTTTATTCCATCGCGTAAGTTGGGTAGCGAAATTGGTTAGGGACTTACTAAATGTCTCCTCTGCTAGTAACCAATGCTCTGCCACCGCATTGTTAAAGCCCGTATGAGTTAACCAGGTGTTTTGAAATCGAAATCCAGGTGATCTCGGTACCCTCTGGCGGGAACTGCTTAAGTGTATCAACAAGGGACGGTGGTCAGATCCTAAAAAGGGTAGATGTTGATTGGCCGTGTGAGGAAAAACCTTATGCCAAGATGACGATCCAAACACCCGGTCTAAGCGTGCTTGTGTCGTTCTTCTTCGCCAAGTGAATTTCGATCCCATAAAACCCAAATCATGCAGACTACACTGATTTACCCAATCCTTAAAATGATTATTCACTACTCGAGCGGCCGTAGCACTCCCCCTTTTATTTGAAGCCTCCAGTTTAGTATTAAAGTTGCCTCCCACTAGCTAGGGTTCGGAATTAAGATGACCTATCCAAGTTAATACTCTCAAGAGTACTTTTTGAGAGTGTATTTGGGGGTTGGGATAGACTGGCGTAAAATCAAACGAAGCATCACCATATTTGACTTTGGTTCGATGAGCGATGACCACTGCGACCTCAACTTCATTTTTTCAGAGCAACCAAATTCCGCTCGAAAAGCCTACAGCTTCGACCCTAAAAGAGAAATGGAAGCCTAATTTTTTTATCACAGTATTAACCCTGTTGCCGCTAATGCGAAGTTCTAACAAAACCATAATTTCAAGCTTATATATACGTATATAATTATGTAATATTGCCTGTACATTCGTCCCCCCACTCCTTGATAATTCCATATGAGAATTGACATCAGACACTTGGGTTTTGTTCGGGCGTCCTTCCATCGGATGGTACGGTTACTTTATCCGAGAGATTGCCCGTTTTTTCACTCTCCAGGATATCCATCTCTTACGCATCATTAAGATCCTGTGACAATTCCGCCGTTAAATTGTCAGGAGGCTCAGTGGGAGGTAGGATATCTTGCTTCCGACCACCATATTCCATTACTGTATTGTCAACCCCTTCCTGCATGGGGCAATTTTCTGCAAACACTTGATCATTAACCGTTAAGACAGTGCTATCACAAATTATCTCCGAGTGTGAATTGATAGTAATCGCAATATGGTTATCCTGAGCTGTGGGAATTAGGGGTACCTCGGGGCTGATATCCGCACCTACCTTCGGAAGACCTTCTGAATTTGCAGGCGCGCTACTAGCTGGTGGGGCAGTATTCTTTGATTTTCCTTTTGAGACAACCCTTTCATGTCGTTTAATTTTGAACGATGTTGATGCCCTATCCTGTCCCTTTTTTTGTCCCATGCTGACTAAATCAGCCAGATTAAAATGGTTCCCAATTCCTGTCAAGTTTCTCGGATTAGTGGGCTCCCTCGTTAGAACATGGTCATTGTCCATGGTCTCCATATCTGTCAGAGCTAGGTACCTTAAGCCTCCCACTTTAGAAAATTTCTTGTACCTATTATTCTCTCGGTGATTTTGACGTTGCATTGGGGCTTGAGGAGTTCGCCATTGCACCACCATCCAAGGTCCATAGCCGTTGGAACACGCCTCCGTCTGGACACCGGTTGCAGTAGTCTCTGGTCCTCATTGTGTTGTGGAGCTATCACTCGGACTGGTTGTCGACGATGTGGGAACGTTTTGTGCTTGGGGGAGCGACGGGCACTTGGTAGAATCATGCCCAACCATGCCGCAGGTGAAACATATTTGCGATAGTCCTTCATAGGCTACCAAAACTGTCTCTCCATCGAGCTCCACTGTGGTGCGTAGAGGAACTGTGATATCTATATCCACTGCAACTCGCGCAAATTGCCCTCTCTGTGTTTGCATGGTCGTCTCATCTATCTTAACAGTTTGTCTCATTTGGTTACCCAAAGCTTTGAGTATCATCGGGTGGTAACGAGCAATGGAAAGCTCTGGGAACCTTATCCATACTACTGCTTGTGTTACCTTTCCTTGGGACGGACGGAACTCTGGTCTCCATAGCTGTACTAATAATGCATGACCGAATATTACCCGAGGGCCATTGGTGAGGGCGTTGAGGAAGTCGCTATCTGTTGATGGTTCAGCCTGAGATGGGAAAGGCTTCAACAAAGTTTATACTTCAGGTCAGCTCCAAGTTGCAAACTCTAACTTCAGGAAAAACAGAACACTTCACTAGACAGCTGGTTTTGGACTTCAGCAGAAGGAGCAAGCTACAATGAATCCTTCCAGAAGCTGAAGCTTGAGTTGAATCAGATTTCTCAGCAACAAACACTTCAGAAAAAATAACTCGACATTAGCCACTCCAGCAGAAACAGAACTCCAATGCCTCAATCTTGGACAAACCTTAAGTCTGCACTATTCCACCAGCAGCAACTTCTGTACTAAAAGGGGTTTATCTTCAAAGAATGGAAATTTGGCTGATGAACATCATTTGCATTCTATGAACTTGATGTATTCTATGTAATAGTCCTTCAATAGCAACAATGTGACTAACTCTCCAATATTTGCAAAACTGAATCAGTATTGTGGAAACCAGAAGCAATAAGACTTCAAGCGAATGGAATTTCTGCACTTTCAAATCTGCTTTGTTTCCATTCTTAGAGACTATCCTTCATGCCACTCATCATACACACATATGTATCAATCCCAAATCAACAGTAAAAGCAAAGGAAAAATGCAAAAACTAATGAAGGGAAGAAAATGAGATTTTCACAAAAATGACACTTCTACTGTTCCATTGCCAATTCAGATGGTTTTGAGCTTTTCAACTTAGCTCTCTCTCCATTCACACTTGCAGCAACTCTCAATCAATAGTAATAACAAGAAGGGAAAATGAAATCAGATGAAAAGGAGAAGATGAAAATTTCATAAAAATTGCAGCTATTGTACTGTTTTAATTGATCTGAAAAAATGATGGTTTTGAGCTTTTTCAACTTAGCTCTTCACACCACTCAACATGCTCACATATGTAATAACACCAAATCAACAGTAAGAACAAAGGAAAAATTGCAGAAACTAATGAAGAGAAGAAAATGAGATTTTTCACAAAATGTTGCTGCTACTGTTCATTGATCCGAGAATGATGGTTTTTGAGCTTTTCAACTTAGCCTTTCACACCATCCTTGCTTGATTACATCAATGGTCCAAAATGAAACATAGAAATAGCTAATGAGTAGGATCTTAACAAGTTTTATCCTCTCATTGGTCAATGAATACAAAATAGTACTGTTGTTGATACATTAGCAAAAAACTGACAAGAAAATCACCTAATGGTTTAAAGTTGCAAAAGTAAAAAAAAAAGAGGACAGCTGAAACTTGCTACTTTTGGAACAACAAAAACTGATGCTCAACTCCACTTGCTTAATTTCCATTAATAACCACTGTTGACTTGTAAAATTAATTACTTCAATTTTTGTAATTTGCTCCAGTCATCAAAACTCTATTTCAGATTTTCAGCAGCTGCATCTCCATTCATTGCACATTCTCAAACTCTTCATTCTCAAATTTCCATCACATTTAACTTCAACCTTCTTGCTTATCTGACTTTGCTCATCACTTCCAATCATTCGGACTTTTGTTTTTGAATCCAAATACCTCTGAATTGCTCTCAAAACCATCATCTCTAGCTTCCTCTTCATTGCTGGAATTTTGCTCTTCATTTTACTCTTCCTCTTCACTTTCATTGAACTTGTTATTTCCTCCACAATCTTTAGCATAG
>JANKOD010000193.1:25408599-25424614 GCA_026284645.1 Erythroxylum acuminatum | reverse complement strand
GGGAGAACCATCGATGATGGTTTCTCATTGAGTTCGCAAACTCATCCAAAATTGCAATCTATTTTTCAGGACTAGAAAAGTACCCTGTTTGGCACGGGAGTATGCCAACTGTAGGCAAGTGAAGGATAGAGGTCGGGATCAGTTCGCGTCTGCATTAGTGTCTCATCGAATTGTTTTCCGCAATCATTGTACAACAATGCTTTGTGTTTATAATGAGCCATTGTGGTTTTATTGTTTTTATCCATTGACTAATTGTAAATTATTATTGGATGACTGTAATAACTAAAAATGGTTACTTGTGAGCATGGGCTCAAGTTTCTTACTGTCCTTGCCGCGCTAATGTATGTTTCAAAAAAAATGTTATACTAAGTTTAAACCGACTGATGTAGTACGCCACCCTCGCGGGGCACGGACTCGGATATCATCAACGATATCAGGCTCGGGTCACTCGGGAGTGGGGTGTTACACATTTTCTATGGCACATATTAGATAGTATGGTCTCAACATCTTTTATTAATCCTTGGATACATAAGTTAGTCAAAAGAAGTCTACATTAGATGTATAGGAAACATATAATAAGACAATATTATACCAAATAACAAAAAAAGCATGTATCTGTTACATGTCAGATATTATGGTGACTCCATCTCTATTATCTAACTCTAAATCAGCTATAACAGTGATATGAACTAGCTCTATGAATAAGTATTTTTCACTCCCATAACAACCCATGCAATAGGACACATAGCCTTATCTCCATCCCTTCCAATTGCACTAACTAATTGTTCTTAGAATTTAGTCTTCAAGAAGCAACTATCAGCTTCAAGTAAGGACCTCAAGTGTTTCCATCGAGTTTTCATTATCGCAAAGCAAATATATAACCTCCTAAATTACAACAATGAGGTATATTTATTTCTTGACAATTGCAATTCCATAATTGAACCAAGATTGACTTAGTTGATTCCATTTTAAGCTTGTTTGTTGTGAAACATGTATGCTCGAGTATATATGTCTTGATTTTGAAATATTTATCATTATTATCATATGCTACAAATAGATCATACTTGCATTCTTCAATGCATCCCACTCTAATCTATTTAGACTGACTTTTTTTTTGTCTCAAATTAAATCATATAACTACTGTTTCATACTCAATATCCATTATGATGTTCCATTGCTTACTTAATATCTAACACTTCTATTATGCCTTCTAAGTGCCTCCCTAAGCTCCTCTCCACTAGGGTACTTATCACTACAAAGGAAACTCTCATAGTTAGATTTAATCTCTAATGGTTAATGGCCATTTAGAATTAGTACATCAAATAAAGAAACTCTACTAACTAAATTATCATTATTGACATCACACTCAAACCCTATATTCCTATCAAAACCCACATCAACATCAAAGTCAACATCCCCATCATAGAGTTAAACATGTAGATCAACCTCATCATAAAGTTAAACATCCCCGTCAGGTTGAGCATTCCTATCAAGCCCCCATCAACATTGAGTTGAACATTCCCATCATGCACAACTTCTGTTATAGCCAAAATCGGAATGCTAAGTTTGTGTGTTGCATATAAATCAAATTTCCCATTTATTTTTCAAAAATTTTATTAACCTAATGTAATTGCCATTAGATTCAACGAGTCCTAAAGGCTCATTGAATCTAAAACCTAGATCCTTGAAATAGCCATTTTCAATTTGTTGGTACCCAAATTCATTTCCTATATTGCAAATTTGCCTTTAAATAATAACAAAGTCAACCTTATCATAATAACATGATGCCCCTGCCTTATAAGTCAGCTCATGATCTAACTTGAATTGGTTGCTATAATATATTTTCAACCTTCTGTTTTGACTCAATAAAGCCCTGAAAATGACAAGTACATAAGAAAATATGGATTTAGGAATATATACATATATAGGCACATATCATAAAACTATATGAACACTAATAGTGACGTAAGAGAATATATATATAAGTAGGATTATATAATGTAAATTTTTACCACTTCTTGTCTCTTATTTCTTCATAATCATACCATCTCCACCAAAAAGACATTCAAACACATACAAAACTAAAAACCATATTATTTTAGAAATTGTGTCATTAATAAGCTCTTAAAACATGCTCTATGCACACAATATTGTTCAAAAAATATATAAAAGAATCTTAGAATTGAAAAAAGTTCGGTCAATTGTGGTAACAATTTAGTTAAAAGGTAGCTTATAGGAGATGATTAAGAAAATCCAAGAAACATAGATGGTTCACCTAATAAAATGAAAGAGTATGTTTTGCATAAACTATTAGATGTATAGTTGACATGACCACAACCACTTCTAAAGATCTTGTGTTAGGTGGCTCCGACCATAAGAGGACACCATCACTAATCCAAGCTAAGAGAGAGACCAAATTCTCATGCAACTGTGTAATCCCACAATTCTCTTTCTTTTGGAAATTCTTGGTGGACTAGATTTTTTTGCTAGATAATTTTAGACACATATTAGTATATAGATATACTATTAAATGTTTACGCAATAATAATGGCAATGTCATAGATGTTAGTTTATGCTTTACAGCCAATCGCTTTGGTTGTAGTTTAGTGACAATTATTTAAAGGCATTCTTTATCTTATACATATTTAGATGTATATGATAAAGTTTATGGATTAATTGTACATTGCAAATGAAATTATAATGAGATTATAATTACGAGATTCATACTACATTTATCTATTATTCCTAAATTATTCCTAGTCAATTAAGATTGGACATTAATAGAACGCAAAAAGACTAGCACACGTTATCTTTTTCCTTATGAAGGAAGTAGTCGATCTTATAGGCTAAAGTATAAAGATTCTTAAAGAAACGTGTGAGTACTTGTTAGAGAACAAGTTTACTAGACAGACCCGATATGAGAAATTCATTTGAAACATTACTTATATGACAATGGATTTCTTATTGAGATGATTGTATAAGTGATCCTTTGACTTGAGGTCACCAAAGTTATCTTGTATAGGGATTGCTATGTTTTGATACTACTTATGACCTATTTAATCAAGAATCGGTCAATCAGTAGTCAGTGGATGTAGCATAAATTATATGGAGGTAGTTATATGATCAAGATATGATTCATCACCCAAAAGTAATTAGGGAGAATATTTCGTTGTTCTGAATTAGTATTGATTTAGGAAATCCTTGACAAAAGTGGAATGACAATTTGTAAATAATTTACAAATATCGTTAATTGAATCGATGACTAATGGCGGAGAACTAATACGATTGGACTTAAAAAGAGTAGACATTAATTCCTTGCTCTGTCTAATCAAAACATTATATGATGAAATGATTGAATTATATGAAAAATCATGTACAGAAAGGTTAGTCAAAACCACTTTGACATTCTTAAATATTTAGATAGTCATGATGCATTACTAGATGCCAATTTTGATCTATGATTATAAATGGTTTCAATAGAGAATTAAAGATAAATTAAAAGGAGTTTTAATTTACCTAATTCTAATTCTAATTCTAATTCTAATTATGAATTAGAATTATAATTTATAATCATTGCAAACATATTTGGGAATCTAATGGGTCTCATATAAAGAATAGGTTGAAAAGAGCAAAGTTATTTTAATCAAGTTACACTTGATTGTAAAGTTTTAAAAACTTTATGATTAAATATAAGGATCAATATGAGATATTGAATCTAATTTATGCATAATTGGTATTTAATTAGAATTATTTCTATTTTTAATAAAATTATAATTAAAATTAAAATTTAATTTGAATTAAATTACTAAAATGTCCAAAACGTAGTATAAATAGGCTTAAGTTCTATGAAGCTAGCACTTCTTGCTTAACCCTCTTTGTAAGAGTTACAAAGTTCTCTCAACATATTTTGTGGATATCGTTAGAGGCCGAACATTTGTGCTACTACAGTGCTTGAGACAAATTGGTTTTGGAAATGGGTTGAGGGATACGACAAGAAAGATCAAACTTCGGAATAAGGTACGAATTAAGTTTTCACTTTATTATGATTTATGTGTTAATCATTTTATATAAGTAAAGAGATCAAGATTTTTGAAAAATTGAAAATATGAAAAAAGTTTCGTAATTATTCCATGCGGTCGAGATAGGATCCCGCCCCGGTTTCCCAACAATGGTATCAGTGCAGTCTTTATTTCTATAATTTGATTAAAACATATGTCATTGTTATTGATAAAAAATTTGGAATTGAAAAAATTCAAATATAATCTGATTCTTCATAAATCCTATAATTGTTCTAGAATTTTGGAAATTTGTTCATGTCCTTTATTCTAGGTATTGCGTTTTTGGAAATTTGCTTTAAGCCTTATTTTTGCACCTGTTATTTGCTTTTGGTTCTAAAAATTCAATATGTGTACGCTTTGAACCTTTAGAACTAGTTTATGAAACTCGGTTTAATGAAATATGAAAAAGTTCATAATTAAATACCCGAAATAAGACTGTCGTGACAAACGCATTGCCTTTTATTTGTGAGTTTGCGTTATTGTTTGGGGTGTTGTATGCGTTTGATTGTTGAGGCTGGGAAATTGTTCTGGTTTTGTCTACAATGTTGGTGAAAAAGGGGCCACTTTAGTTGTTGCTGATGATAATGGTCGTTATTTTGTGCATGCCCATTATCCCCACTACCATTGCCATGGTTGCCATCACGCTCCTCTTTCCTCAACCAAAATATTTATAGCTTCCCAATTGCATTGTTTTTGCTACTATCACGCTAAAATGTAGCAGTCGTGTGGCTGGAGGCTTGTGGTGTGATGTAGTGGTGTTGAAAATTGCTTGCGACTGGTGGTTGTCGGTGGCAACCTTGGAGAAAGCTGGTGGTCGGGGGTGGCATGGGTTGTAGTTGGCAGTTAGGGTTTGGCCCTCTTTGATTTTAAGTTTTCTTATAGATGAAGATGAAGTGTGTTTGGAAATAAGGTCAAAATTTAGGGTGTTTGGCCTTAAGTTATGAATAAGAGAATAAGCTTGTTTGGACACATGTTTAGAATAAATGGGGTTTCTTTGGTTATAAGTTTAAGTTTGACTTAAACTTGAAAAGGAATAATTTAAATAAGAAATAATGTATTCTTTATTTCATTAAATTCCAAACATGATTTTAATCTTAATTTGATTAAGAATAATAATTATATTGATTCATAATTTATTTTGAAAAAGTAGTTTCTAAAATTAAAATTAATTAGTTTCAACAAGATTGAAATTAATTAATTAGAAAAGTAGTTTCTAAACTTAAAATTAATTAGTTTCAATTTGATTGAAATTAATTAATTAGACTCTTTAAAATTAAGAAAATTGTTTTCTTAAATAACTAAGAAAGGCGTTTCTTAATTTAAATTATTTATTTAAATTTGATTGAGATAAATTAATTTTATGACTACATTTGTTTAGAGAATTATTATTCAATTTATTTAGAAATTGTTTCTTGATTTTTTGAAAAAGTATTTTTCTTGGTTAAATTTTGAAAGTATTTTCATTTATTAATTAAGAAAATTGCACTTTCTGTAATATTTTGAAAAATAGTTTTCTAACTTATTAAAGAAAGATTTCCTAATTAGTTAAGAAATAAATCTCTAAATAAATAATATATAAAGCCTTTCTTAATTAAATTTAAAAGTATTTTATTTAATTTTGAAAGTAGTTTATTTTTAATTTTAAAAAATAGTTTTCTAATTAAGGAAAAATAATTTCTAATGAGATTAGAAATAGTCTTCTAATTGGATTAAAATGTGTTACTTATATAATTTTGAAAAAGGAGTTTTCTAAATTATAATAAGTAAGTAGAATAATTTATTGAAAATATTTTTTTCAATTAAATTTTATTAAATGAGTCAAGATAAATTGGTAATAGTTTCTAATTGGATTTCAAAATTGTTTTCAAATCAAACTAAATTCTATTTGGAATAAGAATTTTAATTTATTTAGGAATCAATGAATTTATTTTATTTTATTTTTTCTAAGGAGTTGGAAAATTATTTTTGATTATGAAGATGAATAATTGGAATCAAATGAAACTTGATGTTTTATGCACATAATTTGATTATGAGTGAATAAGATGCATACTTTATATGGTTGATATATATATTGGATGCATATTAAACTGTATGTTTTATAAGTGTGATATTTTACATGCAATTTTGTGTTTGATGAGATAAATGAAGTTAAAATCCCTAATTGAAATATTAAGTACATGTTGAGAATGTGACTGCTGCCTTCCATTGTTATAAGAATAAACTAGAGTTCTGTTTATTATAGGCTTATTGAGCAAACTCAAGGCTACTTTAACCCGAACATATTTAGTCTTATGATAGTGAGTTTCACTTAACTAAAGTTGTGTGATTTGGATGAGCTAACTTATGATCACATAAATTTAGAGGCAGGATTAGGAATGACATATTAGATATGTTTTGACAAGCGTTGTCACACCTAATGAATCTAAGAGTCATATGAGATGTGATTAATAAAATTGTTATCTATCTAATTTAAGTTTATTTGATTTGTTGAGCAAGCTCATGATCAACTATATTTGAATGAGATCCTAGTCCATTAAAAAGATTATAACAATCTTTTCGAATAGTAGTGAGGGATTAAAGTCCTAATCTTATTTGGTAGTCATGGCATATAATTGATTGCATGCTTTCTTACATTTATTTTTGTTCTGAGTGAAACTCACCTTGTTTAGTATAGTTGATACTAAGTTAGTGAACTTAATCTCTTGGATATAGGTTATGTTTGAGAAGAGTTCTCAAAAGTCATATAGAAAATTATATGTCCATTATGTTATTTTGTTATAATCCCTATTGTGGATTCGATGACAAAGTTTTAGAGATATGTCAAAATCATATAGATGAAAAAATGTATCGACATTTTGAGTTGATTAATGTCTTATAAACTTTGAAGAGAATATGTAAGATGTATGTCAACTCCATGATAGCAAGATGTAAGTGGTTGCATAGAGTAAAACTAAAAGGTATGGTACCTTAATGGAATTGTTCCACTTAATTTAGTTTACTAAAAGCATAATTGTGGACTACAATTAAAGGCTTTGCTATAGTATCATAATAGTTGTCATAAGAAGAAAATGATTGCATGACTTTTCTTGCCTATACGAGATATGATAGTGATCATAAGTATTTCTAGTTCATGCTTTTAAGTATTTGATACTGAATTTATATTCAACATTATTCTAATGTTCAAAGCATGATAAGAAATAGATTGGTAAGTAAAAGTAGTTGATCCAGTTTATGTAAATAGTTTGTATATGATGGATCAAAGGAGACTTATGTTTAACATAAATGGCAAGAAGAAAAAGTTGGATAACTGAGACTATTCTTTTATGCCATGTTGGTTAAATCAACATAATATTATCTAGTTACATACTAGGATATATGTATCCTTTTGATTATGAATTGTATGAAACTTGTGAAACTTCAGTTAAAGAATAATTAAATAAAGCTTTAGTGAAAGGATGATCATGGTATTAAATTGTTAAATTTATATATGTGATGTATTGAATGGAATAACAATACATAAGTGGACGATACATATATTTCATTATATTACTAATGACTTTATATGATATAGTCATATGTATTAACTGAAATGACAATTTAAAATTTTGAAAAGTTCAAATTGTTTAAATATAAGTAGGAATTAAACATTAATAATGCTGAAGTATTTCGATGAGATCGATTTGGTGAGTTTTAAATTTTCGATTATCTACAGGGAATGAGATTCTCTAGTGAATACCTTCACAACTAAATTCCATAACAATATGGATTTATGTAAGGAGGAAAATACAATATGAGACATTGTAGGATGTAATATTATTTCTCTATAGCGATGCCTAGTACAATGACTTACTCTCAATAGTTCCAATTAAATTAATTAGTAAAATTTCATATTAGATATGAAATGTTAAATCTTTGAAAGAGTCAAAGTTATTGATTTAAAGATTTAATGCTTAGTTAATCCATACATTATCCAATAAGTTTAGAACAAAATTAGATAATAAAAGGTTATAAGATATCCAAAAAGTTAGATATAATCTTACAGACCTATTGAGCAAATTGTGTGTTTCAATGTGTACTTAAAGGAGAATAGTTCTTAAGATAAGTAGTGGGAGTACGATGGAATTTGAAAAGTTCAAATTTTATGACAATACATCTAATTGGAACTGATGCCTTTACTGATATATTTGATGTATAGTTGAAAGGCTACAAGACATTGAAAGATTCGCTTTCATGATGACTTCAAAGTGTTTGTTTTGGAGATGGTTGTGAATTTAGAATGTTTACAATAGAGTTAATGGGAGTATAGTTGTCCTCTTCAGTAGGAGTATATGAGACATATTGTTTATAGAGAACAACAATTCTAACTTTCAATTGTTGAAAACATAATTATCTAAGAACAACTCTTATTGGATAAGAAAAGATAACAAATTAATTATGGGAATTGGATCTATAGAGATAGATTAGACGTCATTCACCTATTTTAAGTCGAAGTACATAGACAATGTATTAAAGATGTTTAGTATTTGAGATATCTGATACTTATGGAGTATTAAAGATATCCATTATTCTATGTATGAGTTGATATTTGAGTTCAAAGATGATAAGAATATAACTTTAGAAGTAAATCTTAATTAAGGTTTATTTACTTAGAACAATATTGTTTAATATTGGAAAGATTCCAATGCAGCAATGATTGTTAATTAGGCCATAATACATTTTTCATTTAGTGGAAATGATTAACTGGATCAATAAGTTTTTTAGTGAACTTGGTATAGTTCTTTGGATTGTTCAAGTCAGTAGTGTACTGTGGAACATTAGAGCCATTGGGCGTGCAAAAGGAGCTAAGGTCTCATCAAAGATCTAAAGATGTGTTTAGGCAAATTTTCTTAATTATGATGATAATTAAGATGGAAGTTTTAAGGTTTAAGTAAGTACTCACTACAGAGAATCTTAGAAAATTCTCTCATTAAACCACTGTCTTAGAAGTAGTATGATCGCCATACGAAGATATGGTATATGATACTTAAATGATTGACTTAGTGTAAGTGGGAGATTGTTAGTTTGTGCCCTACAACCAATCGCTTTGGTTATAGTTTAGTGATAATTATTTAAAGACATTCTTTATCTTATATATGTTTAGATGTATATGATAAAGTCCATAGGATAATTGTACATTGCAAATGAAATTATAATGAGATTCATATTGCATTTATCTATTATCCCTAAATTATTCATAGTTATGGTTCTATTAAGATTGGACATTAATAGAACGCAAAAAAACTAGGACACGTTATGTTTTTCCTTATAAAGGAAGTGGTCGATCTTATAGGCTAAAGCTTGGAGATTCTTAAAAAACATGTGGGTACTTGTTAAAGAATAAGTTTACTGGACAGACCTGAAATGAAAAATCTATTTGGAATATTACTTGTATGTCTATGAAATTCTCATTGTGATGATTATATAAGTGATCTTTTGACTTGAGGTTGCCAAAGTTATCTTATATAGGGGATTGCTATGTTTTGATACTATTTATGACCTATTTAATCATGAGTCAGTCAATCAGTAGTCATTAGATGTAACATGAACTAAATGGAGGTAATTGTATGATCAATATATGATTCATCACCCTAAAGTAATTAAGGAGAATGTTTCGTTGTTCTCAATTAGTATTAATTTAGGAAATCCTAGGCTAAGGTGGAATGACAATTTGTAAATAGTTTACAAAAGTCGTTATTGAATCGATGACTAATGGTGGAGAAATAATATGATTGGACTTAAAAAAGTAGACATTAATTTGATTCTTTGTCTAATCAAAACATTACATGATGAAATGATTGACTTATATAGAAAAATCACGCATGGAAATATTAGTCAAAACTTTCCTAAATATTTGGATGGCCATAATGCGTTACTAGACGCCAAATTTGATCTATAATTATAAATTGTTTAGTTGGAGAATTAAAAATATATTAAAAGGAGTTTTAATTTATCTAATTCTAATTATGAATTAGAATTATAATTTATAATCATTGTCAACATATTTGATAATCTAATGGGTCTCACATAAAGAAGGAGTTGAAGAGATCAAAGTTATTTTAATTAAGTTGGACTTGACTGTAAAATTCAAAATTTTTTATTAAATATGAGATATTTAATAAATAAGGATCAATATTAGATTCATTATCTCATATAATTCTAATTAAAGTTTAATTGAAATTAGACTTTAATTTCAATTAAATTACTAAAATGTCTAAAACCTAGTATAAATAGGCTTAAACTCTATTGAGCTAACATTTCTTGCTTAACCCTCTCTGTAAGAGTTATAAAGTTCTCTTAACACATTCTAAGAATACCGTTAAAGACTGGACATTTGTGCGGGGTTGAGATGGATTAGTTTTGAAAATGATTCGAGAGATATGACAAGAAAAAATTAAGTTTCAGAATAAGATACGAATTAAGTTTTCACTTTATTATGATTTACGTGTTAATCAATTTATAGAATTAAAGAGATCTTAGTTTTTGGGAATTCAAAAAACGAAAAAGTTATGTAATTATTCTGCTACGGACGGGATAAGATCCTGCCCCGGTTTCCCAACAATAGATGAATACCAAAATACCCACCATTTCTTATAAAGAATGTAGCATTAGATCTTCGTGGTTCACATTATTAGAGTTTCATAATTTCTGATGAAATTAAAAACAGATTGGCAAATACCAACAAACAATATGAAAGATGATGTGTATGTCATGGCAACAAGCAAAAGAGCCCGTGACACTAGAAACTAAGCGGCTTCATCCTTAGGATAATATAATGCAGACACTAAAAGTTGAGACCACACGTTTGGACGATAAGCATGAACAAGACAACACTACTAACATGTAAAATGCTAAACAGTTCCTCAAACAACATGCCAACAAGTTAGGACCACTTGTTACCTATAAATCCCTCGAAGAAGGGGACACTAGGGGGATTATACGAGACAAGAAGATAGCAAGATGAGACTAGATGAGAGAGTAGTGAAATGAGATCAACAAAGAAGAGAACATGATAAGTTGAGAGAGACACGAAATGAAGAAGAAGAAAAAGAGTAATGCCTACGATTTACCCCAATTACAACCGTATGTGCAAGGCTTTAGTTTTATCATGTACTATAACTTGCAAGGCGGAAAAGGAGGAGAATGTTATGGAGTATACCTGGAACCGATAATCTAGTGATTATTATCAACTTTTAAAGGAAGTGAATACAATAATATATATTCATAAAGGCCTGCAACTGGATAGTTCTTGAATTAAACGCCAGATTCATGCCTTGTATTTCGCTTCTTACATTAAATCTTATCCACATTTTTATATAAATTCATATAAATATATGTATAAAATTTAATAAAACGAAATTGGAATAGGAATAGAAAATTTCATGTTCTCAAAACCTGCATTCGGTGCCTAAAATCGCGCAAAAGCATTTTATTTTCGAGCTCTAAAGTCATTTATCCTAAAAGCATAATTCGATTAAATAGTAATTGCGTGTAACTGAATAACATGGTCATCTTGCCTGTCATTCCCAGAGTTAAACAACTTCGATTAAATGGCAGTCGAATTATAAGCCTTTCTCATATAGTTTTGCGTTTAAGCAAAACAAGTATCCAAGCATTCACCACTTGAAACCTAAAACGTTACAGAATTATTACTCCACTGACGAGGTGATCATCTGCCTGTACATAGACGCAACAGCAGAGTGATTTTCATCAACTCATACGTATGTGCATACAACCAGTACGTCAAATTGTTCCTAGTCCTACCTTCCGAAAAGGCTTCAGTCTTCCCACAGGATTCTAATATATAAAGTACCTTCACCACGAAGCAGTTGTATACTTGAGAGAACTCAGCTACCACTTGAATGTATGACTGTAAAGCCCACTGCAGAATTCTGAATGTCTTACAACTCTTAACATTCTTTTAAGTACTTTCAAGCTCATTATGTGTCAAGGCATGCAATACGCTGAATATATTATCAATCCTCCAGATAGATTTATATAGCTACCCATTTGCTCTGAGCAAATGAACTTCATCTTTGAGAGATAGCTCTGGAAAGCTTTGATTCCTGGTCAAAAATCTTGTTTAGCTACTCTTTTCAATCTCATGTAAGAAAGTAATTAACACCAGTTAATGCAAGCAAAAAGGCTAATGCATGATGTCCTGCAGTCATCTGGCTACTGCCTATAATCTCTGGATTTACATACTTGATTTAGCAAATGGATGTATTCATGAACCAAGTTATTCAAGAATGCATACATAAGTTCACAGGCTTACTGAGAGCTAAAACGTCATGTACTTCAAGACAGCTGCACGAAGTTTTTCCATGAAAGCTGCGGCTTCTTTCTGCAAGTTTTTTAAGCGTTATAGACCATCCTATTAACATTGTAATCATGGCTTTGGTGTGCTCTCCTCCCAATACAAGCATGCACTTTGAGAGAGGGAACAAATGTTTGATACTACATCAATTACCTGGTTCGTTTGTTGAGCATTTGCAATGTTCTCGTCAAGAAGAGTCAGCAAGGATCTGTTGATTCCATTCTGCTCTACCATCTCCAACAACTAGCAAGGCAAACACGACGCACAAGAGCAAGGCAAATGAGCAACATAGAAAAGGAATGGGTTCAATTGTAGTTTGACGAGTGAGCCAAAACAACAACATACAGTTGCTTTCACATTCTTTGATGACAAAATTTTAGTCAAGTTTTGCTTTGCCTTTACAAGGTCAGTTTGCATTTTATCATAGGCTTCTGAAACAGAACAACCAACGAGGTCCCATCAGCTTCTAGTAAACAAGGATAAAAATAAACAATCAAAACTCAAGTTAATGCAATGAACCTGTTCCTTCCTGCAGAGCTTTCTGTAGAGCTTCCAACTCAATCATTCTATCCTCCATATCCTACAAAATCATCCACAATCATTCACTTACAGAAATAGGATTCAACTCTCATACTCAATCCCAAAAGTGTATTAACCTCCGTTTTCGAAACAGCAAAACGAAGCTGACCCAGTTCAAATTTCAGCTGTGAGAAAAATTCCTCATTTAACCTGCATTTATTATTTCAGCATCAGCTCCAAGCAAAGATTTTCCAAAATGAAGACAGCACACATCCACGACAGAAAAACGATGTCCTATATAACCTTGGCCTTAGCCTCGCAATTTCGAACTCAATCTCCTGAGCCTCAGTGTCCAGAAAGTATTCTATCAGCTCTGCCGCAGTATCCGGTATAACCCGAGACTACAATTAAACAGTTATATACACGCATTTTCACAAAATGCGAAAACATCAATCACTGAAACAATATAAAAAGCCACGGCTTACTTCGCGAACAGCTCGGCGACGCTCTTTTTCTTCGCGGACATGTTGTTCGAAGGCCTCACGAGCCTCGGCGTCCTTCTCCAACCGCCTCCGGAACTCCAGGCGTGCGAGGTGGCCGGTTTGTGGGGGTCCGAGTACGCCCTCCGGGTCCTTTATCCAAATCAAAACAAATGTAAACCGTTGAATAATGGTTCACAGAGAGCTAGTAATGAGTAGTATGTACCCATCCAACGCAGGAAATTCTCATATGGTGACGTGTCCGTTTAATTGGCGTGGACCGGAAGACGGCTGTGGCTGTGGCCGTGGCCGTCGTGGCGGTTGGGAGATAAATCGCTGCCATGAGTAACAGTCCAAGTTTATCCGTTTCGATTGTTTATGTTACATTTATGGGTTTTTGTTGAGGTATGGCTCCTGTTAGTGGCTGGATTTAATGAGACAGGACTGGAGGCCTCATTGTCAGACTGAACTCGAGTCCTACAAGATAAAAAGTTTGATAGGCCTGAGTCACATCATGTTTTGTTCAAAATGCCCCAGGCTCGCTCAATTGTTGTTACAGCCAAGTCCAACTGTTTCGACCTATTTTCATGAAAAATACTTTCTATATATTGAATCATTTATTTTCAGGTCGATTTTTAATTTTTAGCTTTAATTTTTAATTTTTTAGTTTCTATTTTTTAAAATTAAAACAAAATATGATTAAACAATATAATTATATTAATAATTTATTCTTAATTAAATAAATTTTTTAATAATTAAGTTTTTCTTTGAAAAGATATAAATTATAAATTATAAAAACAAAAACAAAATTGAACCAAACAATCCTTCAAACAGACAATTTTTAACAAGTCAACAATATAATCATAGAAATTTCCTTCAATCTATCATTTCCTTTCTTTTCTCACGTATTTCTTAGCCTTCAACTTCAACTATTAATTGTCTTAAAATTTCAAATTTTTATAGGCTTAGTTATTCGGCCCAATCCTAGTTTGGCCTAAATTCAACGAATCAGACTTGGGTTAATCGAGCCAAGGTTGTTTAGTATAGTTTGACCCATGGCCAGATTGAGAATTGTTTTGTCAAAAAGTGACATCTGTTTTTTAGTTTTTTTCTAAAAAATAAATTAGGCCGGCCTTGCCGAGCTCGCCGAGCCACAATCAACCTAGATCCGACATGTCATGGATCGAGCCGGGCCTAGGTCATCCCATTGCCATCCATAATCTTTCCGATTTCTTAGGGGTTAATTTCCGTAAACTACTCCATTTTCATCACTGACCTCTTCTTCATAATTCTATTGTTTATTTCTAATATCATTTTCCTTTTTCCTACTCTTATTCCATTCTCCGTTTCTGACTTTTTCTATTTTCTCACCTTCTTCATTCTTACTTGTGTTTCTTTCTTATTTCCCTCTCGTATTCAGACCGATCACGATTTTCAATCTTGGAGTTCATATTTACCATCTGTACAATAAGTTGGTATAAAGTTAAACGATTTTTTTCATTTTTCAACCCATTTAACTTGATCTGGGCCAGGTGGTTAGTAGCTGTTTGGACATTTCTTCGGATGTACCCAAATAGAAAGCTCTTTGGGTCATTTTGATACAAGCCAACCAGAATTTCCTGAAACTAGCTAAAGCCAGCGTCGTCGATAGAGCTTCACAAAGAGGATTCAATGGGTATCCTAAGGAAGGCGAAGGACATAGCAATTCTAAAAAGAAGACGAAATTTCTTACTACCCTAAAGCAGCAATTCTAAAATACATGGCAAGATTGAAAAAAACATAGCATGTGGTAGTTACGCTAATGTGACAATCCCTAGGGAACTTTCTTTGTTTTGCAGTGGTTTCTAGCCAAGAAAAGGCAAAATAACAATGAATGAGACCGAGAGAAACGTGGCTCTTACTTTTATTGCCCGACTGACTTTTCACATTTCACATTCCATTAGTCTTCTGTTTAATGTTTTCCCTTCTCACCTGTCAACTTTGCGCTTATAAAATTGTGCTGGAGAATGAGAATGATGGGTTGCCTATGCTCCACTAGATCAAAGGCTAGAATGAGGGGGAAATTTTTGGTACTATTAGGTGCGTGGGCGTCTTTGAATTTAGCAGTGTTTTAAAAACCGGACCGAACCGATCGATTGGACCGAAAAATCGGTGAATCGGAGCATCAAACGGTCTGGTTTAGCTCGTATTTTTTGTGAGTGATTGACCCGTTCATTTTACGGTCGGACCGGTAAAAACCGTTAAATCGGTAAAAGAAAAAATCGGTTGGTCTATTTAAAATGTCTTGATTTTGATGATTTCAACTTGAATGAATATTATGATTAGTGATCTTTTTTAATCTTTTTGATAAAATATAACTAGCGAGCTTTGTTATCTTAATTTGGGTTGTGTTTGGCGAACTTTTTAAAAAAATTGTATGTTTTGAACTTTAAAGGTTTAAGTTTACAATTAGATAAATAAATAATTAAATCATATTTTTAAAAATTGTCTTACATATAATATATAAAATAAAAATTTATATATTTATTGATCACCGGTTCAACCACGCTTAAATTCCGGTTGAACCATTAACCAGTGACGGAGTCAAGAATTTAAGATAAGGGGGC
>JANKOD010000193.1:25362387-25375178 GCA_026284645.1 Erythroxylum acuminatum | reverse complement strand
GATTTTTGAAAGCATGGTTGATGTAAACAGTAAACTAGTAAAGTATACAGTACAACTGTATAATATACCAATATGAACTATTTTGCAATTTTTAAAAATTTTAGGGACTATTTCATAATTTAAAAAATTTTTCGAAACGGTATTCGATATTGACCGGTACCGGTATAGTTCCGTTCCAGAACTCAATTCGGTACCGAGCCCGATACGGTATTCATAACTTTGATCCCAATTAGTTTATAGTGGTTCTAATTGTTTCCGTATATTAGAAATCTCCTTGAGTTCAAATAATTATAAAATTTTCTATTTAAAAGCAAAAGTGCGTATATGTTCCATTACAAAGGATAAAAAACACCTATTACCTCTCTTTCTTTAGTTTCAATTTAGTGAATATATGTTCCATTACAAAGGATAAAAACACCTATCACCTCTCTTTTTTAGTTTCAATTTAGTGAATGTAAATTCGATTGTAATTTAAGTATAATCCTAGTTTTGTCTAATGTCATCTAAATACCAATGTGCTTATTGACTCGGATGAAGTATGCTAATGATTAGTTGGCACTTGCAATTGGAAGGACGGGTTTAAAAGAGTTTGAATTAATAAATGTTACTTTATTTTACTAGATACATTAAAAATCTAGCCATGCCGTAAACAAAGCCAGTGGACACCAGTTAGACGTCAAGTTACCTTGTTTGTTAGCAACTTATGTCCTCTAATAAGCATTGGCCTTATTTCATTGGGTTGTGCGTGTGGAAATTGAAAATTGCAATTGTACTTCAATTTTAGTTAAGGAAGAACTAGATTCACATATTTTACACTTGCAATGGTGACATATTTTATTGTAACTTAAAAAATTCATTAATAAAATTCCTTCCCCACAATTTAATATTTTATAAAAATAAATCATATTCAATAAAACGATATTATAATTTTAGAGGAAGCAAAATATTATTAAAATTCACCAATTCAATTAAAATTTAACTAATATTAGTCAGAAGCTAGGAGATTGTCGCTCTACCTATGTAGCTCCTTAATAAAAACACATATTTCAAACTTTTCATCTTTATACAATTCAATTTAATTAATTTTCTTTTGTTTTGACTAATATGCAATTTAATTTCATATCAAGAATTAAATTCTCTCTTATTTTCTATAACATGATGTATTATGTTGAATCAATCTCTAATAATATATTTTAAAATATAGTTATTAAAATTATGATTAAATACTTTAAGATACAATAAAAGTATAAACTCTTTTTTATAACTTTCTTATATTATAACCTCAAAAACATATTTTATTAATAATATTATTAAATACTTTAAAATACAATAAAAATACAACTCTTTGTTTATAACTTTCTTATATTATAACCTAGAAGTATATTTAAAAAGGCTTAATTACACTACACTCCTTTAGAGTTTGGACCTTTTTTATTCTAATCTCTAATTTTTGTAAATTATCATTAATCTATATACTTTTTATTAGCTATCACCTATAACCTCTAGGGTTATTTTCATACATCAATTAGAAGTTTCTATGAAGGACGATACAAATATTCCAACTTTCTTATAGGTTTGATCACGAAACCTCAATTTATGTTTTTGAAAATTATGCTTTTTCATGTTGTCTCTATATTAGGCTATTACTGGCTTCTTCTTCTTTTATTTTAAATGCTACTTGAATCTTGTATTTGCTTGTTGACTTGTTTAGGTCCCATTCTCTATAATGTATTGTAAGCAAAAAGATAGCAAGAGTAGTTGCATTGGTCATGCCATTTTACTATTTTTGATAAGTTTAAAGATTAATGAGCATTAATTGCTTTTTTGTGTAGATTTATATTTTTCTTGTTTTGGTCTTTAAATGTGATATTAGATGGTGACGATGAATTATTGGGAATAATCTATATGCTATTAGGTGTTGAGAAAATTATACATATAGTTTTTAGGTTCTAAATGAGGATATGACTGCAAAATAACAATGGTGATGGTAGGTTTATAAAGGTTTAAACTAATTGCTTATGAGTTTTGTTATTTAACTCTTAATTGGTTGCATTAGAATAAATAGAAACAATTTTGTGTGGATTTGAAATATTTTAGTAGTATGTTACTTTTGTCACTAAGTATAAGGCAAGTTTGATTCATAAAATGAAAATGTTAGTGAATATATATAACTAATTAAGTTGGCCTCACACAATAGCTTAAGCTATTGTGGTGAAACAATTACTTAATATGGTATCAGAGCCTTTGTGACCAAGTGGTCGTGAGTTCAAATCTCACCACCCACCTATTATTCAATACAAGGTAGAGTGAGTCTGTGCAAGTTTCAGGCCCAAAGGGTTTTCACTTGAGAGGGTGTGTTAGTAAATATCTAAAACCAATTAAGTTGGCCTCATACAATAGTTTAAGCTATTGTGGTGAAATGGTCACTTAACAGAAAAGATCTCCCATTTAATCTAATGTCCTATCTTGGTGTTGTTTTCTCTCATTGATAATTAATAATTACTTAATAATGTGAATTATTTGTTATAATTACTTATCTTTTGTGGTACTAGTTGAAATAAAATTGTTACTTCTGACCCTAGAATTAGACTTAAATTTTTTTCATCATGGATATTTCAAGTTTATACTAAATATGAGACATGAAGTTAGAGAGAGTGACTATTTTGACAATAAGAAAGATGAGATAATATTGGTTGACTTTATACTTAATACTATGAAATTAAGGTTTGTAAAATCATGAGAATTTATGTATAAATTTTCACATGAATCATTTGAAGATAATTTTAGGACTCTAGAGAATGATAATGATGTAAGGATATTAATAAGAAAATAGAAGAAAGAAAACTTAAACAATTAAGGTGTATTTGGGTGGGAAAATGTAACCAAAATTATAAACTCTTAATGACCTTGCAATAGATAAACCTATTTAAGTAACTAAGGATGACGATGACCTAGTGTGCACTTAAGCAAACATTGAAGCAATCATTGAAGTCTCCATTAAATCAACCACTAAACTACCCACTAAAGCACCCATTCATCCACTATAGTAAATACTGAAGTATGCAATGAAGCAAGCATTATGATCACACTTTTAGAAAGGCTTTATAAAATATAAGCATCCAAATATTTTTTTTATTATGTTAATACTTTTAGAAAGACTTTACATAACATAATCGTCCAAATGATATTTGACTATGAATGTATTGAGAATGAGAGATCAAGATCTATAGTTGAGTGCAAGAAGAAATATGGGTAGAGAATGCATGTAAACCCTATATAAAAAAGACATATTTCAAATTAAGACATTTTAAGATACCCATACTTATGGTATAACATTTGATAACATCAAGATTGATTTCTAATGGATTACTAACAAGTATTTGGAACTCATCATACATATTACCATATAACATATATCTTTTAACTTGAATTATTATTAAAGTTGAGAACAAATAGAGATAGAAGTAATATCTCAGGTGTCTGCTTAACGAAAGTGGTAACTCGTGGGTGTTCATAGGTGACAAAAAAAGATATTTAAATTTGAAACTTATTTTGATCATCATTATTATTTTAGGAATTTGTGTATATACTTACAAGGGTAACATAAATTCTTTATTATCATAAATGTCCAAATATGGAATATAGATTCTAATTGTATTTTGTAACGCCTTAGTAAAATCAACGCAAAAGGATAAGTCTTGTGCGACATTTTTATAAAATCATCACAATCATCATCAAAGGTTATTCCAAATTGTAGCCACATATAGATTTCTTTGGCACGATTTCTGAAAAATCATCGTCAAAGGTTAATCCATAGTTTTATTTTATGTAGATTAGTTTGGCAACGATTTTAAGAAATTGTCACCAAAGGGTGACCTTTTGGCGATGTTTTTGGAAATTGTCACCAAATGTTAAAAATCATCACTAAAGGTTAATCCAAAGTTTTGCAGTATTTATATTGCATTGTCGCCAAAATGTTAACTTTTTGTGATGATTTCATAAAATCGTCATCAAAGGTTTAACTTTTTGTGACGATTTCTAAAATTGTTGCCAACTTTAGAGATGATTTTTGAAATCGACACTAAAGGCATCATCAAAAATTAGGAGGGAAATGCAAACGAGAAAGGACACTTCAAAAAAAGCCCTAAAAGCGAAAACACTCATCTCTTAGCCTCTACTCTCTTCGATGGTCTCATGCATTTGGGTTAGTCTTTTATTCTACAACTTGTTCCGCTTCAGATTCAAAATATGTGTTTTCTTTGTCTGAAGCAATAGTTGGATTGGGTATTTGCAATTCGTTGTAACTTCCATTCTCATCGCAGTGTTTGCCAACTAGTTCGTTTATTTTGCATTTTCTTTATGTCATTTTGGTAGGTAGATAAATACCTAAGTAAGTAGGGACTAAGAGTCATTCTTTAAGGACTCGAAACAAGATGCTAAGTTGTCATAGTTTTCTCTTAATGTTTTGTAATCCTACTCAATCTGCTTTGATTTCCATCTAGCTCTTCTATTATAAAACCTAATGGTCAAATCTAATAACCTTAAATCATTATGCTCTGTTTGTTTCATTTTTCAAACTTTTAATGCTTTAAGAATCTAATATAAGTACAATTCATAACAAAAGAATTTTTTTTGGGGATTGTTTCAGTTTAAAAGAAATGGTTCAATTTACTACTTCTGCTCATGTAAATCCTTCTCTGACCAGTTTCAGTCCCTGTAGACATGGTGCCTTTCTTAAAAACTCTTCTTTGTTGGCTTCCAGAAATGGGTTCTCGCCTTTTAGGCAAAATTTTCAAGCTTGCCTCTAGTTAAGTAATGATCTTTCTTTATTTTGCCCTTTGTTTTATAATTTTAGTTACTTGTAGCTTGAATCCTAGCGAGACTTAACTCATTTTTTGGTATTAATTTATTCCATTTTTATTATTAATTGCGTGTTTATAAGGTTATACATTGATTTAAATTGATTGTTTGTCCACCACGTATTATTCCCTTCACTATTAGGCTAACTAGCTACATTTCTGTCAAGCTAAGAACAATTAATGTCGTTATTATTACTCATTCGCATGCTAATGCAATTTGAGGTCTTTGTCATTAACACTTTCTAATGCTATTATGTCAATATCCTTCTATTCCTATTTATGTTATAAGGCATGATTTTGAGGTCTACTAACTAAAGATTTCACATATTCATTAAACAATTTGTTTTGATTCATATGTTATTTTCTAATTCCCGCCTATTAATTCATATGCTAGTTACATGACACCTGACAAATTCTTTCATGTAACATATACAATTTACCAGTAACGTCTTTAGGTAATTCCCTCTCTCTTCTTGGTGACAAATTGTTACTTTATTTATGTTGTTTTCTTGATATCTTTGCTAGTTTTATCTAATGCTACTATGATTTTTAGTCCCTAGATCTGCAAATTGGTAAGGGAGGAATGCAGGCAAGTCTTTGTCCTTATGGTGTGAAAAAATGAGATTTAAATGTTTATTTCTTGAAGCTGTTTAGTGTTTTCTAATGCATTTTGTAGAAAATGCTACTTAACTTTACAGATTATTATGAACAACATTATTGCTTGACCTATTGCTATCAGATTACTTTACTCCCTTTGTTTTAGATGGTTTGAACTTAAATCATGGTTGACAGGGGCACAAAGAGTGGCTCACTGAAGTAAATCTTCTTAGGTGGGTTTAACATACTAACCTGGATAAGTTGATTGGTTATTATGTTGAGGATAATGAAAGAGGAATGCAACGACATTACTCATATATGAATTTATGCCTAATTGAAGCATGGAGTTCCATTTATCCACTGGATTAGAGACAACTCTCTCAAGGCTTTGAGCACTTATAATTTGTAAAATGGTTTCTTTATTTATTATTTCGTCTATAAAAATTGCTAAAGTTGTAATTAAAGTTTTTTATACAAAGAATATTGTTTTTGTTGGTATAATTTGATGATATTTTACTTTTATATACAATGCTTCATATTTTGAATTAATAATGTTTTTGTACAATTTATTTGTATAATAAATTTACAATAAAATATATCGACTCATTATATATAAACTATATTGTTTAATAATACGGATTAAAATATAACAAATAATTTATCGTAACGTTATATAACTTTTGGATAAATTATAGTAAATGCATTTGACTTTCTTTTATAAAATGTAGCTAAAAACATTTAGCTACATTTTATAACGTGTAGCTAAAAATATTTGGTTGTTTTAAAAAATAGATAAAAATATTTGACTATGTTTTAAAAGACGTAGCTAAAAATATTTAACTATGTTTTTGAAAACATGGCTAAATTTTTTTTACCACGATTCTAAAAATGTAGCTAATAGTATTTAGCTACAAAAAAACCATAGTCAAAAATTATCGACGACAATTTCTGAAAAAAGTCACTTACAGTTTTCATGTACGACGATTTGGCGATGAAATGTAGCTAAAAACTATAGGGAAATTTTTTTACACATTTAGCTACGATTTTTTTCGTAGCCAAATATCAACTTTGTTGCAGTGTAAGAATATGAAAGGCAAATGAGTAAGCTAAAGAGCATGAACAAGGAGGTGTATGATTAGTTATAAAAGATTCTCAAAACGAGATGATGTAAACATATTGTAGAGTGTCTTAATGCATACTAGAGAAATACAAGCGACTTTTGACTTACTTGGAGGTTATAAGAAGATAAATTATCGAAATATTCCACTAGAAGAAACAAGGGATGACTACATAAAATGGAAATATATGTCTTTAACATTTTTTTCAAAGATTGGAGAAGGAAAAAAAAGAGGCCATTAATTCTTTTGCACAATTTTTTAGGATGAGAAACTTGAATTGACACCACATAGATGACCATTATATAGTTAACCTTATAATAAAGGATTACAATTGTGAAAAATGGGTCTTAATTGGGATCCCTTATAGCCATATGATTTCAGTAATCATTTCATTTTAAAGAGAGGCGATTTAGAAGGATATATACATAAGTATTATAATAATGGGACTTATATGAGGTATTATTGGAAAAGTATAAATCCAATTTTAGGTAAATATGTTTAGCCAGTACCTTAGGAATAATTTGTACACACTATAAAACCTCTTACAAACAAGGAAAGAGGAAGAAGGCCAAAGAAAAAGAAAATTATAACCCTAAGAAATGGGGGACATGTCACTTGTAATAAATGAAAAATATTCGTCACAATTTTAAGATATATAATATGGCTTTCCCTCGGTGACATGATATGAGCTACTCCCAATCTTTAATAATGGGTATGCTTTCTTATACAATTTTCAAGAATAATATCATGTACATAAATGTCCCATATTTAATGTTTCATATTAATGTAGGGTCAAGTATATATGTCTTCTCATGATAGTATAATAGTCAATGCATGTCATGACAAGGGTAAGACACCAATTCAAGAAACTAGAATAAAAAGGAACATAACTAATAATCACCGAAGATTTGGGATTCAATAAGATTAAGAATACAAGAAGGAGTTAGATCAACTAAAATGGCAAGAAGAAAAGTTAAACTGAAAACCTTTAGACTTAGAGGCATACCTAAATTGGTTATATTGATATTTGTCATTTAGGGTTGGATTGTGGTAACTAGTTGTGACAAAACATCTTGAATGTCTTTCGTATAGAGCATATGATTGAATATAGTATAGTGCATATAATCCTAAGTTAAGTATCTTTTATATTTGTGAAAGTATGATTTGTGTAATGCCTTTTATTTAGGCAATATCATTAACATTGTAATACAATGTCTCTTTTTGTTTATGCAGTATATAGTTAAAGCCATGAGTAATGCCATTTTTTTATTTCAAAACTTTATTTATTAGGTTTCGAACACCTTTTTATGAATTTATATTTGAAATATTACAAGTTATGTCTTTGTTCAATTTGAACTACTAATTACATATAACATATAAAATTCCTGAAGAAAATTAAAACAGAATTAAGACTTTATTAAAATTAACGTGAGAAAATTACATTGAAAGATCAACATCATATATATACAACTATGGCTAACAGTAGAGATATAGATGGAAAGTTGAAAAATAACAACTGAAATACGAACATAATACAATACATAAAATAGGGAAATTATCCCTTCGATTGTGATTGAATTGAACCCAATCTTCTTATTAACCAATCATATTTGTAGCAGTTGTGTGAGGGATTATGTGCATCCTTATTTCTCCTAAGATATAGACTGCGTTATTTCTCTGACATACAATCCTTATCATGCTCCAATTCTTTAATTTGGGAGGTGGGCTGATGTGGTGGCGTAATACCCTCCCGCAAACTTTGGCAGGGTCGGAGCCAAAGTTTGAGACAATGAAGAGCAAGAGTAGCTTTAGACATTAGTTTAGTGAAAATGTCTACCACTTGATGTGTTGTAGAGATATGTTGGGAAACAAGAAGACCAAAAGCCACTCTCTCACACACAAAGTGATAATCAAGCTCAACGTGCTTGGTCTAAGCATGGAACACTAGATTAATAGTTATATGTAATGCACTAGTATTATCACAAAAAAGAACTGGAACTTGAGATTGATGAACACTAAGGTCTTTGAGAATTATGTTAACCATGTAACTTCAGTAGCAGTATTGGCCATAGCTCGATATTCGACTTCTGTGCTAGAACGAGAGACAGTGTCCTATTTTTTTGCACACCAAGAGATTGGATTATGACTGAGAAAAATGTAGTATCTTATAGTTGACCGATGAGTAATGGAACAACCAGCCGAGTCCGAATCAAAAAAGGCATGAAGATCCAATGATGAGTGAGAAGTAAAATTAGGACCGTAGCTAATTATTCCTTTCACATGCCACAAGATGTGACAAACCATTTTGAAATGCGCCTGGGTTGGTGCATGCATGAATTGAGACACAAAGATGACACTGTAAGTAAGGTCTGATTGAGTCAGGGTGAGATACTGTAGAGCATCAACAATGTTGCGATAATGTGTGGGATCAGCATATGGCAAGGTGTTATCTAGACCTTTTGTTTTTGCTTCAAGCAGTATGCTGATGGGCTTGCAATCTAACATGTTGGTGCGCTATAGAATAGTAAGTGCACACTGAGACTGAGAGAGATGCAATCTTTCTGTTGTTAGCTTGATTTCAATGCTGAGAAAGTGATGAATTGGGTCGAGATCCTTAATGGAAAATTCAGTATGTAATAGTTGAATTAAAGAAGCTAGAACTTCTAAATTTGAGCCTGTAACAAGCATGTCATCTACATATAAAAGAAGGATTAGAGTTACAAGAGAACATCGTAGAACAAATAATGACAGATCAACTAAGCTACAAAAGAAACCATGTGTTAAAAGAAAAATGCTAAAGTGATCAAACCAGGCTCAAGGCGCTTATTTTAATATGTAGAGAGTTTGTTAGAGTTTGTACATATGATTTGGAAAGTTTGGATCAGCCATTCTAGGAGGTTGTTCTGTGAAAATATTCTCATTGAGGACACCTTGCAGGAATGCATTTTTAACATCAAGCTGACGAATATCCCAATGTCGAACAAGAGCCACACTAAGTACAAGAGGTATTGTTCTGGGCTTGATAACAGGTGAGAAGGTGTCTGTATGATCAATACCATCTATCTGATTGTACCATTTATTAACAAGGCATGCTTTCAACCGATCGAGAGTTCCATCCGGTTAAGTTTTGATTTAAAAACCTATTTGGGCCTGATTACATGCATCTTAGAGGTATGTGGAATAAGTTTCCAGGTGTTGTTGCGATGAAAGGCATCCATTTCTTCGTGCATGGCTGCTTTTTAACCTTTACGACAAAGTATGAGGGATATCCTATGCAACAGTGGCTGTAAGAGCGTAATTGGGATTTGGTTTTCGAATCCCAACTTCAGACCTAGTGACCATAGAGTGAGGTTGAGATGGTATTAGTTCAAGTGTCATGTTATTTTTTGAAGGTGCTGTTGATTCCAAATTAATATCGGGAGAAGAAGATATAGATGCTTAAGTTATTGGTGCTTAAACTAATGGCAGTTGAACTAATTCTGCTATGGTGTCATGGGTTGATTCTGCTATGTTAGGAGAAGAACTTTCGATATCATGACTTGAGTTAGACAACATGACTGATTCTATATGTGAATCCTCTTGTGGTAGGATGGAAGTGGTAGGTGACAAAGTGGGCTCGATAATTGTTGTGAGTGAGGGATCTTGTTGATGTAAACCAGTGGATGGAAGAGGAGGATCGCATGCATTTGCATCTTGTGAGGGGAATATATTGTTAGACAGTGAAAGAGATATCCAAAAATCAAAGATGTTTATCCAAAAATTATTCAAAAAATTGGAATTATTTGTATGTTGATTTTTTAATGGTAAATTGGTTTCATCAAAAACCACATAACGTGAAATAATAAAATTTCACGTAGATGGATGAAAACATTTGTACCCTTTGTGTTGATCACTATAACCAATAAAAACACATGATATTGTCTTTGGATCAAACTTATTTTTACGTATGTCCCAAGTATATGGAAAACATTTTGAAGCAAAAACCATTAAAAAAGAATACCGAGGATGAAATCTATTCATTTTAATGTAGGGTGTATCAGAATTAATAGCACTCGATGGTAATCGATTAATAAGAAAAACAGTTGTTTGAAAACCTTGCACCCGTAAATATAAATGTGCACCATTATGAAATAACATTGCCATACCTAGCTTGCAAATTATTCTATAATGACGTTCGACCATACCTGATTGTTCCGGAGTGTGAGGACATGAAATTTGATGAACAATTCCCTATGCTTGAAAATGAGAACTAAGTCTGGAGTTGATGAATTCTCCACCTCCATCAGAAGGATTTATTTTATATTTTTTTGTCAAATTGCCAAGAAGCATATTATTTAAAGGCCAAATATGTATCATGAAAATCAAGATTTTTTCTTAATGGTATTAGCCAATTATATCGGGAAAGTCATCAATCATGCAAGTATAGTAATAAAAATTGTTAAGAGATGGAATTGGTGATAGTCCCCATACATCACAATGTATTTTATTAGAAATAGACAAACTTCTATTATCTGAAGAAGAAAAAGGCAATTTACTAAGCTTGGCTAACTGAGAACTATCACAAAAAGAATGTAAATTATTAGATCCTTAGACATCAATCAACCCTTACTGTTGTAACAGTTGAAGAGTGGATTTTTTTGGATGTCCCAACCGCTAATGCCACAAGTCAATAGTACTAGACTTGAACCTACATGAAAAATGCAATTCATGGGGGGCTAGAAATAACATAAAGATCACCCTTGTGTTATCCTGTTATCACTTTGCAACCTGTCTCCCTTTCCTTAATACAAAAATCTACATTAGAAAATTCACAATTAACAGGGTAATGATCACTAAGCTAACTGATAGATAATAAATTTTGATTCAATTTGGGCACATGTAAAACATTTTTTAATAGAACACTTTTATTGCCACTTTTAATGATAGCATCACTAATAGATTTTATGCCCAACAATGTTCCATTTCCTTTAAAAACTGAATCATTACCAAAGTATGGATGTGTGTTGTTTAATATACCAACGTTACCTATCATATGTTGAGAAGAATCTGTGTTGGATGTCCATTTGGTGTCAAAAACACTGTTATATATCAAGAGTGAGAGTCGGTAATGCTTTTGGAATTTCATCAGATGAATATGCATGTTTGGATAGATGCTAACATATTTTTGCGACATGGCCCATAACACTGCAAATTTGACATGTTTCATTTTGATACATTTCTCTTTATGTTGGTGTCATTCAACGTTGTCCAGATGGAGGCAGCTTGCGATTGCTGAAGCCATGCTTGTTGTTAGGACTGGTTTGATCACCAGGACTGTTGTTTCCTAGATTATTTAAGCGTGGGTTGTGTGCTTGGAAGCCACGACCATTTGAATTAAAATTGTTCTATATCTTGCGAGAGCCAAATTGTTGTTTTTGCCCATAAAAGACAGAATTTTGCTTTTGTCCATAAAAGGCAAGTTGATGAGTTGATGTATTGGTTGTGAACCAATTCTGATGTTCTTCATATCCTTGTAATAAGGACACCAATTCAGAGTAGGATGGACGTGGTGGTTTCAACATAGTAGTGGTGAAAGATTCATATTTTAAACCCAGGCTTGTAAGAAGAGAAAAAAAACTTTAACCATGTCTGCAACTGGGCTTCCAATGGCTGCAAGATTATCACATATCCCTTTGAAGTTGCGGATATGTTCACCTATGGTGATGTTGTCATCTTTGTTGAGCTATGTCAATTGTTGATGGAGAGTGAATTCTCTTTCCTAGGAATCTTGAGCATAATCTTTTTTCAAGGTATCCCAAACTAATTTTACTGTGTCTTGGCCTATAGCAAGGCCAAGAGCCTCTTCAGAAAGAGTACCAATTATCCATCCGCGAAGGAGCCAATATCATTTCCTCCATTCTATAATTTTTTTGTTGCCTGTGTAGATTCAACTGTGGCAGCAGTGTTGGTGATTGGTTGACCGGGTTCTTGTATTTCATCGGTGAGACGTCCTACTAAATCTTGACTTTTTGCAAGAGCCAAGACTTGTTCACACCATAAGGGGTAGTTGTCTTGTTTGAGTTTGAGAGTGAAAAAATTACTAACATTGTGAGATATGGATGCCATTTGTTGTGTGTATTTAGCTCACAAATACTCTGATACCATGAAGAAAATTAGAATAGAAATAAGACTTTATTCAAATTAACATGAGCACATTACATTGAAAGATCAACATCAT
>JANKOD010000193.1:25323916-25334640 GCA_026284645.1 Erythroxylum acuminatum | reverse complement strand
GAGCCAGAAGCGCGTCGTGGTGCCATCGTCGATCCTCCGTTGCAGTCCTTGGGACACGACGTGCCATATGGCCTGTATGGTCCGCCACATCATAGAACCCCCAGTGGAAGTAAAGGAGGTGGGGAGGCAGTTAGCGTCAAACTTATACTTACCAGAGAGCACTTTGACCCATAAAGCGTTAGGGTTGGTGATCAACGATCAACCGAGTTTGTCCAGGAAGGCATCATTCATTTCCCTAATTCGGCGGAGGCCAAGGCCCCTCAGCTCCTTATCTTTACACACTTCCTTTCAATTAACTAAGTGGATCTTCGTACGGTCGTGATCCGAGCCCTAAAAAAAATTGTCTCATGGTTTGTTCCAGATTGTCACACAGACCACGCAGTAACCAGACAGTCTGCATAGTGTAGCTCAAGATGGCCATTAAAACTGACTGGGCCAAGGTAAGGCGACCAACGAAAGATAGAGTGTCGAGGGACCAACCCGATGAGCGTTGATGGACCCTGTCGAGGATGAACTGGTAGGTTCTTTTACTGACGCATTGGTGCAGGAGGGGAACCCCAAGGTACCGACCGAGATCAGTAGTCTGGTTGAACCCTAAAGCCCGGCTTAAGGAGTGACAGGTCGAGGGAGGGGATTTCTTGGAGAAGAAGCATCTCAATTTAGCCATGCTCACACGTTGGCCAGAAGAATCACAGAAAGATTTTAGAAGATCCCGTATGACGTTCACTTGATCAAAATAGGCTTCGGAGAAGAGAACAAGATCGTCGGCAAAAAATAGGTGAGAAAGGGGCGGACCATGCTTACTCAGTTTGATCTAACACCATTGGCTGGCGGACATGGCTTGTGTGATAGCTTGGCCTAGACGTTCCAGACAAAGAACAAAGAGGTAGGGAGAAAGAGGGTCTTCCTGGCGAATTCCCCGGGAAGGCATAAAGGCCTCACTAAGCTCGCCATTCTAGTTCACTTGGAAGGAGGTAGTAGTAATGCACTTCATAATAAGCGAAATCAGAGAAGCGAGCAGACCAACATCAATCAGGGTGTCTTGGATAAAGTCCCAAGCTAGTCGATCATACGCTTTCTCGAGGTCAACTTTAATAGCCATAATCTTCTTCCGGCCGATCTTCCTTTTCATGGAGTGAATCACCTCTTGAGTGATGATGATGTTACCGGTAATAAGCCACCTGAGCACAAAGCTACACTAGGTAGGGGCTACAAGCTCTTCGAGGTAAGGTTTGATCCGAGTAGCAATAATTTTAGTGAGGGCTTTGTAAAGCATAGTGCAAAGAGCAATCGGCCTGAACTGAGAAATCGACGAGGGGGACGTAGTTTTAGGGATGAGGACCATAATGGTGCAGTTAAGAGTCGATTCCCAAACCTCATGATGAAAGATGCGCTGGAGGAAAAGAGTCAGGGAGGGTCCCATAGTGTCCTATTGGGATTGGTAGAACAGCGCGGTAAACCCATCAAAGCCCGAAGCTTTATTATGAGCCATGGAGAATAACGCCATCTTGATCTCTTCCGGGCTTAAAGGACGAGTTAGCTCATCAGGCATATACGGCCGGATGGGGGAAAACAAACCATGGAGCTGCCACGTTGAGGGGGAAAGCCCATCAGACTGGTACAAGGTCTCTAGATACCGCTGCGCTATTCCTCGGAGAGCCTGGGTATCGATAATCACGTTGCCATTGTCATCGGTCAAAAAAATGGTATGTGTCTGTCGCTGCCTAGAGCAGGTAATAGTGTGGTAACAGTGAGTATTCCGATCACCTTGACCGAGCCATTGACATCAGGACCGCTAGTGCCATAACAGTTCTTCTTGATAAAGGACTTGTTCTAACTCCCTCCGCAGGTGGGCCTCGAGCGCTTGGAGGGAAAGAGAGTCATAGGGTTCGAGAGGTTGTTGAATGCCCGCGAGGCGAGCCATAAATCGCTTTTTACGATGAAAAATGTTGCCAAAATCTTTGTCATTCCACTGTTGGAGGGTTTCTGAAAGACTAGTGAGCACTCCACTAAGATCCAAGGGACGCGGGTGCCAATTGTCAGCTACCACTTGTGCAAAACAAGCATGGGTAAGCCAGGCAGATTGAAACCGGAAGCGATGACATCGTGGAGGGGGGATCAGGAGTAAGAAAACGAATAAGGAGGGGACGATGGTCCGATTTAAGAAAAGGCAAATGGGTAATACAGGTATACAGAAAAGCAGAAAGCCAGGAAGAAGAGCCGAAGGCACGATCTAATCTCGCACTGATAGAGCCCCTCCGCCACGTGAATCTTGGACTAGAAAATCCAAGGTCCTAAAGGTGACAGTGAAGCATACAATCGCAAAATTTAGTGTTAATGATGGGTTGGAGACGGGAACCTCCGTGCTTATCCACACTTTTCAGTTTAGCATTAAAATCCCCTCCCAGAAGCCAGGGTGCAGTAGTGTGCCTAGCAAGGGTCGACAGGTAATGTCAGAGGTATTTTTGAAGCCCATAAGTCGGGCTCGCGTAGATAGCAGTAAAATCAAACAACCAGTTATCCCAAACCACGCTGGCATGCACGAATTGTCTGTGAGCAAGGCGAATTTGGACAACGATATCATCGTTCCAAAGCAGCCAGATACCTCCCAATAGCCCTTTGCTTCTACCCGAAAGGAATGACTAAAACCTAGAGTGCGAATAATTTTCAATGCTCAGACACCGCTAATACATGGCTCGACCAGAACAACTAGACGAGGCTTATGGATACGGAGATAGTTTTTCATGATAGGCTTGAAGGCCCTGCCTCCAGCCCCTTGACAATTCCAAATAAAAATTGTCATAACAGCGTAAAACGAGCAGGAGTTCCAACGCTAACCATCCATAGGGTTGATTGCTTGCGCAGGCAAAGCCTGGCATTGACTTGGCTCGGGAGCCAGTACAAATTCCTCCATTGGAATGTCCGATGTAACATACGAGGTCCCAGCAACACTAAGCCCGGAAGCTGGGTCAGGGGGTCGGGGGGAGTTGAGGCAGGAGGGTGGCTAAGGAGTGTCTGGATTGGAGGGCCACTGGAATTGGCAGGATCTTCGTCCATAGCACCACTACCCAAGTCCGCGGGAAGAGGCATAGGGAAGGACGGGTCTGGTCAAACGAAGTCTGCGTGTGAGGGAATAGAAATCACGACATGAGTTGGGTTACGTCTGGTAGTATGGAGGGCCTCTTGGTGGATTTGCTGGCGTTTTGAGCCAGGCCTGGGAGGTCGAAGGCCCTGCGGCCTGGACTGCGGGTGCTGTGGGCTCTGGCTTTGAAGGCCCAGAGCTGAAGTGGGCAAAGACTAGCCCAAAGCGTGGGCCTGCTGGGGAGGGAGCGACGTCATAACCTGCGGAGGAGTTGGGAAATCAGTTGGAGGGATTTGCGTACATCTCTGCTGGCCTTCGTCACTCAAAGAAAAATTAGTTAGGGATTTGGACTGGTGGAGGTTGGGAGCTGACGAGCCTGGGGATTCGGGTTGGCGTCTGGAGACGACCATAGGGGGAAGAGATGTAGGGGAATCGAGCGGCTAAGTCATGGATAGCGTGGAGTACTGTGAGCCTTGGGGGCTGGTGGGTGAAGCAGGAGTAGCTTTGTCTCGACGGGGGCCCGTGGATGTTGTGGAAGGCCGGTGTCCCTTTCGGGTAACCTGCATCCATGGGCCATAAGCAGATGGAGGGGGACCACCGGTGGAGTGGGCACCGGTTTTGTCAACGTGGGCTGGCGGGGATGAGGGGCCGGAGGAGGACAGGGGTTCGGTAGTGGTTTCTGGTCGCGAAGGACAAGCCATAGTTCCGTGCCCAACCCTTCCGCAGTGGAAACAAATTTGGGGGAGGCCTTCGTAAGCCACATAGATGAGTTCCTTGTCTAGTTTCACCACCGAACGGAGAGGAGCACTGATGTCCAGATTAACAGCTAAGTGCGCGAGTCGCCCACAGTAAGCCTGTTGTGTGTTTGAATCGATCTTTACTGTTTTCCCCACCAGATTGCCAAGTGTTGTGAGAATAGATGGGTGGTATCTAGCAATAGGAAGCTCAGGGAATCTAACCCACGCTACAACGTGGGTGATTCGGCCGTTGGAAGGCCTGAACTCTGGTGCCCAAGGTTGGACTGAGAGGACATGGCCAGCTATGATCTAGGGGCCCTGCGTTAAGGTATGTATATAGTCCGCTTCCTCTTTAAAATTGATCAGATAAAAGTCATTTTCGAGGTCAACGATCTTCAGGGGGCCGCTGGGATGCCACATCGTGAGGAGGCGATCGCGGAGCATGTTGAACCCATGTCTTCGTCCCAACAATTTGATAACCACTGCATTGGCCCATGCATTGTCTAATTTACCTCGGAAGGTGGATAACAGTTCGACCCCTAGACCATGAGATCCTTGAACAATGTTAATATCCCCATCAGTAAGCTCAATAGGATCCTCCTCTGGCCAAGGTAAGTCAGTCATAGCGCTAGCAGAATTAGTTTGGCCGGAGACCGCCGCACTATAGCTCAGGGGACGTTGTGGTTCTGGCAGATCTAAAGGAGGTGGATCTTCATCGAATTCACGGACTCTAACTTTCTTTGTAATATGCACAGTCGAGTCCAGTGAGGTGAGTGAGGTCATGATGTCGCCTGAGAAAGAAAGTTATTGTAGCAGTCGAACGTTAGTGCAGGATGTAACAAGACCCAGTCAACACCTTTCTCAAAGATGTAGATCCATAGAAGAAGAGTTGTAGCGAGAGAGAGAACTCCGAACGGAGGACTTTGATTCACAGTATAAACATTCGATTCAAACTTAAAGAACCCAGAAAAGAGTCCAGAAGTGGCACGTGCGTGGGTCATTCTCTAGATCGGTGGCTTTTGCTAACATGGGGATGAAATATCAGTAACCATTTCCAATTACTCGCTCGCCGGTGGAGTGGGCACCGCTTGGAAAGAAAATTATTGTAGACAGGAAACGTTCCGATTATTCCTTTTGATACGTGCAGAACATGCTAGCCTTCTGCTTCTCTTCAACGTAGATCAAATGACTTCGTCCCTCAACCAAAACAGCTTCAATTTCTCACCTGCGAAGCCTTTGAGGAGGTCCTACTGCAAGCATCCGGATGTAGCCAATTTTGGTACCTTGTCGCAAAAAATAGTCAATAGGAAATTTTTGATTAGGAAATGCAAGATATTCACTCTATTGGAGTTGGTAGGATGCTGTTTGTAGACCGAGGAGATGGTCAGATATTGAGGTTGCACCACTCCTAAAGCACCTGTTTATGGCTTCGTTTGGTGAACCACCAATCAGCTAAATTTTTAACTGACTGGTTCTCATAAGCTGCTTGACTTTTCAAACAGCCATGGAAGATGTTTGGTGGATGGCTTTTTCACCCGTTTATTTAACAGAATCAACTATTGATGGAAAAACTCTCATTAATCAGCTAACATTTTAAGTATTAAAAGTCCAATATACCCTTTATGTAATAATAAGTTAAAAATATTTGTAAATTTTTTGTAAAATTTGATTTTTATTCTATTATTATTGTTGTTGTTGTTATCGTCGTCGTCGTCGTCATCATCATCATCATCATTATTATTATTATTATTATTATTATTATTATTATTATTATATATTTTATGTTTTTTATTAGAGTTATAAACTTAATTTTTGTAGAATTAAATATCTAAAATATAAATTTCTATAAGAATGTTCAACGAAATACTAAGATATATAATATTCATACCCTTATAAATTTTTTAAAGTCATATCCTCATAAGTCATTTTACACATAAACAACTAATATTAAATAACTAATTTTATCAAACATCAAATGACAAACAACTAATACAATTCGTTGATCAAATTAGCTGATAGAATTAGCTAACAGCTAATGCAATCAGCTGATTGTCAAACAAGACCAACCTATTCTAGATATGGGCTTACTGCGCTCTACCGAACAAAAATACGGTGACCTACTACTACAAAATGAAGTATATTGGAAACAATGATCGAAGCAGCATTGGTTAGCAGAGGGAGATTCAAATTCTAGGTTCTTTCATGTGATAACGTGACACAAACACCGTAAGAATCTAATTTCTCGACTACAGAATAATAATGGAGAGTGGGTTGATTAGGATTCAGGATTACCGAAGCTGCTAATGAACTACTACCAAAGCCTTTTTACCTCTTCAAAAGGTGATCCAGAGCCACTTCTACAATATGTGGAACCAAAGGTTACGTCCTTACATAATGAATTATTATTGGCTCCTTATACTGGGAAGGAAGTACGTCAAGTCCTATTCTCCATGTATCCACAAAAATCCCCGGGACTCGATGGCTTCAACCCAGGCTTTTTTCAAACGTTTTGGGATATAGTGGGAACGGAGGTCACTAATGAGTGTTTAAAGTGCCTAAATAGAAACGCTCCGATGTCTGGACAGAACCACACCAATGTGATTCTTATTCCAAAAAAGAAAACTCCAGAGACAATTGTCGATCTACGTCCTATCTCTTTGAGCAATGTCACTGATCGAGTTGTCTACAAGGCGATGGCTAACAGATTAAAGTAAATTCTGCCACAGGTCATTGTCAATACCCAAAGTGCGTTCATTCCTAACCGACTGATTACGAATAACATAATTGTGGTTTATTAATTATTTCATTCACTTAAAAGGAAAACTCAAGTTCGTCTCGGTTTTCTTGCTTTAAAAACGGACATGAGCAAGCATACGACAAAATTGAATGGGCATACTTGAGATTAATTTTGTTGAAATTGGGTTGTGATGAGTTATGGGTTACTAGAATTATGAGGATAGTCACGTCTGTCTCATATTATTTTATCCATGGAACTGAAGAGCATTGTCCTTTAATTCCTGGTAGGGGCTTACGTCAAGGAGATCCCCTTTCACCATACCTTTTTATACTTTGTGCAGAAGGTTTATCAACCATTCTATCTAAATATCAAGCACAAGGTCGTATTCGTGGTGCTATGGTTGCAAGATGGGCCATTTCGGTGTCTCATCTTTTTTCGCCGACAATTCTCTTTTCTTTACGCGCGCTACAAGAGAAGAGGCGTTACATTTGAAAGAGTGTTTACATTTATATGAGACAGCTTCGGGGCAACAAATCAACCTCTTAAAATCTAGGGTTTCTTTTACCCCTAATACAGAAGAGACAATTAGAAGCTCAGTTTGTTAGATTTTGGGTGTTAATGAGCAGGAAGGTCATAATAGCTACTTGGGAATGCCATCTGTTATTGGACGAAATAAAAGATAGGTGTTTCATTATGTGGTGGAAAAATTAACAAAGAGGTTGTAGGGATGGAAAGCAAAATTATGATCAAAAGCAAGCAAGGATGTTTTATTGAGAACGATGGCGTAAGCTATGCCAAACTACATCATGTCCCTTTTCCTATTACCTGTTGATACATGTAAGGACTTGGAAACTTTAATGAATAGTTTCTTTTGGCACAACGGAGGTATAGATAACAATGGTATCAAGTGGCTTTGGTGGAGACGTCTTCCAATTCCAAAGGTTTATGGAGGCTTAGGATATCGTGACTTGCGACAATTTAACCTTGCTTTACTAGTAAAACAAGGATGGAGGTTGATTAAATACCCCAATTCCTTTTTTGAAGAAATCTTGAAGGCCAGACACTTCCTAAACTCTGAGTTTTTCACAGCACCTCTCGGCAACATCCTAAGCCAGATTTGGCAAAGTATATGTCAAGCACGGCCCATCTTATTTCAGGGATATTGAAAGCGCGTTGGGGATGGTGTTACCATCAATATATGGAGGGATTCCTGGTTAATGGATGATAGGGATCCTGCTATTCAGACGAAATTTTTAGAAGATCGGAACTTGAATATGGTTACCGATCTTATGGTAGGACGCCAATAGAATGAACCTTTGATTCGCAATTCCTTTAGCCCACGAGATGCAGGCCTCATTTTACAAATTCGTTGGGTTTCTCGATTAATTTGGATGATTGGGTATGAACAAAAAATAGGAAAGGTGAATACCAAGTCAAAGGCGGTTACAGACTCAGCTACAAATTCTTATTTGGCATCTTATACGTAATATCCTTCCATGCAGAGCCACCTTAAGAGGACAACATATGCTTTTAGATGACATATGTCCTATATGCGTTAAGACTCCAGAAACGACATTACATATTTTTTATAACTGTGAATTTGCCCAATCCGTTTGGCTTCTATCGAATGTGGGATGGCACGTTATTTCCTCTTTGCATGAATGGCTTACAAGCGTGGTCACGTCTTTCCCACAATCACACCAGGAGGAGATTTTTATGCTAATATGGAGTCTGTGGCTTTATCGCAATGAAGTAGTGTGGGCGTTGCGTGTTCATCCCCATCGTTTCATCCTAAGTCGAGCACGAACGACACTAGCTGAATGGAAGGTAGCAAAAACATCAACTGTTGTTCTCATACCACGAAATCCAGGCTCTCCAGCTTGTTCGGTGGCTCCAGCTCCAAATCAGTTTAAGTGTAACATTGATGTTGCTTTGTTGGAGAATGGGTATATATGGCCTTGGTATGATTATCCGCAACTCTCAAGGGCAAAATTGTGCTGGTAAATTGATGGTGCTCCCAGGTTGGAGAGACCCAAAAGTAGGCGAAGCACTCTGTTTTCGGGAAGCTTTGAGCTGGATCAATTCGTTATCTTTTTTCCCAATATGCGTGGAAATAGGTTGTCAGGTCGTTACCCAATTTTCGACATCTATGCATATTTTTTCTTCATATTTTTCCATGATTATTCAGGATTGTAAAGCTCTCATCCATGAGCTATCGTTGATCTCTTTTGCGTTTGTTAGAAAGCCAGCGAATCAGGTTGCTCATACAATAGCTAGGGTAGCTAATTCTATGTCTGGTTTTGAATTGGAGGTATGCCCTCTTTCTTTTTTGTATGACGTTTTAACATTGGATCTGAATAATATGCGCTGAGCACAATCGTTAGCGTTAAAAAAAAAAAAAGCTGACAGATACCAAATAAACCTAATTAGAGTAAGCAAGTTCGAAAGCCCAATTCAGATGTTTTATATTTCCAACGTGCAAAAGAATCAAAATATTGAAATTTAATTAAAAGTAGGTTGTAATTAGAGCGATTGAATGGATAATTATAGAAAAGGCATTAAGGTCCTTGACAAACCCAACTAGACTAACCCAGCTAAAAGAACTCGGGTCAAAAGTTTGGCAACGATAAAAATTTAAGACGTGCTAACTCAAACACAAGCATGTGACATTCAAGAAAAATAAAAGGAAAATGAAAGTTGGTGTACCTTTTTATTAGATATGATATTGGTCTTTGGATTGGCATTCAATTTGTTGACAAGAAAGATAAGTGAAAAGCGTAAGAAATTAAACAATTGAATACAGGAAATATAATTGGAAGCTCCTTGAGCATGACGTGTTTCGGTACATATAAAGTCCATATTCTATATGGCTAATGGCTAGATAATGCCATATATAAATTTATGTGTACCCACAAATGAGAAAAACTTGCAACATGATACAGTTAAAGGAAGCACAAAGTAAAGCATTACTCTTTAAAAACCCAGTTTGTCAGATCGATGCAGCTCAATACAATGCCAAGGTCTCGTACTGTTCCTTTTCATCTATCCATCCGGAAGTAATAGAAACGGAGCAAAAGATCTGCTCTACTCTTATGCGGCAATCATAAGAGTTTCTCATAAATGTTTTGTTAACTTTTTTTCTTTTCTACGTCAGAAAACATGCATAAACATTATGACAATTATTAGGGCCGAAAACAAACAAGTGTGAAGGATTATTATTTGTACGCTAATATAAGACCTTTCTGGCCCGTGTCGATCATTAGTAAATTCCTCAGCAATTCAATTGAAGCGAGCTCGATTACTTCTGCATTTATTAATTAGCTCCACCAAACCAGGGCATATAAAAATTGAAGCACTTGCATCCTATTGTGGGGTTTCTAATGAAGAAGCCTGGCACCTGTTTTCATTTTTCATCATTTAGACGAGCACTATATTGCAATTACACTTTAATCATGTAATCAATAAACCCATTTAGCTTTTTCTTTTGGAAATTAATAAACTCGTCTATCTTGATGTCTCCCAATTCGGTAATCATAATGGGCACTAGGCTTTTTGATTCTTAAGAGTTCCTAGTGGGCTAATTATCATAATCCAAAAAGGTCATCCATTTCTCCCTACAATATCCACAAGTATTACCAATGTCAATTTTGACCTAGTTTATTTGGCTCGATTTGATTCAGTCTAATTTTGGCCCGATTTGATCGAGAGAAGGATCAAAATTGTTTAACCTGACCCAAATGTCAAAAACGACATTATTTTTTAATTTTAATATATATATATATATAAGGTTGGGCCAGGCAAGGCAGTTATCATTTTTGACATTAAACAAAAATATATGGTTGGGTCAGGCAGGGTTAGCTGGCCAGAGTGTCCCAACTCCTACCTGATCTATTGACATCCCTAACACGGACTTGCCTCATTATGAGTCGGCTTTCTCTCGGCTGATGTAAAAAATATTAATTTTATTAGTAATTACATGCATTATTTTCTTTCCTTCGTATGTAACATAGGCTGGACAAAAGGTTTGAGTCCTCGCCTCAAAATTTCCATTTGAGTTCAAGTTCCACCATATTTTTATTTTTTAAAATTTAAAATAGAAACGATATCTTGATCATAATTTTATTTTTAAAATTTTAAAATAAAAAATGATATTTTTATTCAATATGAC
>JANKOD010000193.1:25304373-25315760 GCA_026284645.1 Erythroxylum acuminatum | reverse complement strand
AGAGTACCTTGGCTAGGCTTTTATTCATATTAATTTCAATCTTTAATTTTAATTTCTTCTTGTGTGATTTCGTGCTTTAAAATCAATCATTCTCATTTCAATTGTTTTCATTATTATTATTATTATTTTATTATTATTTTGTTTTTGATTTCGGACAAATAAATAATTACTTCACTGGTCTCTGTGGATTCGACTCTATTCACCACTTTACTCGCTTAAGTGTTCTAGAGTAGGAATTTATTTTGCTGGTTTGACACGCCACCAATGATCCAATCTATTAGTAAGCTTAATGTTACCAGACATAACCGTATATAAACCTTTTTTTAGTTAATTAAGATGGGAGGAAAAATCAGGGAGTAAAATTATATATCAAATAGCTTTTAGTAGCTTAATATGCCATTTAGAGAGAAAGGAATATTATAGTATTTCAAGGTGTAGAAAGTTCTAAGGAGCAAGTTACTATTGAGCTGATATCCTAGATTAGAGAAAAACTTATAATAAATCAAGTTTGTAGGGGTTGTAGCAATTTAATAGCTTCTTTTTAGAGAATGTTGGACCAAATCCAAAGAGATTAAGAAGTTCATAACAAATGAAGCTATAGGTTTTGTAGCTTTCAGTGTTTAATGGACTAATACATATATGTAGTTTCTCTTAGAATCAATGTTATAAATATTGTATCAGTACAATACCTAATTTGGTTTTGGTATGGTACTATATCAGTATCGGTTAATAATGGGTACCATTTTTGGTAAAATTTTAAAATTGTCCCAAAATTTTTTAAAATTGCAAAATTGTATAATTAATAATTTTACATCAACCATATCTCCAAAAATCATAATAATAGAAAATTGAAATAAAATTAGTCTATTTTTATCAATATTACTTTTCACATATTTCACATATAAATAATAACCACAATTAATATGTAAAAGATCATTTAATCATTATACAATTATAGAATTAAAGACAATACAAAGTATTTAAAATGTTGCAATTTCATCATATAATAAATAATAATTACATCAAAACATCAATCAAGTAAAGAGAATAATAAATATCCATGACTCTCTAAGTATTACAATTTACAATAAGAGTTCGTGCCAAGGAAATAACCAACTAGAAGTGAAGCCTGAAACAAAAACATCTACAATTATATTTATATTGCATATATAGAATTTAACACACACACACACACACACACACATATAAGGAGAAATGAAAACTTGGAACTTCATTCAATTAAATATTTGCTTAAATCACATTGACCGCAATTCTCATTCAGTATAAATTTCTCATCATTAAAAGAAGTCTCATCATCACCATCATTATAATTCATTGCACTAAATGACATGTCATCTATCCAAGATTATCTTCCAAGTCACTCTCATATATTAAACTTGGTATCTCAAAAAACTTAATCAACCAAAAGATCGATATGGTCAAGGTAAATTGGTTTTACAGAACTATTAGTTCTATTAAGAGTCTTAAGAACATTAAATTATTAATAAATATCAAGAAATTATATCTAACTTAATAATGATAACGACATACCTTTCCTAAAGCTTTAAATTATATCAAACAATGACCAAGTCATCAAATTTTTATATTCCAATCTATTCTTTTTCTTGGAATGAATAAATTCAAATGTGTTCCAATTCTTTTTACACCCTGTTGCACTCACACATTAACTTAGAATTTAAATTACAGATTTTTGCAATTTTAGAATACCACTTCTAAATTGGTCCTACTAAGCAATTGTAAGATAACAAAATATTATAAACAAAATAAAGTAATGATTAATTTTCAACAAGTAACAAAAGTGAAAAAAAATATTTGGAATAAGTTTTTTCCTTTGAGGAATAACAATAGGCATCCTAAAATCACCAAAAACATCCTTAAAAATCTCCATTTATGAGCTTAAGAGATCTTGCATCATCTCATGGGCAATAATAGTTATAATAGTTAATAACATTCCCTATTAACTTGAACTTTCTTTATAAAACTTTTTCTGAAATAGAAAGTAGGATTCAAAAATGCCCCAGCTACAAACAACAGGGAGTAAAGCTGTCTTTCTCATATCTTATTAATAACTACAAGATAAGATGTGTACAAATAAGTCATATTTTTCAAGTTGGCATTGATTGCTTCCTTCACCCTCTCCATGGCATTACAAGAATAAACCACTGTTGCTTTCTCATCACTATAAACCAAATAAAGTACCCTCGCCAAAGGCTCACAAACTTGAATGAAAAATTTATATTGGAACTAAAATTCATTACCTTCAAGTATAATTCTAAAAACCTCCAATCTAGCATTAGACCTAGTATGCTAAGATGTAACCCAATTATTACTTATAAATAGTCTCTTTAACTCCTTCATCAGAATAAAACATTGAAGTGATAAGAAATTAGTTGCAAATCTTGTAATAGCACGAAGACACAAATTTATACCATTTGTGAAATCCTTTCTCATTAAATTCAAGATCTATGTATGATTGTTGATGAACTTGGTCAACTTTTATTTTTTTGCTTTCTAAACAGTCTCATCAATAATAGGAAAATATCTAGCATCTCCTATATTTTCCAACATCAGGTCAATGCAATGTGTAACACAAGGAGTCCAATAAAAAATTTTGCAATCTTCTTTTAGCTGCTTTATAAGCAAAATTATTGTTAGTAATGAACTGAACATTATTTTATGGCCCAACTTCATTCACAACTTCATCAAATATCTGAAGTAGAGTATTTGCATTACTAACAAGATCAGATGCATTAATAGGCTTCAAAAATATTGTCCCTTTTACAGAATAAACCGAGAAATTAATAATAGGTTCTTCTTTTCTATTTGTCCAACCACCACATATGATTGAAAACCTAAAAGTAGCCCAAGTCATTCTTCTTTTATCCAATTAACTTTTTAGTGCATCAACAAAGTTACTCAAAAGTTTGCCTCTATAGTCATCAATTGAAGGAGTTTGTATCATGAATAGTAGTAAGAGGCAATAATATCTACCATAGGTTGATAACAATAAGATAGGGCAACATTGAATGTTTATACTTGAATTATACCACTTATCCAAATAAATTTTTATTTCATAAATAGAGTTACTAAAAAGTTTGCTTCTATAGTCATCAATTGAAGGAACTTTGTATCTTGAACAGTAAAGGCAATGGCGTCTATCACAGGCTGATAATAATAAGATAGGGCAATATTGAATGCTATAACTGAATCATACTACCATCTAGCCATTGCTATATCCACATTATGAGTAACTTCTTTAGATTATAAGGAATTAAGGATTGAAAGCTAAGCTCTAGGAGTTGTTCACGATGCAAAGAAAAAATTAAACACTTTTCTTCTTCTTTTCTCCACATTAGATGCAACATTCTCTTTTTGTTAGGTAAGAATACTACCTCTTTTACCATCCCCACTATCATCCTGTCCACTAACAAATGAACTTCCAACAATCTAGCATGAGCCTAAGCTAGATTACTGAATCTTCCTGAAGAGGATGAATTATTAACAGTACTTGAATATCCTTCCATTTATCTATAAAAATAAATGAAGACATATATCAAAATTAATTTAATAACTTCATATGTCAATATATTAGAGAAATTTGGATAGAGCTTCTTAACAGATGCATGTTAGCTGCTGATTTAGAAATCTTGGAAAGCAACTAGATATGGAAGTTGAACTACAAAAACAACACTGCTAGCAAATGCTTTTAGATAGCATTATCGTTGACAATCACGGTAGCATGGGATGAGAGAAACCTCATAACTTTTCAAGATAAAAGCACTCATATAGAGCAATTTTGTAAAAAATTGGTACAACAAATCTGGCTACATGTCAGCTTACAAAAGCAAAAATTTTAGCACAAGCAATACCTCCTCTCCTATTGTAATGTGCAGATTCCTATTACTCAGTTGTGCCCTCAATTAACACTTTTGTATTCCTTAACTGTCACTAGTATATGGTGACAAAAGTTGTAAAATTTGGAAATTCTTGGAATTACCTTTAAAAGTTAAGATATTCATTTTTTTCAAAAAAAAAAAATTTGTGTAAGAAATTGAAGAAATAGATCAATAATAGTTTCTCAAGAACTAATGTTTCTTTCTAAACCCAAACATCAAATATATACATTAAATGTTGCACTTTTACAGCTAAAACTCATTTTGTATAATTACATAATTCAAACATAAAATCACAACTATAAACTATTTTTGGGCAATTATATAATTAAAAAATAAACTCACAACTATGACCTACTTTTTTAAATATTTAATCCAATCATAAACTTACAACTATAACTCATTTTGTGTTATTACATAATTCAATTATAAACTCGCATATTTACCAAAAAAAATAAAATCACATCTAATTTAATTTGTGTAATCACATAATTAAACCATAAAATTACAAATATAACTCATTTTGTATGATTACATAATTTAAACATAAACTCACAATGATAACCTATCTTGTATAATTATGTGATTCAACCGTAAACTTTTAACTATAACTTATTTTGTATCACTATTGATTTGTTGATTAAATAATCCAATCATAGACATAAACTTACAACTATAACTTAGTTTGTATATATAATTATTAACCATATAAGTCAACCATAAATTAACTAAACTAAGTCATTTTGATGATTACAATATTCATTTTAATATATATATAAACTTACAACTATAACTTAGTTTATATAATTACTAACCATATAATTCAACCATAAACTAACTAAACTGAGTCATTTTGATGATTACATACATACATACATACATACATACATACATACATACGTATATATACATATTAATCTCAAATTCATGATCCAATTCAAAATTCCAGTCCCAATCATTACAAAAAGTCAAGAACAAAACCAAATTTAATTTCCAAACAGTACTATCTTAATTTTTATTAATGACACAAAATCAAGCTTTCATTCCACTATTCCACGATCATAATTCACAAGCCATACATGATACACTACAAGTCCACAAGACTACAACACAAGCAATCACGTTATCAATTTCTCAATTATCTCACACACATACGGTTCCACTTTTAGCGAATTTTTACTTGCAAAATACAACCTTGGCTTAAGCTCACAACCCTGCAATTTTTCAGCACAACACAACACAAGAGGTTAATGTGATGCAACAGTGGAGGATCAGAGGTGGAGCACTGGAGCGTGCTTGGAGGAAGATCAATGATGGGCGGCAGGACTCAAAGCTAAGGTGACTACTAGAGACGATGGAGATTGATGACGATTGCGATTGGCAATGGCGACTAGCTGGAGATCACATTGAAACAACTAGATTAGACTCTGGAGTAATGCTAGAGTCTGGAGAGACGAGGGAGAGGGAGGATATTGTCACTGACAAAGGTTGAGGAGAGGAGTGGCAGAGGGAATGGAAATAATGAATATGTTTTGTTATTTTTATGGTTAATCTTTTTACATTTTAGTCCTCGATTTTTTAAATTTTACAATATTAACTAATATTTGGTCAGTATTTTAAATATCGGCTAGTATAAGTTTGTACCACTAACTGGTATGATATTATTAAGTTTCATATAATTTTTTGGCCGATACGGTACGAAATTCATATCCTTACTTGTAATAGCCTACTCATCAATCCTGAAATTATCAATGTGAAATAGATTAGTACCTTCTTTTGACAATTTCTTAGTTTTGAAGTATCAATTATATTGTACCTTGGGTACTAACTCAGGCTAATGTACATGAAATCGTTGATTTCAAGCATGTAGTCTCTTCTTCGTCTATCAATTTATTTATTTTTCAAAAAATAAATAGAGACATTTGATAATTTGTTTTTATTGGAAAATAATACAAATAAGTTTTCTCTTCGAGATCCTCTTTATTCTCTTTCTCTTATTCTTTACTTACTATCAATATTTTTATTTATTTGCTTCAGGTTTTGATAAGAATTACAAGGGGACGGAGAAAAAGGTCAAAAGAAAACAAAGGACCAACCCCGAAATTGTTCAAAGTACACGTAAGCATAAAACAGAAAGAGGCACGTGAGGCGAGTATCACTAATTTATCGCCGTAGTTTCCCATTTCCTCGTCATGCACTTTCCTTTCAAGAAGCCGATCCTCAGATTCCGACCAGCTTCCGGCTTTTTCTGTCTCAAACCTCACCTTTCTTAGATTCCTACGATATCACTTCTCCCTCTTCGGACCTACTTCTTTAAAGGTACTTTCTGTGTGTTGGATAAAGTAATCGTCTTTCTTTTTCAGTTGTTTCTGTAGCATTTTCTACCTAAGTTTTTCTAGCTTTCTTGTTGAAATCCAGTGGATTCATCTGTTGGTCTAATTTTTTTTCACTTTAGAGCTCTTCATGGAGTTTACTTCGTCACTCTTGTTATGCTTTTGTATATACTGAGTAAGCCCAGTAACAAATAACAGAGACGAGAGTGAAAATTGTTGCTATTCTGTTGACTTCATTACAAAGCAGTACATTATACTATCCTTTGTTAATCATTCGACTGTTTCTACAAGGCTAACTATAGGAATTTTGAGAACTTGTAGGATGTGATGAGTTGTGATATATATTTGCAGGATTGTCCTAAATGGAATGAGGTTGTTGAACAGAAGTTGAAACTGTGATCCAGATTTGGTAAGCGAGGAGTTGTACTGAGCAGATCATTTAGTATGCCTTCCCAGTCTATTCAGCTTTCTTTGCATTGTATTCATGTCCCATCCACTGTAGGAGCTCTGGAGGTCTAAAGGTTAATGCTTTTAGAGTTGGAAAGTTTTGGTTCTCAGCAAAGTTGATTACGTAATAGGTCTTCATTGACAGCTAAATAGCTATTATATGATCAGCATTTCAATCGACCTTTTTCTTTTCTTCAATTCTCGATATCAACAACTAGATTATGTGTCCATGCTCAATTTAAGATAACGTGCTTCTGTGATAAAATCCTCAAGTTTTTTCCTTCTTCTATCAGACTGTTTAAAGCCGTTCTTGCCTGTTTTATTGACCTCAGTCAGACAACTGCTACACAATATGGACCTTTTTACATTTTGTACTGAAGATCTTGTTTTCCATTGCTGAGAGAGACAATTGTGATGATGTACCTAATCGCCTTTCACTCAAGACTTGATTCTACGAGTATGAAGCTTATTATTCTATCTGTTCTCCCTATACTAGAGTTGGTATTTTATGTGAGGGCAATAAGATATATTGTTCGGGATAATTGGGTAGTGAATTTCACTAATTTTTTGTTCAAAGTTTCACTTGTCCTTTTCTTCTTATCTGTGCATTGTGCTGCTTTTTTTCTTCTCTTTTTTACCCAGGACTTAGCTACCCTTTGTCCTGTAGCTTTTGTCAAGAACTTCAAGTTGGGGTAATTTAATCGTCTAGTTAGTTTGAGATACTATTCTGAAATGGTGTATGATTTGTTTGGAAAAAACAAAGGAATCTGACACTTTTCCTTAGGTCATGGTTCGCGGAAGAGATGCATGTTGGGAGCATTGTGTTCTTGTGGATGCTACAAGGCAAAAAGTTAGATGTAATTATTGTAATCGAGAGTTCAGTGGAGGGGTTTACCGGATTAAGTTTCATTTGGCTCAAATAAAAAACAAAGATATAATCCCCTGCACAGAAGTCCCTGATGATGTGAGGGACCACATTCGAAAAATATTGAGCACTCCTAAGAAACAAAAGACTCCAAAGAAACTAAGGATGAATCATGCAACCAATGGTCAACAGGGTAGCTCTTCTGGTAGTGGTGGCTTACATCTTAATCATGAACCTAGTGGACAACAAGGGAGCATTGACCCATCTTTGTTATTTCCATGCCCAATTCCTATTGCTCAGCCAGTAGCAGATGATACTCAGACACAGAAACAAGATAATGCTGATAAAAAAGTCGCTGTCTTTTTCTTTCAAAATTCTATTCCTTTTAGTGCAGGTAAATCATTGTATTATCAAGAAACGGTGGATGCTATTGCAGAATGTGGAGTTGGTTACAAAGCCCCAAGTTACGAAAAATTGCAATCGACCCTCCTGGATAAAGTTAAAGGTGAAATCCAGGATCGTTACAAGAAATATCAAGATGAATGGAAAGAAACTGGTTGCACAGTCTTGTGTGATAGTTTGTCTGATGATAGGGCCAAAACGATTGTCATATTTTCATTAACATGTTCAAAAGGGACATTATATCTGAAGTCAGTTGATATATCAGGCCGTCAAGATGATGCTACATACTTGTTTGAGTTGCTTGAATCGATTATCTTGGAGGTTGGTATAGAATATGTAATACAGGTAATAACAGATAGCAGTGCCAGTTACATTTATGCTGGGAGGCTTCTTATGGCCAAGTACAGTACTTTGTTTTGGTCACCTTGTGCTTCCTATTGTATTGATAAGATGTTGGAGGATCTAAGTAAACAAGAGTGCGTTAGCACTGTCTTGGAAGATGTGAAGAACATTTCAATATACATATACAGTCATGCATGGGTCTTGAGTCTGATCAGAAAGTTCACAGGTGGAAGAGAATTGATTCGGACAGGGATTACTAGATTTGTGACTAATTATCTTACACTGAGAAATATTGTTGTTCTGGAGGACAACTTAAAGCATATGTTATCTCATTCAGAGTGGTTATCATCTGTGTACAGTAGACGTCCTGATGCTCAAGTTATAAAATCTCTGTTGTATCAAGATCGATTTTGGAAGTCTGCACATGAAGCTGTTAGTATATCTGAACCACTACTTAAAATCCTAAGGATTGTGGATGGGCACATACCTGCTATGGGCTATATATATGAGGGAATAGAGAGGGCAAAGGCTGCAATCAAAACATATTATGAGGGTGTTGAGGAAAAATATACACCAATTTGGGACATAATTGATCGAAGATGGACCATGCAGCTTCACTCTCCGTTACATGCTGCTGCAGCATTTCTTAATCCTTCCATATTTTACAACCCAAATTTCAAGATTGATTTAAGGATGAGGAATGGGTTTCAAGAAGCGATGGTAAAGATGGCTGTAACAGATAAAGATAAGATTGAAATTACTAAAGAACATCCAATGTACGTAAATGCACAAGGTGCTCTTGGTACTGAATTTGCAATCATGGGAAGGACCCTGAATGCCCCAGGTACGTCTGCTTTGTGGTCAGTCTAAGCTGCTGTACCAAGTGTGCTTTCATAATCTTTTTTCTTTTCCTTTTAAGGGTTTAAGATGCTTATTCACACAACAGAATTTGCAGGGCATGTACGCCCCAACATTTTTGGTCTTTCATCTGATTAATAGATTATTGTTGCTCATTGATGAAAATTTGGTGTAAGCAAGGACATAATTCGTCTACAGTAATATGTCCAAATGGTTATGTTAGATAACCTTTCAGTCTAGGATCTTTCCTTTGGGTTCAATTTAGAGTTCTCTCCATACTTAAATCAGGATTTAGATTAGTTCTCATATTCAAAGGATGCTTCACTGCATGCACTTTCAGGCGATTGGTGGGCTGGATATGGCTATGAAATTCCTACTTTGCAGAGAGTTGCGATAAGAATACTAAGCCAACCGTGCAGCTCCTACTGGGGCAGATGGAACTGGAGCACTTTTGCGAGCATACATTCGAAGAAGCGCAACAGAGCAGAGCTGGAAAAGTTAAATGATTTGGTTTTTGTGCATTGCAATCTTTGGTTACAAACCATTTGCCAGAGTAGGAAAGGAATATGTAATCCTGTCATTTTTGATGAAGTAGATGTTGGTTTAGAATGGCCTAGTGAAACAGAATCTTCATTTTCTCTGGTGGATGATTCCTGGTTGGACAATTTGCCCCTTGAAGGCAAAAATAGTCCTTGAATTTGTGGATAATAGAAACCCTGTATACTAGAAAGATGAAATGTGCATCACATGTCCTATTGTATCCTTTTAACTCTTGCGTTGACCCAAGTTGCAAGCTAAAACCACATCTTTGACACCTATATGTATATATACACACACCCACACTTCTTTGTAAAGATGCAAGCTTTAGTGATTTTTGAATTGCTAGACTGAAAATAATACTTCGTTAAGCATTAGTGTTGTTACTTCACAAGAAAAGTAAAACGAACTGCTTTAATAAAGAGAGTAAGGTATATATATATATATATATTTTTAAGATTGGATTCTAATAAATAAAAAAGGTGTTGATATGTTTCAATCATATAATCAAATGGTTACAAATTCTAGTTACAAATTAAGATAAGTCCAAGAAATATAATTTTTAGGGTTAATTATTATTGAATCTTTTCATAATTATGGATCAATAGATCCTGCATCAGTTTTGGAACCAATTTAGTGGAAATTTTAAAGGTTGGTCATGCATAAGAAAATATTGATTATAAAAGGAAAATGTGGGTCATGTATGACAAAATGGTTTTTTAAATATTAAAAACCTCCAACATTAATTGGAAAAACTTTGAAAGACTTCGAAAGCCTTATATATAAATAAAGGAGAAGAGAAGTGTTTAATCAATTCATTCCAACCAAGAGAAATTCATTTAAGGTGAAGAAGTTCGAGAACTTATCCATATCTCTGAAACTTGAGTGTGTGTGTTTCATAAAATTATGGGAAAGAGATTCTCATTATAATCTTACTTTGATAGAGTAGAAGTTTTATTGGTATGGTCTTGTAGTTTTTTGCTTCATTTTGAGAGATTTTTCACATAGAAGTTGTTCTCCTTCTACTCCCTTACTTTCATATTATTTTAAGTACTTATTTTAATCATACAAGAAGGAAAAAATATAGTTTTCACATTATTATGTTTTTCTCAATAGTGGTACCATATCTTTGGTTTAAAGAAGTCGTTTTCTTACGTGAATCAAGATGGAAGATTTAATCACATACGATAGTGACTTGATCAAGTTAACAACAAAAAATTATTCCTATTGAAAGCCAAAGATGGAGGATCACTTGTATTGTAAAGATTTACACGAGCCATTTACTAACTGTTAAGCCAAAGGGAAAGAATGACAGTGAATGGATGTACTAAATTAAAAGGCAATGATTATTGATCTAAAAATATATAAACTGAAGTTTGTTTAAATATATGTCAAATTACACAAATGCTTACGGTTAAAGCTTGAATTGATGATTCAAAGGAAGAAGTTATAGAATAAGGTGTATCTTATGAGATGATTGCACTACAAAAAAACAATAGATTCTGCGACGTTTCACTGGTGAAACGTCGCAGAAAACTCTAACCTTTCCTGACGTTTTAAAAACATCAGGAAATGTGAGAGTTTTTTGGGACGTTGTACTCAGACGTCGCGAAATGTAGGAAGTAATTGAGACGTTTTATTATTGAAACGTGGCCAAATACATCTAACGACGTCTTTATGAAGTAAACG
>JANKOD010000193.1:25225726-25247859 GCA_026284645.1 Erythroxylum acuminatum | reverse complement strand
GACAAAACTTCAAAGTAATTGTTGCGGTCTTGGCGTAGTTTTGTTGGTATGTCTGCATATCAATGGCGTGCTTTATTTTGAATCGTATCTCCTGTCTTTTGTATCAACTTTGGACTTACCAAATCAAATATGATTACATATCCCAGAGGAGTGGTTTCAAATACTTGGAGTTGAGCAAATGAGACTATACATACACACACACACACACGTTGAGACCCAACCCAAACTTACATTCAATTTCTAGCCATATCCATGAAATGCTAATGTGAGAGGGGTTGAGGGGGGCTGAGGGCCCCCCTTCTTATAGGGGCCCTGGGCAGGTGCCCCGCTGGCCCCTGCCTAGGGCCGACCCTGAATGGAGGAGAACCTATATCTTAACAAAAGAATTAAAAACAAGTATCACAAAAAAGGCCATACCACTAGAGTGAGAAGAAAAGAAGCAAGGAAACATAGTGTAGAGAGATACCAAAGGTGTTTGGTTTAAGAGAGAAAACAAAATGTAGAGAGATACTAAAGGTGGCTAGTTTGAGAGAGAAAACATACTATACAGAGATATCAAAAGTGGTTCGTTTGAGATAGAAAACATAATGCAACCAATATGAGATAGAAACCAAGACAAAAACCAAGTGCATGCGAGAGATATAAATGCTAAATCACCTATGAATGAGGTAAAAGCTGAGGAGATAAATGATGATATGGCATCTGAGAAATAAAATCCAAAGAGAAGAAAATGCGAGAGGGAAGCTTGAGGGAGAAAGATAAGATAATTTGGGGTTTTCTTCAATTTAGGGTTTGTTTTAGATAATTAGGAGTTAATATTAATTATTTCATTAATATTTTTTAAATTCTATTAGTAGGCCTCACTTAGCCACGAGGTAGTATTAATATTAAACATAATAAACATTGTCACGTCAATTTTAATGTCGTATTTAACTGACATACAATTAACCCCATCAAAATATCATTCATTTAGAGTTTGTTTTGAACATTTTTCAAATGTTATTATTTAAATTGAATACGTTGAAACTTTAGTATTCAAAATATACTCTAATGAAAACGTTGAGGTTTAAAATGCACTTTTGGTCATCAAAACCTTTAAAAAGAATCTTCTTCAATCTTTTATATTAAATCTTACTTTAGGTTCTCTAAAAATTTACGATCTTATAACTTGCTAGTGGCAATTAAACCTTAGAAACTGATCACTCTAAATCCTTTCTCTTTTGGAGTATGGCAATTTATATCCTTCTCATATTTGGTGTTCAATTTCTTAAGTTAAACTTGATCTTGATATAATGCTCCTTGGTCTTGTCATATTAATATCAAAACAAATTCCCACGAATCCTATTCGTGAGGGTTGTATTAACCAATGTTACTACAAACTCTCGATATATCAATTTTGACAACTTTAACTTATGTTGGTCAACTACTACCCTATATAGGTCAATCAATCCTCCCAAAATCATGAATATAATAATTTCAAATTCTCAAACTTCATTTTTAATGCAAATACATTTCAAATTTTTCTCAAAAGTGTTTTAAAGTGTAAGAGGATTTTCTTTGAAATCAAAATTTTAGTCCCTCTTAATAAATGAAAATATTCATTTAATTTATTAAAAAGTTATGTGCTTATGTATGGTGAGCCTTTAAGATTATCAAGGGGACTAAGTGAAAGTCTAATAAACATTACAGATTGTTATAACATTGATATGCCTTCATCTTCTTCTCCCTTCTTTTTGATCTTCACTTTGAATGATGCAAAATTCAACTTTTTTTAGCAATTTTGTGAAATATTTCTTAATTTATACATGGTCAATTTTTTTTCTTATATTTCTTTCAATAAATTAAAACTCATTAATAATGCTTATATTTTGTTATCATCAAAATATTGATTAGAAACACCCTTAGATTAGCAGTTCTTAACAAGGAGAATCTTATCTCCAATCCTTCTTCCTTTAGAAAATCAATATATTGATGGTTAATAATAAATTGGAGGCAACCTTCATTCTATTAGCAATCATATTTAAAATGACTATAAATCATATTATAACATATAATGTGTATAAAACCATATAAGAAAGAAGGGTAAACACATTTAAGGACCAAACTAATAAATGTGGAATTTAGATTTCTAGGTAATTTTTTATTTTAAATAAGATTAAGATGCTTTCAGTTAATGATAGGCTTTAGAAAAATGAGACACTAAATCCATTTGGTTTTAAGACTCTTAAGCTATTAAAATATAAGAATGTGTTTTTCAACTTCTTTAGGGGTGAAATATTTTCATATGATTTAAAATTTTAATGTCAATAGTTAAAGTTAAAACTTGTGTACTAGAATAATGAAAAAGGATACGATTTTATTGTTTTGCATTGCGTTGATATAGTCGTAAAAAGAAAGGTGTTATGATCTCCTTCTCTTATCTAGTTTACTCTAACTTTCCTTGGAAATGACACAACATTTTTGAGACGGGTTTTGTTGGGCCAATAAACGGTTCTTCAGTTGTCATGGATTATACTCATTGGATCATACGAGCCAGTGAGATGAAAAATCAGGTTTTTCAATTTTAGGGGCTGCCTCTGGGGACTTTAGTCCGATGGACTAAACCCCTGGAAGGATGGGTCAAGATTAATACAGATAGTGCTATGAAACTGGGCTCTAATATTGCTTTTGCTGGAGGGATTTTAAGGAACTGTTAGGGGCACTGGTGTGGTGGCTTCTTACAACATATCGGAGTCGGCGATCCTTTCATGGCTGAACTCTGTGGTGTGTACTCCGGAATGTTGCTGGCGTGGAATCGGGGCTATCGATGCGTGATAGTGAAAGTGGACTCATTAGAGGTCATTAATATTCTTTCCTCCTGCCGGAATGAACTAATTGAACATTCTTTTTTGGTGACAGGTATTCGTGACTTGATACGTCGAGATTGGGAAGTGCGACTGGAGCATACGCCTCGCGAAGGGAATCAGTGTGCGGATCATTTGGCGTATCTAGCTTCTTTCGCAGTGTCGGGCTTACATACACTTCAGGAGCCTCCCCAGAGCTTCTTGGATGCACTCTACCACGACATGCAAGGCACCCTTTACAATAGACCCCTTTATAAGGGACTCACCTCGCTGAACTAGTTTCTTTTGTTTTCTTTCCCTTGTGTCCAAAAAGAAAAGCGTTCTGTCATAGAAGCTGACATTTGTAGGGTCAGTCCTAGTGGACAAATAACATTCTATAGCATACTTGAGCAAGCCATTATCTCCAAAATATCACCTATCCTCCACTTGCTAAAAAAGAATTTCCCATAGTAGTCAAGACTATCAAACACTGAAGACATTAATTCATTAGAATGCATTCCCTTAACACTCTCCCAGCAATTATGACTACCAAAACTAGTTGACTATGATTTTGAGATTCTTTAGAGAAGTGACAAAGAAAACATAGATACGAATTTCCTTTCTAGAGTTCATTAAAACTGAACTATTTTTTGGTGGTCTATGATGTGCAGACTGATCTTTTACTAGATCTTAAGGCGAGCTAGGAGAGTAATTCCGTACTATAAAATTTGATCACCAAACTCAATGAGGAAGCGATCAAATCTCACTCTAATGAATGTAAGGATGGTCTCCTGAGGTGGAAAAGGAGGAAAACAGTCGGTCATTCACCTCAATTAAAGAACACGTTAATATCACTACTGCATGACAACCTTTAAAGTGAACGCTCAAGAACATAGGGCACTACTAAAAGGCTTCTAGCATTGTTTCGTTGGAAGCACATTTAAAGCGCAATTACGTTAAGCGGAACAAATATAAGAAGTTCCTTTGGCATTGATGGATAGACACCAGCATGAACATAAAAGGCGTTCCCAAATCTAACGGCTCCTCATCACTTTTAACAAATACGGCCACTTCATCACTTTAAGGTGCCCTTATTGGACTCAATACGTGACTCAAATTTTCAAATTGCAAGACATACTGGAACCTTGATCAGTATGTCTTTAGCAAAAATTCTTCAATCTTTTTTGGACTTATATCTTCAGCCTATTACCCTCAGACGAAAGATCAAACAGAAATACATAATCAGACATTAGAAACTTATTTATGATCATAACCAGAGATTGTCCTACCACAAGGTCTTAAGACATTGGTGGAGTGGTATATAACACCACAAAACACTAAACAACTCAACTCCTTTCAGAGGTATTATATGGCTATTTGCTCCCATATGTGTACCTTATTTAGCAAGCGACTCCCAAGTGCTGGCTAATAAAGGAAGCAGCTATAGAGGTTTGGATATGGACTACGTATATTTAAAGTTTCAACTTTATAAGCAACATTCCATCTACTTTTAGAAGTAATCAAAAGTTAATTCCTCGATTCTGTGATCCTACAGAATAATTGACAATGTGGAAATGGCCTACAAGTTGGAAGTTCCTCTGATGGTACTGATTCGCAATGTTTTCCATGTCTAGTAATATCACAAGCTTTGCAACCTTATCTAGCACTTACCTACAACTTTAGAATCTATGACGAAATTCCTCGTGGCTATTACTATCTTGGATGGAGGTATCATCAAAAGATACAAGGATGCAACGCAATGGTCTAATGCATCCTCTAAATAGGTTAAATGGGAGCTTCTCTTTGAAATTCGCGGACATTTCAGACGATCAACCTTGCGGAGAAAGATGGGAGGAATAATACAAATATTTTTTTCGTTACGATGTCCTTTTTTCTATCCTTACGGTTCACGTTATGCCAGTTAACCAAGCGGTGAGTTCAGAGTCAATTGTTACGGACTTGACACTTCGCACTTTGCTTTAGAATCGTTGGGACTCCATCGATGAGATCAAATATCGATGAAACAGACTTCTCAAAAACAGAAATGAACATTGTCTCTTCTTCTGGCGTCCTCTTCCCTTTGTCCTCTTATACGTTTCATAAACTTTTGTATCAGCTACGCAGCTGATTCGAATAAAACTTATAAACCTCTAACTGAACCTAGTGTGCTTGCAGTTTAAATTGGGACGGTCCTATGGGCAGAGGGAAAGAAGGTAGACGAAGAGAAGCCCTGCACTTCTTACTGCCGCCATTTCTTGTTTTTCAGCCTTGGTTAAATTTAACAATGTGCTTTGCATGAACAACTGACCTGGTTGTCGGAGATTTATGTTTTAACTTGTTTCCTCAAACCATGAGGTGGAGCATCTAGGTGGGGGCTGGCAAAAATTTTAGACCGAAACGCATATGGCACGACAAACAGGTACATGTTATATCGTTCATACAAGGGCCATCGAGTGTTCAGTAGATTACATCATGCTGGTTTTAGATTTGTCTTGAAGAAGGAAAAGGAAAACCATAAAATAGACCGCAGAGATTCAACCACTGGCTCTATATGACTAACATAAAATTGCGAGTAAGTTGTACACATTCGTGGTTATATATGCCCTCATCATATCAATGATGTTGATAAAGCAATCCTCCTAGATATGGTATCATATACCGCTAGGAGGAAGTAGTACCAATAGAAGAAAGATGACAGACCCACCAAAGTCTAGAAATCACATTTTGACAAATAAACTGATGCACGATAGCCAGCTAGCGACGACTAATATTTCCTATTTTCGGACTACTATCAACCCGAAAAAGAGAGAGATACTTAGCCTCTTGGCCCCCATCCATTAGAATAACCACCCTTGTCTCTGGCATTTGAATCTTTCAGCCCCCCATAGTTCCGTGGATAAGAAGATCCAGCCCCATCCATAGCATTAGGTGCCGTCCTTGGCTGCTCTGAGGATGGAAGTGCCCATCCTCCCCTGCTTGCCTGTGCATTGCTACCAAGCCCTAAAACTCATTGTAGGAAGCGTGGTAAGTACATAAAATGCTGGAAAGAATCTTCCCTGTCCTAGCGACGGCAGAAGAACTAAGCATTCTTATCTCAAGAAAATTGAGAAATCCAAGAACCGCATTTTGAGGAGTAAGACTGTCTCAAACATGCAAAGCCTAAATAAGCATTACAAAGTTGCAAGTAGCATTAATACCTATATTATCATGACCAGTGAGATTTTGCGCCCACCCAGGTAAATGCTGTCTGGCATTTACCTTCCAAGCTTCTTCAAAACCAGCAAGCTCACCTGAGGATAAAAACCCACAACTCTCAACTGTAAGGAGGAAGAGGTGTAAAATGCATAAAATGGTAGAAATAAAATGAAAAGTGCACACCTTCATGAAGATTATGCAAGGTTTGGACGGAATCCACCCTACCATCTGAATTAAGGTTCCTTGTAAGAGTATGTCCCTGTAGATGACAATTCATTGTTTGGGCAACTTCAACCTAAACATTCAATGACATATATCTTGAATCCAAAAACTAGCGAACATTAACCTTGTTCTTAAGTCCCCTTGAAAGCCTGTGAGATGCTTTTCCTGTTGAAGTATCTGCTTCTTTGCTCTCCTCAACTGTCACCTATTTCGCAAAGGCCAACTTAGGAGCTGGAAAGAGAACTATGATTATCTTTTAAAAAAAAAAATCAAAACAAGAATACTTACTCCATCACTGCCACTCCTCCTTGTCTTGGACGAACTATAATAAGCTCCATTAGCACCACCATAAGTAACAGTAGAGCTTTGAAAAGTGAAGCTGTGACTTTGAGGCTGTGACCTCGATTCACCAAACCTGTTATAATCATTTCGGTACTGCAAAAGCTTGCTCTTTCTCTCTACAAGAAAGGGAAAATGTGAGCAGACTAACCAACAAATAAACATGAAAAAACATTCTGATTTTGCAACCAGAAAGTAGTATAACTTACCTTCAGCTTCATCATCCGGATCCTCCACATACGGTTCCTTGCTTGACCTACCATGTTTTCTAGGATTTTCTTTCTTATCATCATGAGCCTCTTTATTTTCATCATCAGAGTCTATCTCTTCAATAATTGGTCCCCTTGATTTTTTGGGCTGTGGAGCTTCATTTTCCAAGTATGCAGGTGGATGCATGTTCACAAAGGGATTGGGATTGGAGCCAAAGAAACCAGACTCAAACATGCCTCCGAATGGGCGGGTGAAAAAAGGATCATTAAATGGATCCCTTCCCCCAAAAAATCCAGATAGTAAACTCCTATGTTGTTGCCCAAATCCACCAAAGCCCCCGAAATCGTCAAAAGGATCACCAAAGTTAAAAAAGGGATCACCATTACCCCTTCTCCCTTGCATTTTACAAAACCCTGGAAAGCAGCAAATAATTCCAAAATCACAAGTAATTATTAGTTTGTAGCAAGTCTTGTCGTCATAAGCATTCATAAAATGACAAATAACAGCACTATGCCACCCAAAAGTCGCACCCATCCAGAATGAATAAAATCCAGAAAACCGAAAACATGCCTCTGATCAACCAATCTCGGAAAATCCAGGAATAGAAACTTTTACAGATAAAATTGTACCAGAAAGCATCTAAAAAAACAAAATACAATCATAACTTTCCAATAATAAATTCAAATTTTGAGAGTAAATCAGAAACTTGATCGGAAACCCCCAGGAAATATGTTTGAATTTCAAGAGGCAAATCCGAAATCTTTAAGAAAAGATCAAATTCGCGGTTTAATTTTAGGTTGTTTAATATTAAGATCATAAAGAAACAATAAACTCAAATGAAAAGATCAACCATATCCATCTTCAACAAAAAGCAGTACATGACCCAAGACAAGCAGAATCAAACTTTAGGTTCCCATCTAATAAACCAAATAAAACGAGAGACAGATACCTTCAAGAGTCGATTCAAAGAAACGCGAAAATGGCGAAGAATTGAAGACAAATCGATAAGAATCAGAAGATGTAGAATGAACTTTGGGTTAATAAAAGCTAAATATGTGAGAGAAACAACCACTCCTACGTCGTCTTGCTTTTTCAGAGGTCGTTTAGGGGAAGGTTAGGAAACTTCTGGATTGTATAATTTAACTGGGTTGTAAGAGAAAATTAAAAGAAACTTATGGGCTGTTCATAAGTTGATTGATCCAATCGTCTTTCTATTTCTCGTTTGGGCTTCTTACGTGGATATACGATGCAATGGCCTGTATGGAATATCTGAGTAAGTTTTATTTGGGAAAATAATGGAGTAAGTAGGGTTTACAAATGTGTGATAAATTTTAATCTTTATAATAAAGTTAAGGGTAAATTATATAAAAAATAAAATTTACTCAATTTTATAATATTAGTCTATTCGAAAAGAGACTAAGATGTTCCAAAATTTAACTTTTTAGAAAAATAACCCTACTCCTACTTAACAGTATTAACATGACTCAACAAAACTATCTGTCACGTGTCTAAGACATCTGAACTAGATCTTACACATTAGATATAATTTTCAATAATTAAAAATATTCAAAATACCATAAACCCTAAAATCCCTAAGTTAAGGTAAATTCTTAAAAACATTATCGTTTCTCACCATTGCACTATTAGTTGCGCAATCATTATACCACCTCTTTGTTACCGCTGCACTACTAGCGCACCATCATCGCAACATCTAAAACATTGTTGCATTTCACTCTAACTCTCATTTCCACCATCACACCATCAACTTTGAGACTTCTAGTTGTACACCATTGGATGTTATAAAGGGAGTGGCACACGTGATACTGAGATATTCATAATTTTATTATCATTAGAACAAGAGGTTAAGATTCCAACTTAAATAGGATTTGTTCTTAATCGAGTCTTATTTCCACTTTCTCTTTCTTTATTCTTGTTGTTTATTTGGCCCTTAATTTTCCATTGATACTACGATATACTAATATTAGCAAATGTAATTTGATCATAATCTTGCTTAAAGCTTTTATTGGTCCAATATGATTAGAAACTTTATGCAAACAACTTTGCGTTCTTACTTATGTTGACGTAGAAAATCAAGCTATTAATTTATGTTTGATAAAATTTGTCATGCTAGTTCATTATATGATAGATAGACTTTACTTTTAGTATGAAAACATTATGCTTGTGTCTTATATATTCTTATAGGATTTAATACTTAAAATAAGTAATATTTGTTATCAGTTTTTGACTCAACGTCTTTAAAGAAAAGGAGTGAATTTAGAGAACAATTGAGACAATTTGGAATAACTTTATAAGATGTGAAGAAAGGACCGTCGTTTTAACTCTTAGACCTTTAAGTTGAAGTCGTATAATCTTACAAGTGTTGGTGAGCCTTGGCTGATGCTTCTTATAAGTGTTGGCGAGCCTTGGTTGATACTTAGCGCTTAGGTTAATAAAACAATGTAAAGATCTGCGAGAAAACAAGTTAAAATAGGCATTATTGATGAAAGCTCAAGAATAGGCAAGTGTTAGGATGTAATGGTTACATATTGGCAAAAATCTTCGAAGAAAGCCAAGATTCAGATGCAAGACTAAAGACGATGGTACAACCAAGTCCTATTAAAGTATGAGGGTCCACAAAGACACTTAACTTCAACAAGGAGGTTAAAAGGTATATAAACGTACAAGGTTGATTATATGCTCAGGATGACTAAATCCGAAGGCTTATTAAGGAACTTGACTTTAAGATATGATGAGGTGGCTTAAAATGGGAGCATTACATAACAAAATGGGAGAATTTCTTCAAGTAGTGGGAAAGTAGATTGGATGACATGACAATGGATTAACATATTCCAAACACTAATATTATGTTCAAAAGAGAAATTAATGACCTAAAGTGGATAAATCTCCACTAACTTGGTGAAGATAGTGGAAGAAGTGACAACACCCTACTAACTTGGTGGGTTTGTAAAGAAAATGGGTAGTTTTACTTTACTTGGTCCCTAAGTTCTTATTAACCTATATAAAGGCATCCTTTGTAGTTCACTTGGATGAAGTAATGTACATTCAATCTTCTATAAGAGAGTTGAGAACTTAAATTTAAGTGGGGAGTTCTTGGATTGGTGTTCTTGTAAAGTGTTTTAAGTAAGAAGTCACTTGTGTTCCTTTATGTTATATATTCTTGATTTGATCAATAAATGGTTGGCCTGTCGTATCTCTCTTGTTTTTCCATTTAATTGTTTGTACAAAACACTTAAGTGATTATAAGTATGAGGGAAACATTGAAAAATGAGAAGCATGAATCATTCAAAAGTTAGTGAAATTGTTGGTCGATCATAAGGGAAGGTTGAGTAGGGATTTAAGACTTAATCTTAGTTGTCATACAAAGACATAGGCTCATTGACAAGTTCATACATTATTGGTGAACGGTGAAAGCAATCTTATAAAAAACGTTGCTTAAATATAGACAGTCATTAGTCCATTAGCCTTAACATAAGAGCTTGTGGTTCCTTTCTTTGAATGAGACAAAACTTTAGTGATTGAGCTTCAAAAAAATGAAAAGAGCACTTGAGGAATAGATGAAAGCTTATCCGAAGATGAGCTGACTTGTTTGTGCTAAAATATGCTATGTCTAGGCATGAACTAGAAGTCTAATCGAAAAGCACTTTAGTGAAAGAATGCTAGCCCTAATTTTTCAATGGCAAATGGAGTACTAAAGAGCCCAAAAATTTCTTATTATATGTGGAACAATACTTTACAATAATAAACATGTTTGATTTGAAAAAGATGTAAATCACAATTATATACATAGTGGATGATGCAAAGTTGTGATAGAGAACGAGAACTTATATCGATATCAATGTAGGTAGACCTCCTTTTGACACTTAGGAGAAAATGAAAAAGGAGATAATGAGCCAATTCCTCTTCAACAACACTTCATAGTTCAAAAGAGAAGTTCTGAAGTGGTTAAAGAAAGACAACTCAATGTAGGAGTATGGGAAAATTTTCATATATTTGATGTTAGATGTATATACATATAAGTGGAAGATAAGTTGTTCAACTTCGTAAGTAACTTGCAAGGTTGGGCATAAATGGATTTTAGAGGCAAAACGTAAAAGACCTTCTTAATACAACAAAAAATTCATATGCCTTAGTGGATCATCACTCATTCAAACTAGCAATGAAAGAAAGAAAAATGGTGGGAAACAAAATGGTTGGGAGAAATGTAAGGAAAATGTTTACAAAACTTCACACTGTAAGTCAAAGAAATAAACAAAACGAGACATTAATTATTTCATTTGTGAGGGGCCACATTTTGCTTATGAATGCCCAAAACAAAAGGTAGATGAGTAGAAAATGAATTCTATGGTTATAAGGGACCAAGGAAAATGAGGTAAAGATTAGACAAAGGAAGTTTACCTCAATAATTATGCTATATTAGGTGTAGTGGGCCTAGTAAAGGAGCATCCGAACAAAAGCAAAGGCAAAATTGATAGAAAAGGAAGATGGTATTAGTGGGAACTTTGGATAAAGAGTCTTCGAGGGAATCACTTTCAGAGAAGTGTCTATAGATTATCTCGATAAGGGCATCGAGTTTTTCTTTTAAGGGCAGTTTGTTAGATCCTTAAGTCCAAGTTGCGAAATGATGCAACTTAAAGCGAATTAAATACCGAATATACTATAAAACTAGTAAATAACAAGCAAAACACATTAAATATGGGTATATAATTATAGTCAAATAAGCATTTATCAAATATCCCTACACTTAAGCTTTTGCTTGTCCTAAAGCAAATCATAATTTGAATCGTTAATCTTACAAACAACGATCCCTTATTTCCTCAACCTTGGTTAATTCTTAGCACTTAGATTGACATAACAAGGCTAATTAATCTAATTTCTATGCTTATAAGAAATTTATGAATGTTAAAATCGCAAATGCATGATGTAGCAGTAGCTAGCACAAACAAATACGGGTCAACTCCACGAGGAGGGTAAATACTAGTAATTACCCTTTTCCTATTATCTAACTGTCGATTTAGATTGTGGATTTAATTAAAAATTAATCCAAATAACTGAACTACGATTGAAACAATAATGAACTTAAGGTAGAGGAAAATACTTAGAAAAGTCTATATTAAATAAATAGTAACTAAGTGATGAATCAACTTAATCTGAAAACAAACCTAAGTACTCTTAGGAAGTAAATTTCATAGCAAAGAAAGTTGTCTTGTGAAGGGTAAAAATCTTTGGGTAAAGTCTTACTCTTTACCAAAGCTACCCATATCTCGTGTCGGTGGGTCTAACCTAGGAGAAAGATCATACTACCAGATCTTACGCTGCTTCCTTATCAGCTCAGATCTCGCTCACACTACCTAGATCTATCCACAGTGGTTGGCTTGATCAATGGGTCGCTACCCAGATCTCCTCTTCAGATTTGGGTTGTGTCGCCTAGCTCTCGCTTGCTCGGTAGGTCACTTGGGTAAACAGAACTAGGTTGTTTTTGGGGTAACCATTATGGGAAAGGCGTGAGATGGAGGAGCTACAATGTGGGGATAATGGTGTAAGGCGACTCGGCGAGAGGCAGGAGGATAACGACGTGAATTTCATGGAAGGGGATGGGGCACCTTCACCCCTATCCATGGAAGATTTCCCTGCGCTCAATCGAGAGGTTTGTCAAAAGTATGCATTTGGAAAGGGGGAAAACTCACTAACTTCAGATACCCAAAACCCTTCCCCTAACACTGGTGCTTGGACAAAGAAAATTCATGTGCAGCAGCCTAAGATACATCTGAAATACTACCCGGACACTATGAAGGATGGTGTTGTCAGTCCACCAATTGAATTGCTGGCTCTGAAGCAAGAGGCCCGCATTTCCAATCACCAATGCCTACGCCACTGCAGGATGGGGTAAGAATGGTTTGGAAAGCACTTTACTCATAGATGATGGCACTATTTTGTTTAAATTTGCTGTTGATAGTAATTTGAATGAAATAATGGAAATGGGACCTTAGCATATAGGGGGCCAACCCATGTTTATTCAGAAGTGGAAACCTAAGATAGCTTTTGATAGGGAATGTGTGGAATTTTTTCCTATATGAGTGCAGTTTCATAATTTACCACTAGAATTTTGGATAATTAAAGGATTGATTTTTTCAGCAAGCTCTTTAGGAAAGTCTCTTTGTATGGATGCTCAAACATCTAGAATGAAGCGAATTGGGTATGCAAAAATCTGTGTGGAGGTCAAAAGGAAACTATATTACTTGATCATTTGCCAATTCTCAAATTGAGTGAAACAGGGGAGATTGAAAAATCTGAAATTAAGGTGACATATCCCTAAAAGCCTCATAATTCAACGAAGAAAAAGATTCCTACAAGAAAATTTTTTCAAACTAGATGTTAGGATGAATTATTGGGGTTTGATTCTTCTCTAACGGATAATGATGAGGTTGTGGGAGTACAAATTATTGCTAATGAGATTTTGGATAACTCAGCAATTGAAACCCTAGATACTAAAGATGGGAAGCCCAATATAGCACCTGAACACACTTCTCCCAATGGTCTGAAAAATGAAGTGCACCACTTCACCTCACGATATTCAGAGCATTATTAGATGGATTGGGCTAACACATTGACTCCACTAGCAATTGTTGGGCAAAATGAGAATTCTAAAGTTAGGTTGATGTATGAAGAATAGGCAACAATGGTAAACTCCACTGATGGTGTGGCAAGTTGGGGGATTAGGAATATCATCTCTCAAAATGCAGAACAGAAAATAGTTTCCCCTCAGAAAAGCAGTCTAGATTTGACAGTAGAGGATTATGATTCTCCATTAGCTGCAGACCAAATCCCTGACATTCCAGGAGATTTTTGTGTGCAGTTAAAAACTACAAAATGGAAATCAGTCGGGAAGAAAAAATTATGAAATACCAATAATAGGGGATTTAACGACCCTCATAAATAAGAATGGAGATGAAGTATAAATAGTGTTTGTAGTTGATTATTCTTGTGGACAAATAATGCCTTACTTAAGGAGTTAGTTTGTCATATTGTCAATATGATGATGGAGGCGAGCCAAGAAGCCTATGGGTTACCTCTATTCTTATAGCCCTAATTTGGAAACATTAACATCTTCGATGTATAGATGGGAGGGGTCTTTTACCTCCTTTACAATTGACTTGCCTTAGATAAGCAATGATGTTGTTCTTACTAAGCTGTTGTTCCAATTGGTTTTGTTTGTATTGTGTAGTGTGTTGTCGTTTTGTTATAGGAGACTAAGGAGAGTACTCTTATTCTCCTAATATTGTTCTTCATCTTTAATATATCAATCCAATTTTTGAATTCTTAAAAAAACAAGTGATGAATCTTTTTAATAATTCTTAAATATTAACCCTTTGTCATGTAATTGTATTATTGATTATTGGACCATGGAAATTCCTATCTTATGTTAATAACTTTCTAAGACTACCAACAATTAATCCATTAGTTGATTAACATGAATTTTTTTAGTTAAAACTCTTAGGATTGCATTAACTATTTATAAATTTCACTATTAGATTTGATCTTAATTTAGAGGATTTACGTTGGCCTATCTATAGGTTTACACGCAACTCCTTCCAGTTATGGTAAATTTATTTAAAAAAGGATTTCTTAATCCCAATCATATGAAATCAAATCTGGAAATAATATTCTAGATATATTAGAACAACAATAAAGTACATAATTGTTTGTTTATGTTTTAAGTGTATGTGGTTTAGGGTATGATTTTGGACCTTAATCTTGTATTCTTGAGGTGTTATGATATGTTTGTTAGTGAATGAAACTAGATAAATAAAGATTAAAGGAAGATGTAACATGTTTGGGTTAAAAGGAAGGGTCACGATTGTGACACCCTTGTCACAATCATGACACCCTTGCCACGGTCGTGACAGACACAGGATTTTCCATTTATTTTGATGTTTGGAAGGCATTTTTGGGACTATGTGGTCTGGCTAAGCCCTAAACTTAACCCTAAGTTACTCATTTACTATATATGAACAAAAATAGACCAAAAAGAGGCAGCCACCATCTTACTAAATTTAGATTAATCCAAGGAAGATCAAGAGGAGCTTCAATTGTCCAGCATTTTCTAGAGTTGCAAATTCAGCTCCAAATCAAGTTTTTGTTTCTTTCTTTTTGTTTTTTTCATTAAACTTAATGTGTAGACTAGATTGGAAGATGTTATACATGTTGATGATATTTTAATTTTATATTAGGATTTGTCCTTGGCTCATTTTGTGACTTAAGCATTTTTTATTTCAATGCAATGTTTTAGGTGTTGTGATATTTATGTTTACTTATACTTCGAAAATGAATCGAGAGAGTGAGTCAATAGTTATTTGATTAGGTTGGTAATGAGAGTTAACAACCTAATAAATCACGTAAATATCAATTTGATAATCATACGAAGAGAGATCTTGTGTGAGAACTCGATTATCTGATAGATTGCTTAAGAACTAATTGAAAATGTTAAGTTGTTTTTGTTAATTGAGATATTGCAAATCTGGAATTTGATAATCAATTAGGGATAATTAATTGGGTTTAATTGATTAGGTCTTGAGAGAGAATAATCAAACCCTTCAAAAATCTAGGATCGACACCAAATTAAATTAAAAATGGTTAAGGGACCAAAATGGTGATAGAACGAATCTTATACTTGCATACTTAATCATCCTTATTTTATTGTGACAGCTCAATGGTTAAGTGGTTTAGTGCTCAATTTTATTTGATTGTTTAATTTCTGAATTTTATTTTCTCTCAATTCATATTTCACAACGTTAGACAAAGTTAGGTTCATTTAATTTTAGCTAATTTCTTGTGGAATCAATACCTCAATTACTACAAGTTTACGATTCGTATACTTGAAAATATTGAGAGTTTAATATTAGGTAAAACTTGCTCAACACTTTCCAATATACAAGGTGTGAAAAAGCAAAGTTATCTTTTCTTGGAAATAATTTTGTCCTTTCAAATTCTACTAACACAAATCATTATTGACAATAATAAAAGAAGTAAAGTTAAGCTAGCTATTTACTCTTCATACAAATTCAGGGTCCAAAATAATCTTGAAAGGGACAATAAAAAAAATAATGCAATTAATTATAACATCTATTTTCACTTTCTTAATGATGTATCTTCAAATGGGAACATAATGTTTAGAAGTACGTCAAAAATTAACAATTTATGTAAAGATTCATCGGTTGTCTCAATACACTAAGGATCTTTCCACTTTTGAATGTAATTTTTGTCTTATATTTGTAACTCACTCGAACATATATGATGTAAAATGTAGTAGATAGGCCAGTAATAAGGAATTGCATTTTAAATAAAAAAGTATAACCTTTAGTAAATGCTTGATGATTTGAAGAACTTATGGACCTTTTAACTCTAAATTTTGAATTATGAAAATATGATACAAAGTAAACTAGCATCACAAACTTTTTTATCAAACATAAAGTAATAGCTTGAGTTTCTATGTCAACATGAGTAAGGGCGCAAATCATTCACATAAAGTATCTAATCATATTGGACCATTAAAAACTTTAAGCAAGAGTATGATTAAATGGCATATGATAACATTGGCATACCATAGCACCAATATAAAATCAAAAGCTAAACAAATAACAATAATAAAAAAGGAAATTTGAAAATAAGATTTGATGAAGGACATACTCAAATTTAGTTAAAATCTCAACCTTTTGTTCTAGCAATAAAAATTTATGAAAGTCTCATTATCACATATGTCACTCCCCTTGTAGCCTCCCATGGCGTTTAACCAGAAGTCTTGAAGATGAAGATGAGACGGTGCGAATGAGATTTAGAGTGCGAGGTGGTAACATTTTAGACCTTACAACAGTGATGTAATGGTAACACAGCCTGATAGTTAGGGGATTTCATAATTTATGATATTTTGAGTATTTTTATTTTTAAAAATTATATTTGATATGTAAAACCTAGTTCATATGTTTCAAATACAATGTTATAAATACCGTACTAATACTGATACCATATTTGATTTGGTACGGTACTGTACCGGTATTGACTAATACCGGGTACCGTTTTGCTTAATTTTTAAAATTTATAAAATATTCCCTAAATTTTTTAAAAATTACAAAATACTATATAATTTATAATTTATATCAACCATACTTTCAAAAATTATATATCATAATTAATTTAAAATAACTCATAAATATAAATCCCAATTCGTAAATTAAAATAATTCATACAAGATTAAATACTAAGATATCTCGTAGATATATCAAATAATACCAACATAATAAAAAAACAATACACTATAATTACTCATTTGAAAAATAGAAAAAGAAACATCAATTACTTATTTGAAAAACGGACTATCTGGGCTCTTTTCTTTCTTGTTTTAAAAAAAATTGACTGTTCTCGTTGTAACTTGTAAGTGCTTCTTTTTATGCACTATGTAAGCACATCATTTCCCTGTCAAATTGCTCAATTCTTACTTCTCAATACATCTTATTTCTCAAGATTGTTCAGTTTTCAATTTCTCAAAGCTCTAGCGTTTCTCACTTTTAAAAAACTAAAACTAACCTTCACTTTGCATCGTTTCAGTTTTTATGATCTTCTTCTTCTTCTTTCTTATTTTTTGCGTATGCTTTGTCTTTAGTGTGATAGATCGTTTATTTTGTTGGTTATTTTGGTAATAAACTTTGTTCATTGTCTTCCTTTAGTTGTCGTCCTTTTGAAGAGTGGAGATGAATCTGGATGTTGCTCTGCAATCTTTTCTTTTTGTCTTCCTCTGCAATTTTTTCTTTTGGTGTTGCACGAAAATGGTGATTGGTGTGGGGAGAGTGTAGAGAGAGTGGAGATGAAATTGGGTAGGCAGAGAGGAGAGGGAAAGAGATCATTAATTAGGATTTTTTTTACAAAAAGATCCTTCAAAATTTTAAGTTTACGATACTTAGCGATATTCAGCCAGTATTAATCGATACCAATGATCGGTACCAATGAAGCAAGTTTGGTACCATTTTTCGGCCAGTATAGTATGAAACTCAAACCTTTGGTCAAACATGTGGTAAAAAGTTTAGTCACATTAGTACCATTAACTAAAATTCTAATGACATACTATTTTTGTAAAAATTTAAGTAAAGTCCACTTTAGTTAGATTTTTCCTAGCATGAGAGACAGAGCAAAGCTGCCGAGGCAAGTGGGTAGGGTGGACTGGATTTCGTATGGTCTAGCGGCCTTGGCTCAATACTAACATACCATGCCTCTCCTCGTTTGTTGGCAAGCCTGCTTTTGTCTGTAACTGAACTGACTGAGCCCCTTAGAGAATACTGCATTGCAGTCATCCTCTGTGGGGGCACTTTTACCTTCCATAGAAGGCCAAGTAGGGACAACCGCATGTGATGCTACACGTATATATATACATGTCACCTCTCACACAATTTCTTATATGTACATGTGTCTGTACGAGGACCACTTGAGGATGAGATCTAACATTGTCACATTTATGATTTTCACATGCAAAAGCTTTCTTTCTTTCTCTATAGACTCGGACTTGGTTGGTAGGGCATTAGATGCACCTCGACGGGAGTTCATTCTCCCAAGTAAATGAGTTTTTAGTAGTTGGGAAATTTATATGCGAGACCCTCTCATTTAATTGCCTGATGCTGACCCATCTACTCTTTTAGCTACCTTTCTGTTTCTTCAAGAAACAATACATTCTCCTATCGGCATTTTCTTAAAACCCCAGTTATTTTTTAGGCTCTGATTCAAGCCGTATTTGTAAAACAAACCCCAAGGTTTCTTTGTCTTCCTTTCCATTTCAAAAAAGAAAAAGGAAAAGAACCGACCATTTTTCTCACTTTAACTTACTATTGACTATACATATCCAAGATTGGATATGTAAGCTTTGGAACCATATACGGAAAGCTTAATCCTTTGGACTAACTGCAAGTGTCTGGTTATCTTTTGTCCCAAAGCAATCATTGCTTCTACCACAAGTGTTAAACTACTTGTTGCTTGATTTTAGAAAGAAACAGTATGCCAAACTCCAAGTCAGGCTAATAAGCTTGATGGTATTCAATGCCTTCACACCTTCACGTAGGTATCCTTCCATTTTCTTTCTAGAATGTACACTGTACAACAAACCGATGGATACTTTTCATGAGTACATTTGTGTTTGAAAACTTAAAAACAAAAGTTGACCTTCCAGTTTAAAGGACTGTCAAAAGTAATTAAATCGTTTCCAGCCATGTCTGAATCTGACCCAACATGGAGCTGAAGATGAAAAATTCGCTGCCCAAGAAGGGCCGTAATTAGGACTGACCTGGTCCGTCCTGCCAGTTGACAGATCAATTTTTGTTTTTAGTGTTCTTTCAGCCGTGTTGGAATTGGGTGGGCCTAGAAATGACTGTGACTCATTTTATTGATGCCTGTGAATAGCACTGAATAAGCCTTTTTTTTCACATTTTCGTTTATTATTCGATTAATGCATAAAAGATATGCTTGTAACTTTTGATCACAGGACCTTTTTCTTTCCGTGCCAGCGCTGAGAGGGCCTTTTCTTTTGATTCTGATATTTTTAAGCTTATTAATGCAATGGGAGAAAAAAAAAGGACAAGTGGAACTGAAAGCAGTACCTAATGCCCGCCTTGTTATTCACCGCCATGATTACAAGGCGACGAGTAAACAACCCAAGACAATGAAATAAGACTGCAACATAGAATACGTATAAACCAACCTCAAGACGAGATATGTCTTATCTTGGATTCTTAAAACATAGCCCCCCGCAGGAAACTTTTAGTTGGAAAGATACGAAACTAAATTTACAAAACCACGACAATGGCTCCTTCCTTCTCATCTTCTCCTTCTTCATCTAAATCTTCGTCCTCTTCTCCTCTACCACGCCAGTCCCTTCAGTTCACTCCTGTAAGTTCAGTTTCTGTTTGTTTCCTGAGAAAAGAAGCTCCTCTGAACCTTTTCCAATGCAAAAGTTGCAAACTTTTAATAGTGTTGATATTTATTTGATTACCTAACATGTTGTTTTGGTTTTTCTTTATATTGGATGGCAGATTCAAGAATGTGAAAGCGAAGAACAAGATGATGAATGTAGTGAAGAGAGAATTAGTCCAATCAAAGCTACACCAATTGGTTGTAAAGAGAGAAGAACAACTCCAAAACACCACTTAACACCACTCCATGACAAGAACACGAAGCCTGCCAACCCCAAGAAACGACCTGGGCTTGGTGAGAAATTTGGTGGCGATAGTTCAGTCTCGTGCAACAAGTGCAGGCCACACTCGAGGGAGAAGATATCTGTGGTTCCTTTAGACAACAGTGGCTTAAACAGACTCTCCGCATCCATTCCAAGCCCTAATGGGATCTTCAAGTCTATCTTCTCTTCATTGACAAGAAAAGGTCTATCTTCTGATGTATCAACTACTAGAGAAGAGCAATGGAAACTGGCAGTGGCTGAGCTTTCACACAAGTTGATTCAGACTACTAGAAAAAGAGATGAGGCTCTTCTTGAAGCTTCAAGGCTCAAGTACTCGATGGCTGAACTTGAGAAGAAGCTTAACATGCTTGAAGTTTATTGCCACAATCTAAAGTCTGGACTTGAGGAGTGTAGCAGCAATTCACCGTATCAGACTGGCAAAGGTTACTGGGTCAACCGTGAACAAAACGTTCCAGGTATTAATGACAAAGTGATAGAACAATTCTTGGTTTTAGTATCAGAAGCAAGATCATCTGTCCGGCTCTTAAGCAGGTCATTAACTACGCAACTAAGACACCTGGGAGGCAGATTCTTTGAGAGGATATCTTTGCTTTTGCAACCATATGATATAAAGATACCAACTTCCAAGAACCCAAAAAGTGTGCTCTTTTACCTTGAAGCCCTGCTGAACAAAGCTTTCTTTGAAGACTTTGAAACTGTTGGGTTTCAAAAGAGTTCTACAAATCAAGTACTGAATCCAATTGGTAGATGTGAAGTGAACTACGCATCTTTTAATGCGCTTAAAGAGTTGACATGGGATGAGGTATTGAACAAAGGAACAAGGCATTTCAGTGAAGAGTTTAGCAAGTTCTGTGACAGGAAAATGAATGAAATCGTAGCTATGTTGGGTTGGAACAGAGCTTGGGCTGAGCCGTTGTTGCAGGCATTTTTTGGTGCGTCTAAAAGTGTCTGGCTCGTTCACCTCCTGGCCAACTCGGTGCACCCAAATTTAACAATCTTTAGAGTGGACAAAGGAGTTAGTTTTGACTCGGTTTACATGGAGGACACAGATGGAGACAGGGCTAGGAAATTAGTTCCGACCATGGTTCGAATCATGGTTGCACCTGGGTTTTATGTATATGGCAGCGCGGTCAAGTGCAAGGTCATGTGCAGGTACTACAGTAGCAATGCAAGGATTTAGCACTTTCTCCTCCTCAACCAATACTAAACATTGCGATCAGTTTATATTGTCCATTAAGTAAATAGGGAACATGTGTTTGAACTATGGGTTCCTTTCTTGGGGTTGAAGTTGCAGGTTGACATTTTTGTAGTCATCTTTGTTTTATTACATGTCCATTCAATTTGCGATTGACATGTCGACGTACTTATTTGGGGTTGAATAGAAACAAGGTATAGTTTTCTATGGCTTCCTAGTCCACCATTTGTGTAGATGGAATAATCAAAGAAGGGATCTACTCGTGACTAGTTTTTGGATCTTAATTTTATTGTGAAGAAATGCTGCAAATTCTCCTCTCTTTTTTAACCATCTTTGTTGGGTATTCTTTTCACCGCCAGCTCATAACTATATTTATATGGTCCATGCCACACCGAATCTCTTACTATATAGAGTTGTTCCATTTCACTCTGGGCGGCGAGAGCGAGGCTGGTCATGGATGAAGGGTATGATCCATCTCTGCTCCTGTCAGTGACTCAGTAAAGAAAGACCTAGTTCAGACCCAAGATTCAGTTTTTGAGTTTGTAATGGATGGCTGTCTTTTCATCTTCGCATTAAAATACATAATTAAGTAGTTATGTTTTAAATTTAACAGATCACCAACTCCTGTGTATGATAAGGAACTTGAAAATTACGAGATAGTGGCAATGACCGAGTCGTTACAGAAATGATTATGGTTTGAAAGAAATTTTATTAAAATGGTATCCAATTAATTCATGCCTAAAAAATACTTTTTCTTGCTTGCTTTATGCCTTCCAATCACATGAAGATGAAAGTTCTATGGGATGGAGCCTGCGTTATATATGTGCTAGTGGGGAGGGACTAGTTTTCGAGTTCAGATCCTCTGTCTAATATTATGGTGTCTTATTGTGTCCAATAAATC
>JANKOD010000193.1:25189926-25212021 GCA_026284645.1 Erythroxylum acuminatum | reverse complement strand
GTGTTTCAAAGCCTCTACAAATGAGAGATTTATCTGTAATGCTTTTAATTTCTCAATGAATTTTCCAAATTACGCATCTAACTTCTTCTTTTGTAATCGTTAAGGAAAGGGGATCTTAGGTTGATATAGTGGAGGGGCGACATAAGGAGGGTATTCACTCATATTCACTTCTTTCTCCTTTTCTTGATCTTTCTCAATAAGAGGAAATGACGCCTCTATAGTCTTTGTGGGTGGTTCAAGTTCCTTCTCACTTCGAAGTATAATAGCCTTTAGTTGCTCCTTCGATTTTGTTCTTGAAGTGCTAGGAAGAATTCCCACATTTTGCGTAGAGAAAACATTTGACAGTTGATTTACTTGGACCTCTGGATTATGGATATAAGAGGCATGATTCTTTCTTACTTGTTCGAATCTTCCTTCCAGCCTCTTTTGTGCATCGTCTAGGGTTCCAAGCTTGTCTAAGCTTGTCTAAGATTTCTAAACCAAAGTTCTTCTGATATATCAAAGCACTCTCTTTATAGCCAAGAAATGTAACTCACTTGGATCTTTTATAATTCTTGATAACAAACTAGTTGCAAACATAATATTTGTGTCTTCTTGAAGTTAAATACAGTAGAAAGCCAATCAAACTTCTTTAAACTATACCATCTACCTTACATGATTTTTTATTTTAAACTAAAGGAGCGTTCACAGGCTTGCAATTTTGCATACTGAATTTCTTCAAGATTTTAGTTACATAGTTTCTTTGACAAGTGAAGATCCCTTATTGAGTTTGATGAACCTCTATGCCAAAAAAAAATGTCATCTACCTTAAATAATTCATTTTAAACACCTTTTGCATCTTTTCCTTGAAACTCTCTATCAAGGTTGAATTGTCTTCAGGGATTAACAAGTCACAATGTTTAAAGAGACTATCAACATATCACATCCAACTAGCTTCATATAAAAATTATGTTTACTATGCTTATATTGAATTCAAGACTTCTTGAATAATCATCAATTCTACTGTATTAAGCTCCAGGAGCTTGTTCAAATCAGTATAGAGTTATGTGAATCTTGTAAACTATGTTTTCACTACTTGACACATGAAAACCTTCAAGTTGCTTAACATAAATGCCTTTCTTTTGCAAACCATTAAAAAAATGATAACTTTGCATCAAGTTGGAAAATTTTCCAACTGCCTTATATTGTTAAGGTTATCAATAGTCTTACTATGTCATATATAAATGTGTTAGTGAAATCAATACCATATTATTGTGAGTAACTTCACAACATTCATTCTTTAAATTTGTTAACAAAACCATTCAAATTAAGCTTGATTCTAATTAACTATCGATATTGGGCTATGCTAAGGCTCCTCATTGGGCTCATTTTTGTTTGCAATAGTGATTGATGAACTCACCAAGAATATTCAAGGGGATATTCCTTGGTGTTTTTTATTTGCTAATGACATTGTTTTAGTAGATGAGGCAAATGAGGGGGTCAATGTCAAGCTAGAACTTTGAAGTAATAACTTAGAATCAAAGGGCTTTAACTTAAGCAAAACTAAGACTGAGTACGTAACTTTTTGGCCAATAAGGTGCTATCGATATGGAGGTAAAGATTGGGTCATAAGTTATACCACAAAATGAGTGTTTTAAGTATCTGGGATCTATCATCTAAAGCAATGGAGAGTTTAATGAACTGTATTAGATTAGGGTAGCTTAAATGAAGAATTGCATCAGCAGTTGTATGTGACAAAAGGATATCACCCAAGATTAAAGATAAATTATATCATTTAACGATTATCCCAGCCATGCTTTATAGGACGAAGTGTTAGCCCATCCAACAGGTACATAGTCATAAGCTAATGGTGGCAGAGATGAGAATGTTCTATTGGATGTGCAACTTCACTAAAAGAGATAAGGTCATAAATGTAATGGTAAGAGACAAATTAAAGGTAGGTAATATTAATGAAAAATTAAGAGATACAAGGCTTAGATAGTTTTGACATATTAAGAAGAGAGACCCAAACGCTTTAGTGAGAAGATAAAAGAAGATTATCCTTAGATATTGTAAGAGGGAAAAAAGGAAGGCCTAAGAGGAATTGGAGGGATGTGATCAAGAATGATATGGCTCTATTGGAACTTATCGAGGACATGACCTTCAATAGAACACTTTGACGTACTAGGATACGTATAAAGGATCTCACATACAAAGATCATTGTCGTTTTCACAAGTCTTTTAAATATTTTCCTCTTATATTTAGCCTAAACATATAAATATATAATACTTCCCTCTTATTGATTTAGCATAGACACTTCCTTACTTAACCTAAATTTTTTCTTATAATGACTTGTTTGATTTATTTAATTACCTATCTTCTTTCTTGTGAATGTATTTATTTACTTATTTTATCTTTTATTTTTATCGTATTATTTATTTTATTACTTATTATTATATTTTTATTTATTAAGTATTTATAACGTATTTATTTTTATTATTTTAATATTTATATGCATATTTAGAAACTTATTTATTTATTTTCTCTTTATGTGGGTCTATTAGAAATAGTTTATCTACTAGTTAAGGTAAAGGTGCGTGCTACTGAGCCTCTGTAGGCCCCACGTATCAATGGGACTTTCACTGGGTTGTTGTTTGTTTTTTTGGTTACTTTTTTATGTTCTGGTCTATCAACCAAAATCCAAGTTTCATTCTTTTCAATCATTTTGAGCTCCTATTGCATTCTAGCTCTCCATTCATTAAATGTTAAAGTCTCAATATAATTAAAAGGCGTCAAAATTATTACATTACACTGTCATAAACATCATCCAAAAGACTTAGTACCTCTAATTGGAATTTCAATGTTTGATTTTGAATCTTCTTTAATTTGAATTTCTTTGGAAACAGTCTCTTTACTAGCTAGAGATAAGATTGCGTACTATTAGACCTCCCCAGACCCCACAAGGCAGCAGAATTCATACTGGGTGTTGTTTTTATTGTTATTGTTGTTGTTATTTTTAATTTGAACTTCATCAAAAGAAATAATGCCAATTTATTGACCTTTTTCAATCGGTTTAGCTTCATTACCATCCTAATTCAAAATTGCATTATCATCAAACTTCATATCTTTGCTCACTAATACTTTTCCAATCTTTACATTGAATATTTTGTAACCTTTTATAGTTGTGCTATGTCCCATAAAAATCCTAATTTTAGTCTTTTTATGAAGCCTATCTCTTAGCATCTGGCATATGAGAATAACATAAGCTCCCAATCACCCTAATATGTTAGATATTTGTTTTAACTTCATAATATGCCTTAAAAGGGTTTTTGTCCTTCAAAGCTTTAATTAGAAGTCAGTTTAGCAAATAGATTGATGTATTAACTACTTCTTCCCAAAATCACGTAGGCATCATCATTTTAAAATTCAATCAACTTACCATCTCTATAAGGATTCTATTCTTCCTCTCGTTCACTCCATTTCTGAGATGTACTTCGTGCCATGATATGTTCTAATTACTTTAATTTTTATATTGCTTTAATTCTCCACCATTGCTCTAAAATGGTAGAAGATAACTAAAACTTGGTTCTTTTTCTTCAAGAAGTAAACCAAGCACATCTTTATGAAATCTTTAATAAATAAAATAAAATAATTATTTTCATTTAGAGCAGAATCTTTATTAGTGTCCACATACATCAGTATGAATCGATTGATGCCTTTCAGATGCTCTTTAAACCTTGCTCATAGGAAATGGAAATCTATTTTATTTTTTGAAGTGACAAACTTAACACACATTCTTTTCATCACAAATGAAAAGAAAGCTTTGATTTAAGCCTTTGTAGTGTGAGTGCTTGAATGTAACATAATTAAAATAATCAAATCCCTCATGCCACAACAAAGATTTATTAATAGTATAGGTATGCATATTTGTCTCTTTCCACTTAATTAGAAAGCTTTTGGTTTTCATTTTTATAGCCAACAACTCATGATCAGCATGATCAATAATGGTGCAAGAAATATTTTGAAAATGCAAAGAATATGCTTCTCTAGCGTTTGACCAACTCTTAGTAAACTTTGACAAATTCAAGCACAAACAACACATTTGAAATTTTTTTAGTACTTATTGGAGTCTCATTAACAACAACTCTCTTGCCTTTGATATCAACAAAATCTCCATCCTCAATCTTCACTTTGGACTTATATGACCGATCTATCTCCCTGAATCTGCTTAAATTAGGTGTTATCTGATTTGTATAGCCACTATTAACAAGCCAAGTAATTGTAGAGCGACTTATTGCATATCATGTAGCAATAAGCCACTTCTCTTTCTAATGTTATTGCCTATTTTTTATTAGGCCTACTCCCTCTACTAATCATAGTTGTTCTTACATACACTCTCCATGTGATCATATTGCTTGCATGATTTGCATTATACATTTGACTTAAATTAATAATAATTCTTGGAGTCGCTCTTCTTCTTATAGTAAAGAAATGAGAGCATCTCCTTTTGCCTCCATTACTACTTCCTTGATGACCCTCATTCTTCTCTGTATCTTTCTTTTCACCAGATTGCTTCTACTCCCCACATTAGGAAGCTTTTCCTTTTGTGTTGCAATAAAAGCCCATTCACTACTAGTTTATTGTCAAATTGATCTTATTTGTTCTTAAACTTGAAAAGCCTGAACTAACTCAAACTAGGAAATTTGAGACAAATCCTTTAAGTCTTCCAAAGAAGAAATATTGTGCTCAAATCTTTCACGCAAGTGCACCATAACTTTCTTTGCAACCCTTTGATCTGATAGCCTGTCACTTGTTATCAACTTCCACGAGTCTATATGCAAACTCTTTAGTGATTTCATTGTCTTTTATTCTCAAAACTTCAAACTCCCTCTTCAAATTTAGAATATGAATTCTTCTTGTTTTATCACTCCCTATATACATGTTCGTTTTTGTCCCAAGCCTCTTTTGATGTTTCATAAGCCATAAATAATCCTATTGAAAAATTGACTTTGGGCCTACAACATGAATATGAGACAAAGTTCTTAGAGCTTTTCCTTCTTTATTAGCTCTCATTTGATTGAGAGTTAGGTTGTTTCCTAAAAGTTGTGATTCTTTCTTTATTTCAACCTATTGCCACAAACTAAAGCCTCTTAAATAAGTTATCATCTTGATAAACTAAATGTAAGAGATTTTACCAATGAAAACAGGGGTGAAAGGGATGGTGTGTTACAGGAGGCCATGAGTGGAGTCTTACTTTTATGGGTCTTTTGGAGAAGAAGCTTGCTAGTTTTCTCTCTTTTTTAACTTATAGACACAGACCCTCTAAGATTAGAGAAGCTTTGATGCCATATGCTACATTTTATGTCCAAAAAAGAGGAAAGGAAGGTAGAAGGATTTTCTGAAAGCTCTTATAGAGTTGACATGTTCATATAATATAAGGCAACAAATTATCTTACCTGCTACATACATTTTCTTTTTTACTTTTCCTAATTTAAGGACAACGACTAACTAGCAAAGTAGGTTAAAAAAGAAAATGTCATTACAATTCCTTAAACACTGCATCATATGAGCTGCTCTAATATAGTCAAAATAACAATAATCAGTGAGGTAAACTGACAGGAAAAACATCACAGCATTAAGAGATTCATTTATTCTGAGAAGTTTGAAGGTGAAAATGGTCTTAAGCTACTGAAGCTTGGCCTCCTTCCATATGTCATTATAATACTGGCATACCATATACAGCATTTCATGATGTGAGTTATTATATATTATATTCAGTATTTTATCGTATGTGTTACTTACTGGTAGTTTGGGTTCTTTCAGGTATCTAAATTACCAATTGATGATATGATTGATGTAAATAATATGAGATTTGAAAAAAGAAGCTTAACATTTATAAGGTAAACGTACTAGATGAGAAGTTGCTACTTCTCTTTAATGACTTTTCATGTACTTTCACCTTGCCTCTTCCAGCCGAGGAAGAAACAACAGGGCACTTATCACGCTTTTATCCCATAATAGAGGTTATGAATTTAAGGTTAGAAGACTTCAGTTTTTTGCGTAATTTTGGGCATATAGCTAATTTTCTTACACGTACCTTCGATCATATTATTTAATCCTTGAGCTCCAACATATTCGATCAGTTTTTCACTTGTCCTGCAATTTAGTTTGATTAATCATTTTTCAGGACGCAAGTAAATTTTTATCTTTTTGGGGCAACAAGTGCTTATTAAAAATTGGTATCTAGTATTTACTAATCTCCTTTTGCGCAGAGTTTAAATGTTATTCTTCTTCAGCTCGGTTTTTGTCAGTCAGGCTAACATAGAAAATCTCATGTTCACTTCTAGTCTTTGCAAACTAAGGATTAAGGACTGCCAAGTAACTTTTTAATGGTCTTCTGCAAGATCATCTTGTTCCTCCCGTCGACAGTAGACTGGAAGAATAGAACCACCCTGAAATTTGACAACTTTGCAGTTGAAAAACTCAGCAGAGGCTAAGGATGAATATCCATGTACTAATGATTCCACGTGCAACTTTCCATGCGACTGGGACGGCTGCACTCTCAAACTCCTCATTCAATTAGGTCGAGACGGAAGCCTGTTGATGGGTATTCAAGTTGATGTTCTTGGCCCCTCATGGATAACTAAAGTCAGTTGCTTTGTTATTTTCATTTGGGTATGTGACTTTCCCTCTTTAAGGTCTCAACTCCAGAACCTGTTTCTTAAATACCTCTATTTAATGCTTACCAAAAGTTTGTTGTAAGCTCTGAAAGTTAATGCTACCAAAAGGGCATCTTATATGTATATCCTTATTTTCTTCGTAGTTGTGGAGTCAATCTAATTTTACTTATTTTCTTCGTCACCTACAGTGATTCAGTGCTGAGACATGCATCTAGCGACTTGAGAAGCTGGGCTGGGACCACGAATTTTGGTGTTTCTCAGTTCATGCTGCAAACGACATGATTGATGGTAAGATAATACATTGTTTTTCCATGGCAAGGCAAAATGAAACTGAATGCGGATATAGTACCTGGAATACATCATACATGATGCTTAGGCTGGGCTCTACATACACAGTCATGACATGAGAGTTGAAAAACGAATTGATTAGGTTGTACAGTCCTAATTCTAAAAGAGTGCTATCTGATGTCCTACTACAATAAGGAAAAGGAGGAAGGAGGAAACATTTAGAGTACTGGTAATCAAGAGAAAACAATAACAATAAAACAATTAACACATCAATGCAGTAATTGCTTGAAAATTGAGAAAGAGAGATCCTAGGCTATACTATAAGCGAAGTTCCTTAGCCTTTGTACCAGTGAGCCCAGTTTCAGCTTTTCTCTTCTTAACTTCACCAACAAGCCTCTTCACATATGCTACATAGGCGTCAACGTCGAATTTCCTCTTGCACCCCGCATAGTTCATATAACGTATTTTCCCAAAAATGGGCCTCTCTTTCCATCCCTAACAATAACCAAATTTAACACATGCGTAATTAACTTGTTTTATGAAACACTGGAGCTCATTCAATTATTTTATGAGGCAATTACTCATATGTAAATTTTCAAATCAATAAATGCTTTATAGTGCATGATGAGGAACAAGATAAACTTAACAGGTGCAGACAGTAAGCACCTTAGATCAGTGAAGCTAATCATATATCCCAAATAAGCCCTTATGGAATTAAAATTCGGCAGCTTGTGAACCTTCAGGCACTATCTTATTCAATTTTTGTTTAATTACTCTTTTACCTGCAAATGCAGAGATAAAGAGAGAGATCACTACATACCTGATCATGAACACCACATATTGACCACATGCAACCAACATAACCATTTGGATCCCTCCCGTCTATTTCATACTGCAATAGAACCATTGATCAAATCTTCTAATAATAAAATAAGGAAAATATTTGTTAAATTTACCTTGTCGTTTAGATATATGGATATTGAGAGGGCCTCTTCAGGTCCTCTTGTCCATTCAAGAATTTTCTTTGCCCAGTACATACTGCAGAATTAACACCAAATGCAAATAACATAATTATCTCAGTTTCTGAAGATTAGTTCAACAGGATAAACAAAAGTTTAAAGCAAAGTGACAAACATATAATTTTAGTTCTCTAATTTTAAGATTTTTTCTATTCAAGTCCTTTAACATAAAAGGTTTGTGATCCAGTCTTTTGTCTCATTGTTTTGGTTCAATTAAGTACTTCCATTAATAGAGATTAACAGAAAGTCATATGGCACACCCAAAATAAAATATGGATAGACACATCAATTTTTATTAAACCCATCTAAACACGTGTAAAAAGTTAAAAGCTAAAAAAAACTTAACTAATACGCCTATAAATTTAAATACAAAAACTCACTTTCCATAACAATATGTAGAGGACCAATATTTTTCCAGAAAAATAAGAACAAATCTCATTGAGAAAGAAGAAATGGTGGCTAGAATTACAATGTGTAAGAGTAGGGGTTTTGTTTTTTACATATGTATCTCCTTTTTACATATATTGATAAGAGACTATGGAAGAATGTCAGTGACAAAACTTTGTTGCACAAAAAGGAATCCAAGGAAGAAATGAGCTATATATCAATCAAATATTCTTCACATGAAATGTACCATGTAAGATTTATCTCTTATAAAAAAAGTTATGCAAGTCACCAACACAAATATATTTAATTTTCGTGATTTTGTCTGGTGAAAAAAATTTATGCAAGTAGGTTACTCAAATATATTTAATTTTTGAGAGTCTGAACTTTGAGGAAGGGCATATGCAATTTTTCTTGCAAATGGATCAATCCACCCGTGTCCTAGAGCTATCCAAATCATTCATGAGTTGTTGAGGAATAATATGATGTATGAACAAGAAGTAAAAAAACATAAGAGAATGATGTATCACCTTACTGAGTTAGTCAGAGGAAGCAGAAGTTGCTTGTATTGTGCATTGGACCAAATGAAATATTTTGAACGTTGTCCAATAGAACAAAGGGACCATAATTGCTTCCTCTTTTGTTTGTATCTTGTACACTAATAAATTACGTATATTTGGCTCTTGTAATATCTGTATTTGTTTCTTTCGTTGTTTAAATTGCTAATTATTTATGCAATTGAATAGCTTATAACATGCAATTACACAACTTACATCATGATAACAAGTTTCAAGATTTACAAGGGTACAATTTATTTACAAGATTATAAGGATACAGGTGGTATATTGCTTTCGGGGATAATTTTAGCCGAGGATTGAAGTGTTTTACACGTCAAAATAAGAGGAAAAAAATATCTTTGGTTGAACACAACCTCAAACACGACATGTTGGATGTCATGCTCCTATTTCGACATAAAAAGTTAACTAGAAATTCAAACACGACCTCACACATAAACATATAGTAGCCCATGTTAATGTTTGAAACTAGGGTTTAAGAAATCAGTATCGAACATAGACATGTCGCAGCCTATGTTCATCATGAAAACAAAAATTATGCCTATTATGATTATATTAATCAATAATGTTTACACACATGGATGAAAACAAACAAGGATATAAACACCCTAAATATGTTGACAATCATAATGGATTAATATTGTTTTGCCAACATCAAAATATTAGTATACCAGTTAGCTAACAATCCAAAAAGCATAACCTCATTAATAGCTAACAATCCAAAAAGCATAACCTCATTAACTAAATCCAAAATACATAAACCCAATATCTATTAACATCAGTATCATCACAAACGAAGATCATAGCTGTTCAACATTTGTATCAAGATGGTCCACTAACTCTAGATTGTTGAGTATCTACTATAAGTTGGCCATGCTTCTTTGCTTTCTCCTTCACATCTTTCTAGTTAGAAAGAATATGTTGTGATTCTTTCTTACTTTTGCATATTTCCTGTATAGTTATATACCATAGAAATATATGAAAGAATTATCTTGCATATTCACTAGGTATTAGTGTTTTGAGCTCTAATTCTTCCTTCTTTCTGTGAATCTCAGCCACCTCTACTCTTCTTAAAACCCTAGCCATTGTTTTCTTATGAAAACCGGGCCACTTTCTTCCCTAAAACCACTAGCGACACCACAATATGTCTACCAAAATTGAGGCTGAATCTTCTGATAGCAAAAAGATATCCACCATGACATTCAAGATGCTACTTCATCCATCTATATTAAATTGGATGGCGCTAACTATCGAGTTTACTTTGGAAATACATATTGCTACGAGAAAAAAAAAGAGGCCAACGAAAGAAAGTTGCATCCTAAGAAGATGATCCAGACTACGATGAATGGAAGGCTAAAGATGCACTAACAAAATCTTGATTGATAAATTCAATGAGATTATCTAGTGTCATACTTTGTACATATTGTGAAGCAGCAAAGGAAATATAGGAAGTTGTAGAAAGAAGCTACCTTGAAATGTCTAATTCTTTTCAAGTCCATGAACTAATGAAGTCTTTCCAATTACATCACAGTGGCCAGTCTCTAGTAGATAATTACAATGAGTTAAACTCAATTTTTATGGAGCTTATTATCAAAGATCAAAAGATATGACCTGTATTAATAACATTAAAAAGATAGAAAACATACTACATAAAATAGCGTTTATATCTTTATTGTTGATCTTGATCATAATTTGGATCAAGTTAGTGGTCGTATTCTAACTACTTCTTTTGTAGAAGCTTATTCCTTAGTTCATCAAAAAATACGAGTGATCATAGGGGCAGATATCCACTCAGAGGCTTTAGATGTTTCTGTTAAAAAAAATATTCCTATTTCAACTCTTGTGAGTTAGACTAATGGATATAACACTGGAAACTCATCTTATAAAAATACTAATAAAAGAGGTAAATTAGGACAATAAGAATTAGGCTGAAGGAAGAATTATCTGCCAATATTCTCATGACACAAATCACACCAAAAGCATGTATCGGAAGCTGTAAAATAAATATTAGAAATCTGTTACAGTCTAATTGTCCCACATTGGAAATAAAAGAGGCTGATGTAGGGTTTATAGACTTATAGACTCTCTCACCCTTTAAGCTAGCCTTTGGGGTTGGTTCTCGTATAAGACCTATAGCAATTGGTTTCAAAGCTAACACTACTCCCTCAAGTCCTCATGCCAAGCCCACGGGTGAGGACGTCTATATTGCAGTGTTCGCCCAGGGCTAGAAAAGGTCTAGCGCACAGCCCGCCCGTGGGCGCGTGGGTGGTGACACTGGTATAGCAATGTTCACCCGGGACTAGAAAAGGTCTAGCGCACAGCCAACCCGCCGATGCCTAGGCTGCGAAGCGTAGTGGGTGGAATGTTACGGTCTAATTGTCCCATATCAGTAATAAAAGAGGTTGACGTAGGGTTTATAAGCTCACGGGCTCTCCCACCCTTTAAGCTAGCTTTTGAGATTGGTTCTCCTATAAGACCTGTAACAAAATCTCATTTAGCTCATGACGTAGCTATCATTACTACACCTAGCTCATCTATTGAGAAGACAATTACAGTTATTGCAGATGAATTTGCTCAATTCTCCTAGTACCCAAAAACACTAAGGAGTTCATTTCACCTTATCACTGTTATTGTTGACTCAAAGTAATGCTTACTAATCTTCTTTCCTCTTCCTCACAATGGGTCATCAATTGTACCTTAGGTCATATGACAAGTAATTTCAATCTTTTTTCTATTTTTCAAAAAGTGCTCATCACTTTTCCATGCTAGTTTAGTTGATAGACCTACTTCCTCTATTATTAGTTCTAACACACTATTTAACTATACTCCATTATTTTTCTTATCATCTGTCTTGAAGCTACCAAGATTTTCCTTTAATTTACCATCAATGAGTAAACTCACTTGTTCCCTAAATTGTTATATCTCCTAATCATTGTCTATTCAAAACCTTATGACAAAAAAGATTCTTAGTAAAAGACTTGAATAAGGAGAACTCTACATTCTGGATACCTAGATGCCAAGACCGTTGCTTATTTCAATTTCTTAACCCCCTTTGAACTCATTATCAATTAGGATATCCACCTTTACCTTTATTGAAGAAGTTATGTCATCAGTTTTATAATGTACTTTACTAAAATTGTGAGTGCTATCAGTTTAATAAACATCATCACCTATCTTCGCTTTCTCGTGTTACTAAATGAACTAGTTTTCCTTTTGCGTTAATACATTATGATGTTTGGGGTATATCCTACTGTGTTCAAATTTGGGTTTCAATATTTTGTTACTTTTGTTAATGATTTCTCTTGTGTGACTTGACTTCATTTAATAAGTCGTTTTGAAATATGTTTCCATTTTATTGCTTTTTGTGTTGAAACAAAAACACAATTTAATGATTGTCCATATTTTGAGAATTAATAATGTCAAACAATACTTCTCCACATAGTTCCGAACCTACATGATCAAAAAATAATATTCTTCTTCAATTATCATATGCTGACACACCTTCTCAAAACCTTCTTCACAAAAGTTCATCCTCACAAAGTTCATCCTGACATCCTTCTTCACCTCTTACTTCTAACTCCTTAGCTTGATTATGAGCATCACCATCATCATCCCCAATTATCTTTTGAAATTGCAACAATCACATGTACTGTTGCTTTTTGAGAACTTTCACTCTCAAAGACTTAAGTAGTTGGAACACTGGTTGGTTGTTGCTCATTTACAACAGCACCTACTACACTTGAAAATGACCCATTGCCCTCTTCAACTTCAACTTTTTCAATAAAGACACCCTTACATCTAAATGAGAAGCATAAATCTCCATCTCTTTAAGACCCTTCACTATAATGTTATATAACTACTCAACCAACTTAAAAAATTTTAAGGTAGTATTGTCATTTCCGAGTTCAGACTTGAAAACTTTCATGTACTTTAAGAAATATACGCTTTATGTCATCACATTTTGTCATGTCCTTAATACTATCTCTGACATCCCAAAACAAAATTTGTGTGCATCTATAACTTCAAGTTGGTCCACCGTGCCACCAACATACGCAAGAAGTGCATCCCCTTTGAATGAACCACCATGGTGTAAGTTCAATACCCATCCCAATCCATACTAACCAAGTCATAAAAAGACAAGTATTGGTTACACTCACCAATAAACTATATGCAAGGCAAAGATCATACTCTGAAAATCTCAAATCAAAACAAAGACTACATGCAAAAAAAGCTAAAAGAAACTAATTATTTTATATAATCACAACACTCCCAAGATGGTAAGATCAAAGTTAAAGATGAAGTTTGATATCTCTATTGGAGGGTTTCAATTTGTCACTTTGTTTAAAGAGAAGAAGAGGGATGTAAAAGAAGAGTCAAGATTTACCATAAGAGGCCTGTAAGTGGCATTATTTCAAGAATTGAAGAGGTGACTAAAGTTGGTAAATTCAATGTCAAGAAGGGTGAAGCCAATGTGAAATCACAAGGGCAAGAGATTGGTCAGAAAGGAAAACTAGCAATTTCCACCGAGATTCACATCGTGACTCCGTTGTTTTTGGAGGTAGATCCCCAAAGGTGAAGGACAACAACCTTATTAAGGTTTTTACCTCTTTTGTAGTAGAAAGTAGATAGAAACATGTTTAAGAGCTTAGATTGTTAATTTTTAGGATTAGATTTTTAATCTTTTTGAATATTATTTATTTTAATTTAAGTTTTTCTTTAATTTTTAAATATGTAACACGTGTTTGGATGGACCTAGTAAAAATTGATGCGTCTACCCATATTATGTTTTGGGTGTGTAACGTCGATTTTCCATTAACAAAGATTAACAGGAATAACTGATTGAGCCAAAACATTAAAAATGAAGAACTACAATAGGAACCTTTTATATTGGAGAACTTATAGGAAAAATCTTAAACCTATAGGACCAAAAATATGTTTTGTAACTTAAAGCAAATGGCAAAACCTAAACCTAGGATTTTTCCATTCAATAACTAAAACTAAAGCAAAGTAGGTTGGTGCACAAACACATGCATCTATTCTCAATGCCTATAAGCAACAACAATTAGTATTGCATATTCACGAGCATAGAAATACGCAGTTCGATATCAATCAAGCATATCCAAGGTGAAGTGCTTTAGCATATTTAAATAGCTTTATTGTGCTCATATGCTTTTCATTCTAGCAATATTTGATACTTAATTACCATGTATTGGTTGCTTTGATCCAATGCGTTATCTTGGTTACACATTTTTTCACTTATTATCATTCACTACTTCCATGAAAACGAAAACATACATGAAAATGTAATGTTAGAAGTTGCAAATAGGAGGCAAAGTAAAGAGCTCAAGAAGTTACTTACCGCATGAAACCATGCATCTTTCCATAGTGAACCATCTCTAGCTGAGATGCATTCCAAAGCTGAATAATTCAATATTAATACAATTAAACCTAAGTCAATATTGGCAAAACTTTGAAAGAAAGATAATCTTGTTTTTATTATTAATATAGTATACTCAAGTCATATATTTAATAATGCAAAGCTCAAACTAACTACTACTAGCTTTATAAAAAAGAATGTATAAACCTTCTCAAAGAGTGAACTTACAGGATCAGTCGTTTGTGCCTTCTCTAACTGCTCAGTCCTAGGACTCAAAGAACATAAGAAGCTTAAGAGGTGACATTCAAGATAGAAAATTGACATAATAAAAAGCCAAATGAATCAAACAAGACTCACGAATAAACTTGCTCTCGCTTGTCACAAGCATGGTCTTGTAAGGTCTTACGTGCCCACTCCCATGCTCCTTGTAATGAATCATAATGGGGTTGGTAGTAGCAAAAGTTATCAGCAAGTTCTCTACGCACAATTAACTCCTCTAGAAAAGAATCAACTGACTTCAGAGCACCAAACAGATGAAGACATATCAAGCTTGAATAAGATGTACTAAACCGTCACCATAAGTGCGACATGATGGATATTAGAACGTACAAAAATGCCAGTGAAACATTAAAAGAAACAAAATTGATGAATCCAAGATTTAGCCCCACGAACCTGAGGACAAAGCTTCCTTACTTTACGTGCCTCCAAGGCACAACGTTGAGCAGATATATGCCCGAAATGAAGATAGGGAGAGAGACCAGAGAGTGCTTTAGGTTTCAATGGGTTATTCCTATTAGTAGAATAATCATTCAACCTTTTTGTCAAGAATCCATTTTTACTTCCCATCAAAACCTCCATGCCAGCATCTTCTCCTGGTTTACACCATTCAATTTCAGGGACTTCTGCCCCTTTCCTAGACACGAAATCATAAAATTTTTGAAAGAAAAAAAACATCAAACTTTAAGCAACTCCCATTAAATCAAAAATCTAACCTTGTGACTTCGGCAATGAGATCCTCCCAATCAATGACCTGATTTGGAGCAGCAACCCACTTCGTAGTTGGTGTTTGTGATGTAGGAAAATCAATGAGGAACTCAGGTAACCTTTTGTTTATCTTACTTCTTATAGTCTTTGCACTATACTCCAACTTATCTGATGCCACCCAAATTGGTACCACATTATGAGCATCAACTTCGTGTATGGTCAATGAATCACTTGTTCTCTTGCAAATCTCATCTTTAGATTTACGAATCTTTCTAAGAGGAGAGAAATCAGTAACTAAAAGGGACGCCCCACACTCTCTCAAGAATTTTGGTATAGTCTCTTCAGCTTCTCCCTATAAAGATAAACCCAGTAAAAACATTAAATTCCCACTAGCGTTCACTGCAAAGCACATTCATTTTCCAATTTCAATCTATCAACTATCTCTATAAAAAAAAATAAAGCAACGAACAGATTAAGAAACACCATGAAGATTAAAACGAAAAACTGACCTTGAACAAAAAGAAAGGAACTTGAAGCGTTTCATCGATGCATCTCTGAAGCTGACGCAAACCCTTTAACATGAAACACAATTGGCGCGCTTTAGCACCCAAAAACTGGTCAAACAAATTGAAAGCCACAGCTACAGGTACGTTGTTCTTGTTGGCCTGATCAACGGCGTGAATAAAAGCCCAGTTGTCTCTAACCCGTTGATCTCTAAACATCCAGTAGACAACAGGACCCACAAGTTTAACGGACCCCTGTTTGAGGACCCGGATCCGACCCGGATGAACGGAGTTAGGCGGACTAGGAGGTGAAGATGGGGAAGCCATTGAAGAGATGAAAATGCAGAGGGCGGGAGAGCGGAGGGTTTGATGAGTTAAAATGGAAGGAGGGAACACAACCATAAACGGTTTCAGTTGTGGTTTCGAAAGGATATACGTGGATGAATGTTACATCGACAAGTCACAAATGTTTGTTAATTAATGATTCCATGCTTCTGGGACTCAAGCTAGCCCAGGCCCTATTTGAGTCAACCTAACCTAAGATCCAATAATTTTATTTAGAGGCTTCAACTCCCAATCGCCGAAAACAACCCAACTCCACATCATTCTTTCAACTAGGAAGATGGTCTCGACTGAAAAATCATGTGGGACACACGAAGCCTTTCTTTTTCCCCGGTGACGAGGAATGTTTTGTCCTATAATGATCAGATGATGGCAGCCTATAAAGTTCTTATCTTTCCTTTTCCCTTATCAGTTAGGCGATAGCCTGGACAATTAAATGCTTTTGAATACGTATAGGAGAAAGTTATACGTTTGCCTTGTGAGAAGAAGAAAGGGATGGATCGAAAGACGGAAGGAAGAGCTTTAAGGACTTGTTGATACTTGAGGTATTGGTAACACATGAAGGCATAATTGACTGCCCAAATGGTGTAAGCGTTGAATGAGATACCAACACAAGGAGGCCCACAACTCATTCATCAACCATCACAAAACAACATCGAGTCGATAATTTATTTAATGAATAACGTTGGACCGTTATTTTGATTAATTGTGGACCAGAAGAAGAAGATTGAAAAAGTGAAGTGTGTTGATTAAAGTGAAGAAGATGGTAGCAATGATTCCGAAAGCTAAGTTCCGACCGAAACTAGTGTATTTACCATCAACTTTGCTGGTATTAAAGTGGATTCTGAAAATTAGGGAACTTGAGATTGAAGCTTTGCTGTGTTTTTAAACAATCATCATTGTCACAAAACTTTATGAACTCATTGTCGTCTTTAGTAAAGGAAAGCTTATTAATTAATTAAACATGTACGATTTTGAGCCATCCCAACAGATTGTTGTTCTTGCACACAAGCTGAGGGGATTATTAATTATTACGAAACAAAATTTGAAAATTATTGAAAGTATGACAATGCCCTCTCTATGACAATAACAATACTACATGAGAACCGTAATTATTAGTACTAATCATTTGTATATTATCTAATCCAATAAATTGACTGACTAAGCCAAGGAAATAATTAAATAAATTGAAATGACAATTTAGTAACACCAAACTAAAGTAACAATCATAAGTAAACAACTAATTGATAAATAAGATCTAGATAATAATCCCCCTAAAATTTTCATATGCTTAAATTTATCTTGGTTCAATAATTAACTAGTTTTCTAGATTGATAGGAAATCTTAAGTTACAACTGCACTCTGTATTAAGACACACAATTCATATTCTTAAGTATTTTGAGTGAAAGTTCTATCAAATCAAAGCTTCCCTAAGAAAACATTAACTCCTTTTATGAATCATTATAGTAGATTTCGCTTAAACTTAGAAGGTTCATGTAGTCCTATATTTAGGATTTCATTTAACCCTTATTATTCAGGTTGTGATATATTTATACATATAAGATCTTCGATGTATGTTGCTTTGATCCTAATATGAAAACTAACATTGAATCTTCTACGTTCATTACGTCAATTCAACATAATAAATAAGTATGAACAATTCTAAAGAAACTAGAAATTTTCATTCACAAATACACTTTCCATCTTACCTCAATGTTGGCGTTGAACTTTTTTGTTTCCATACTCTTTTCGTTGTTCTTTTATAATGGCTTCACCAGTCCTCTAAATCCGTTTCGCGTATAATAATACGTATTGCGAGGGTATAATTGATGCTTTCTTGATTTGCTTGATGAAGTTGGGGAGATTAGCAACTAAGTGGTCCGGTAATGGTTGATTACAAAGTAGAAGTGGTAATCTTTTCATTTTTAATGCAATCCCTAATTATTTTCCCGTAAAGCTTCTGAGATAGGAACTGAATTATCTTACATTTGGCTTTCTTCACCAATCAATTATTGGTAAGAAGGTACATTACCAGCCATGGCTCTTAAAGCTTTAGACTATGAATCGCTGAATGAAATTTGAAAAAGGTCCAATATGGTGTTAGAGGAGAGCAATACCTTCAAGCTTCTGAGCTTCAGAAGGAAGGGAAAAAGGTACATACTTTACTTTGCCTGCCTTTTCAATACTTCAATACATATCTGTGTATGTGTCCCAAATTCAAAATTTTTATTTCTTTAAGAAACTCGCATTCCATTATCATGTTTAGTGTGATTATGTGTTTCCCATTCTTCAAATTTTTGCTCATAGATTATTTTCACAAATGTTGGCAATCCTCATGCTCTAGGTCAAAAGCCACTGACGTTTCCTCGTTAGGTATTGATGTAGTAGAATATTCTATATTTCTAAACATATGAAGTACAATATGTACTCCTTGATAATCAATATCACGTTAACACATAATTGGCTATGTAATGTGGTCTGAAACAAGGAATGTTTGTTCACAGATTGTTGCTCTCTACCAAGCTTCATTTCTCCTAGATGATCTTAATGTAGGACTTCTATTCCCTGCATACGCAATTGCAAGGGCTAAACATTATCTTGCAATGACCTCTGGAGGTCTAGGTATTCTTTTTTCTGGCTCACATTTTGCATACTATTTCAAGAAAAATGCTCCAAGCTATCTGAAATCATACTTCAAAAGAACCATGGGGTATCATTGCCTTGTGTTTATTTTCATTTTGTGACAAATATTCTAGCCTGTCCCACCATCTCAGTTTACTAATAGCCTTGTCTTTATTGATTAATCAAAACTGATATTTTCCAAGTGGTTATTATTACTTAACATCAGCTTGTTCTTAATTTGCCCGTCATCTTACATTTAAAGGCCTGAATATGTTCTATAGATCCAAGCTCGTAATGCTTGACTAAAGCTATATCATTTTGATAACTGGTTAGGTAACTGTAATCTTCCTATCACATATAGGTGATTACGCTGATTCAAAAGGTCTTCCAGGAATCAGAGAGGAGGTAGCAGAGTTCATTGGAAGGCATGATGGATATCCCAGATGATAATGCAATTTTGCTCCATGTTCTCTTTTCTATCTATCTCTATTACTCCCGTCCCAGAAAAAAATTGTAAAAGCTTTGATAAGATAATTTGTTATTAGAACTGGAGCCAAGTCTCAAACTGAAACATTTCGTGATTTACTTACAGTAATCCAAAACTCGTTTTTCTCACTGGTGGCACCAGCAAAGGTGTGATGCAGTTCTTAAATACAATTATCCTTTTGATCAAACATAGTTTTTTAAAGCCTATATTCACAATTGGTACATGTTAGTGATCCTTAGAGTCAAATAGCAATTGATTTGTAGCCTCCAATTTATTGTTGTTTGTTACTGATTGATGCTGCAGACAATTGACAAGATTTATACGGTTGCAGCCATATCACACAATGCTAATGTTGCTGCTCAGATATTTGTAAGTTGGATGTGAATGTTTACGTAGTCCATATGTAACTTTATCCAGTCTTCTCTCTATTCAAATTATCACTGCTAAAAAGTTATCTCTTTCTGTTTACAGATAGGACTAATGGTTAACCTGCCCAAAGCTGGAGATGTTTCATATGAGCAGTACGTTAGGGAAAGGTGCACATGCTGAGATGTTGTTCACACAAATATGGCACAAAATGATAGACCATGCACAGAGTTCTTCTTCCACAGCAAAATGCACACAAGCAAAACACAAATATGGCAAAACACAACAATGTCAGAAGTAGTGTCTATATTGATTGATCTTCAAAACCAGTAAAAGAACAAGATAAGTGTGCTAGAATCTGAGGCCCTAGCTCCTTCAGCCTTAGGCCCACTCTACGTAAAATGACAGAAACAATTGCATGATATTCCCCTCACTCCCGTACTGTTTTATTCCACTGTCAGACTAACTAACTTTCCCCTCCTATAACACTTTTACCCGCCGTTGTTTTCCCATATGACAAGGTCTACCCCTCCAAGGTATTAGTCTTTCTTCTATGGTAAGTGAACCTAATTTCTGGACTCCTATGGGTCGTATCAGTACCCCCCCTATCAGTTGCACCTTGTCCTCAAGGTGGAAAGATGGAAATTGTTGATCAATCAAGTCATAAGGTTCCCATGTTGCGTCCTCCTTCTGCAGCCCCTCCCAACAGATTAGAACCTCCTTAACTTGAGAATGTGGCCCCTTCCCCACCTCCAAAACAGCTGAAGGTTGGATGAATATCTCCAAGATAGGGCCTAAGTCCTTAGGCCAACTTGCTGTCTGGTGTTGACCCCGAGCTGCTTTCAACTGCGAAATGTGAAAAATAGGATGTATTTTGGACTCCAGTGGTAAGGCTAGCTGATATGCTATGGACCCCACCCTTTGGATGATTGGAAATGGCCCATAGAACTTAGGAGATAACTTCTCATTAACCCTTTTAGCCAAGGATTGTTGTCTATCAGGGGCTAACTTCAAATACACTTGATCTCCTACTGCAAACTCAACTTCCCTTCTATGCATATCAGCCCTTGTCATCATGTACTGCTGCACTGTCACTAGATAGCTCCTCACCTCCTCTATCATGGCATCCCTCTCCTGTAACATTTGCTCCACACTAGCCACTACCGTTTTCTGTACTCCATATCTTAAACTCAGGGGTGGTTCCCGACCATAGACCACTTTAAAAGGAGAAGTCCCCAAGGATGAGTGGAAAGAGGTGTTGTAACAGTATTCGGCCCAATGTAACCACTTGTACCATTGAAGAGGCTTGTCTCAAGTAAAACAACGAAGATAGGCCTCTATGGTCCGATTAATGACTTCGGTCTGACCATCAGACTGAGGGTGGTAGGCGGAGCTTCGATTCAGTCGAGTGCCTGCCAGCCTAAATAACTCCTCCCACACTTTGCTCAAGAAGACTTTATCCCTATCGGACACTAGTGACCTCGGAATGCCAAGGAGCTGGACAATCTCCTTAGTGAAGAGCACTACTACAGTCCCCGCTGTGAAAGGGTGTTTCAAGGGCAACAGATGAGCAAACTTGCTCAATCTGTCCACCACCACTAAAATTGTGGCATAACCACCCGACCTTGGTAATCCCTCCACAAAATCAAGAGATAGGTCCTCCCAAATCTAATTAGGGATTGGCAAAGGTTGCAACAATCCCGCAGGAGTCAAAGCTGCATACTTTTGTTGTTGACAAGTAACACACTCAGCTACATAGGTAGCTACCTGCTTCTTCATTCCCTCCCAATAGAGCTCTTTAGCTAGCTTCTTATAGGTTTTTAAGGTTCCCCCTTGCCCCGCTAGATGAGATTTATGTGCCTCCCATAAAAGAAGGGGAATATACGTTGAGGTTTTGCTAAGCACCAACCTTCCATCATACATTAACCTACCATGTACCAAAGCAAAAGGCAACTTACTGGAGGCTTCCATAGAGATTTCAGCCTTCAAAGCTTTCAGCTGATCATCCTCTTCTACCTCTTGCAAGATTTCGGTTATATTTACCCCATGAGAGACCCCCAAACTTGGCAGCCCACCATTTCCCCTTTCCTTGATAGAGCATGATCGCGGCTTTGTCGTTCGATTAAATTAATCGACCTCAGAAATCGGTCAAAATAAAAATGATTCCAAGATTGCAGCAAGCTGAACCTCGGGTCGTCTCTCAAGGAAAACGATATGCAATTGATCCTAAACTAGCCTAGTCGAATGATGCATGCAATTAAAGCAATAAAAAGGGGGGTTTTGTTTGATTAAAATTAAAGAGAACAAAGTAAAATATAAAAGAGTATTTTTGGGATTTTCGAAATGGAAAACAATTGAAAATAATTAAGATTGAAATCAATTAACTAAAATTCTCCTGAAAATGTAGCTCTGGTCATCACTGTTCAAAATAATTGTCGGGGTTTGAAATCCACTAAGTTTCGAAAGATCAACCTTAAAACTATTTAAG
>JANKOD010000193.1:25173255-25183880 GCA_026284645.1 Erythroxylum acuminatum | reverse complement strand
TGATGCATCATATCGAGTATGTACTGATACGTATGTTTACTAACACGTTGATGTAGAAGAGGGACTCCATGATACCGCCCGAGATCGTTTGTCCTGTGGAACCCTAAAGCGCCACTTAAGGAATGACTCGTGGCAGGAGGGATGTTTTTGGAGAAATAGCAGCTCGATTTGGCCATGTTTACACGCTGACCAGAGGAAGCACAGAAGGAGTTCAAGATATCTCGAATGATGGTCACCTGGTCGACAGAAGCTTCTGCGAAGAGGATGAGATTGTCCTCAAAAAATAAATGGGATAGGGGCGGTCCATTCCTGCTTAATTTGATCGGGTGCCAACTACCATGTGACACGGCTTGACTAATAACATGTCCCAGTCGTTCCATGCAAAGGACAAAGAGGTACGGAGAGAGAGGATCCCCCTGGCGAATACCTCGTGAGGGGGTGAAAGTGTCACTTAATTCCCCATTCCAGTTGACTTGGAGGGAGACAGTAGAGATGCACTTCATGATGAGGTTAATCAGAACTTCTGGAAGGCCCTCATCAATAAGAGTATCTTGAATGAAGGCCCAATTGAGGCGATCATAAGTTTTCTCCAGGTCTACCTTGATGGTCATGAGCCCTTTGCGCCCAGATTTTCGTTTCATGGAGTGGATGACTTCCTGGGTAATGATAATATTATCAGTAACAAGATGTCCCAAAACAAAACTACATTGAGTGGGAGCGACAAGATCGTCGAGATAAGGTTTGATCCGATTAACAATAATCTTGATGAGGCCTTTGTATAAAACTGTACAAAGAGCTATAGGCCTGAATTGCATTATCGAAGAAGGGGACGGGATTTTAGGGATAAGGACTAAAATGGTGCGATTGATTTCAGAATCCCAGATGTCGTGGCGATAGGTACGCTGAAGAAAACTTATCAAGGAAGCCTGGCGCTTTATTAGGAGCCATGGTGAAGAACGTCGTCTTGATTTCGTCCGTGCTTAATGGACTGGTAAGATCATCAGTGGCTTGCTATGGTAGCGAAAGGAAATGACCGTGCAGAGTCCAAGCTATGGGGGAGGTACCTTCGGAAAGGTATAACGCCTTGAGATGGCGTTTCACTAAGTCTCTGAATATTGAATTTATGGACAAAAGATATATAGTTTTCTTAAATTCAACTTTCGGTGTCATGTGTTGTCTTTGAACACCCATCTAACCAAACCAGTTCTTTTTTTAAGTTCTCTTATTTCCCTTATCGTTGAACTTGATCAGCGGTAGCACTACCAAATTGCATGGAGATCAGAAATGACTTAAAAGTATTTCTTTCTTTGTCATATAATGTCCCAGGCCTTTGACTCTTCGGAAGCAATATTTTGGTTCGTTAGATTATAAATGATTGACAGGTACCATCACTTTCTCCTACTTGTCTTTATTTAATAACAAGTTAGTAAAAAATTGAGGTGAAACAAATAGAAGGACAAGCCCAAAATAAAAATGAAAACAAAAGGCTAAAAGGAGATTTTGACTTTCAATAGATAACTTCTAAAGTCAATATAGCGCATCAAAAAGAGTAATGATTAATGAGGACTTAGTGAACTGGGATGATCCTAATTTCACAATTATAATAAAGAAATGTCACTTGGGATTATAATCCCATTTTAAAAACATGGGTTCATCCAAATGAATATCTGTCTACTATACTATACCAAACATAGCGCAACTTTTGGTTCTAAGGTCCTGGTCTTTTCGATAAGTCAAACCACAAATTATGATATGAAGGCTAAAATAAGCAATTAATTACAATTTTGTCATTATTAGTTATAAGTTAGATAAACCAAATTTAGTTTTACGAGCTATTACATGGATTAGTAATTTAAGAATGAAGTCAGACTTATTTCTATTGTCAGGAAAACAATTTTGTAGCCCTCAATTTGAGTCGCAGGCACAATAATGGTAAATAATCATAACAATTTTGAAGCAAATGCTGGGAAATAGAACATGTCATGAAGATTCATTATGAGAGTACATAAATGGTAAGAAATAGAACATGTTATGAAGACACATTATGAGAGTATATTAGCAGATGCACGTTGGGGAAACAAATACAAGACACAGGACCACAAGATTCAAAAAGGATTTTAATTAGATGATCATAAAAAGGACGCATAAACAGCCCAAAGTTAGGGTCTGATGAAGAAACATGAAAAGGTGGGGGACACTTTTTGCAGCTACTTCTCCTATCATAGAAATAGTGTATCATTTGGAAGGGGGGGTCAGGTTAAAGTAGATCGTTGCTATTTTTGTTGGTGAACTGAAAACCCACGAAGCTCACCTCTTCGCTGTGAAAATATGACCAGTGGTCCATAAAATAATTATGGTCCTAAAAAGCTAAGATAAGGTGGGTTTCTCATCTTTGTCACATAATGATATTCTGCGCATAGGGTTATACACAAGTGACGAAAGTATTAAAGTCATATATGTTACATATACGGAAACAAGTAGAATAAATAATCACATTGGTTTATCTTAACAACAATTAATAGCAAGTATTGCGGAAATAATTCTTCTCTCGTTGAAATGGAAGGGCTCATTATACTTGATTTAATCACTAGTGAACGTGTCTGGAAGTCATTGAAGTATAATTAGATGTCATGCCACCAAAATGAAGAAGAAGAGTCAAAAGAAAAAGAAATTGGAGCAACATCATGATAGGAGAAATTTTGGTAATAATCTCAACTGTTGTAAAGAAAGATTCACATTAAGACATGATTTTGTTCCATAATGATACTTCTAAATATGATCTTAAGGAATCTATTAAAATTAAGTTTCTAGACCCATTGTAAACTCTTAGGACATGTGGTTCTGTCTGATTTTGATAGGGCTGGGCGCTGCCGCTTGGATCTATTAGATTTGTGACTTTGGCTCAGAAATACTTGCAAAACAATAAAGGCGCACCGGGGTTGACTGCCGGCAGGCACCTCTAACGCTCAAGTTAGTCTTTTTCTTGTGAGGGTTTTGGTGGCTAGGAATAAAGAACAATAGGATTCTAAAGTCGTACCTATTTCATAGTGAGGTAATACTTTATATAAGAAATTTCTGCTAGGTTTAGGTCACTGTTTGTAAATGGGTCGTCTATGCCTGAGCCTGAATCTGAGCCTAACACGACCGACCTAATCAACATAAATTTGGGATGTATTCAATTGAACGATCTTGATTAAGAGAAATACATTATCTATTATGTAGTGTAGAAGTAGCAATAAATGTAAAGATAAGGAGCAAAGGATAAAGGCATAAAATGAGTGGGGCAAATGGAGGAGGGGGAAGATTCGCAATCTCGTATAAAGAGAATGTAATTGTCCTTTATACTAATCATTATATTTCCTTTAACTACAAAAGAAATGAGTGGATGACTACGGAGCAAAGCAAAATACTTGTGAAAGGCCATATAGAAAAAGTTATTAGTAGGTGACCAGTCAGCGTTGGTACGCCCTTGCCGACAAGAATTCCTGTCTCGCAGTACCCAAAGCGGGACAATACAACAACGCCATACTTAACTCTCTTTCTCTTCTACACTTCAAACTTACCCCTACTTGATTTTTCACCTCTTTTTCTTTTTTACTATTGATTGTGAGGAGGATAAATCACGGTCTGATCTTAGTTAACTTCTCAAAGGGGTAGTCCAACGCCAACGCGCACCTGCCGCTGCCACGATTCGAACCTAAAACTTTAATCTTAACTTCCCTTCTAATAATCAACTCAGCTACCGTACAGGCTTGTCAGTCTCTTTTTAATCTTTAGAATGGGAGCAAGTGACTAACCCACTAAAAGTAGTAAATCCGTGAGTTGACATTAGTGGGAGGGCTACAACCCAGTCTCTTCTCCCGTGCCACCGCTGTCAGACTGAAGGGTTAAAAGTTTGCAGGTTTTAAGATTGATGCAGCTTCAAATCCCACCTGCCGTGTGCATAGCAGACCTGCTATTATCTGATTTGAAAGAGGCTATTTCGATGCAGAAATTGAATCAGATGAATTAGAGAAGCGAAGGACCAAGAACTAAGAAAACTGATCAACAACTCCATTGATGGGAATTACACACACAAAATACACTCAACATTATAAGTACATGACATCTTCCTGTTAATTTTTATTTTTTGATTCCAAGTTCGTTTTCAAACATGGAAAACAGATGAAATTAGTAACAAAATTTGGTTGCAGAATCGCTTTCAAGCATCTTTTGTGATGCTCCATTCCGACAATCTTCCTATGTTTTCTGGCCTCTTTAAAACACCTTTCTCGCAATTATGGGGAAGCATTGGCCCAATTACCCTGCATGAAGGTCGTGAACTTTAGAATGTTTAAAAGAGAAGTTACCACTCAAAAGATATGATTTGATGACCAAAAACCTCATCTATTTTATATATCTCTACATCTCTCTGATCACTGTGTCCATGGGCAACCAAAGTTTTGAAAAGGACTTCCACTTCTTTGATGGTGGGTGTCCACACCAACCCCAAAAAGACACAAAAATCAGGAGATATGGATGGAGATGAAAAACAGTTAGACGTGGCTACTCCAGCTAGAAAGCTTGCTCTCTTAGGTTGTTGACCCATGTTGCTGGAACTTGGCTTGCCATTTACCCAACCAGCTTGTTAGAATAAAGCTCTGGCCTTCCACGAAAACATATCCTTGGTTCTGCAAAAAAGGAAATTTCAAGTCAATTCCTTCTTGGATCCTTCTGCCAGAATTCCCTCCTTTAATCATGGCCTCATTGTATTCTAACCACCAACATTTTTATGGTGGCCTCTCCAGTCCAAGAGTATCTTTATCAATTGTCTCTGCCAACCAAAAACGATTCATTTAGCATGATTAGTCTTAACTTCTTGATTTCAAATAATTATGATTATCAATCAAGTTCTCAATAGGTAAAAAGTTGTTCCCTCTTCCATATTTCATAGTCGAACATACCAAAGCTTGATTAAAACATTTAGACTCAAGTTGCATGGAAAGCAAGGGGTCTAATTATTGAAATTTTACATTTGAAAGGGGAAAGAAGCTAATCCAGTCCAGGAATTATCTAGCGTAAGCGCCATTGGAGATTATATCAAGAGCATGATTCAGCTTTTTATCCAGGAATGTCCCTTGCATAGATGTGATCTAAACATTTGGTGGACTAAAATTAGAGGTACTTACTCAGGCAGAAACTTGGACTGGTTTTCATGCATCAAAAGGTGCATATTATAGATAATGTTCATCCAAGATCCTTGCCATTGTCAAAGCTAAACCCACGCCTAGCAACCTATATAAGGACATGCAAAGACCAACAATTACAGTCTTCAGTCCACAACCAAAAACAATAGTGCAGAGATTTAGGCAGAATCCTTCTATGTGTCCTCTAATATATGAAAAGCAATGCAACCAATAGGAGACTATGATCATGAGTGCAGTAGATCTTGCTTGTCGTTTAAGTAGTTACAAGGTCAAAAAGCAAGAAGTAAGAAACCCACATGACAACAGAACTCTAGGTAAAGAGGCAAACCGACCCCTTGCAATGCTGGAAAACTTGGGGTTAAATCTTGGATGTGATCAAATAGAATAGATGACGAACTCTGAAGACAGAGAGCCTATGGCATGGAGAGGAAGTAGACATACAAAGGTAACGCTTACTCCCAGAGACTTAATTGCAGAACAAAACAAGCTAAGCTGTTTACGGTGTGGCTGCAAAACTTCAAAAGAAGTTCAGAAATGGTGGCCTGAAAACAAGATTCCACAATCAAGTACTTTGAAGATTAATCAGTCAGTCTAAACAGAACATGTACATGTCCATGGTCTCAAGTTATATAACAATTGATGTTGAACGTTATGTAGTGAGGAATTAATCTATGTCATTGCTATTGTTCCAAAAACTCAAATTTGAAATCGTAACAGAATTGAAATCTCAGAGAAAATTGACTATTCTTAATAAATATTGGCTGTCATTTATCCAAATTACTTGAGTAACAAAAGTTTTACAACATCCTTCCTGATCTATGATGTCTGCCATACATCGAGTGCTATCTTTACAAACAAGATCATCTTTCTGCAAATCGCAAGCTCCAAAAATGATTATAGGATGAAAGATGGACGACTGCTCAATCATGAGGCCACATAATTCTAGGCCTACAAAACTGAATCCCCTACCAGTTTCCCTCTTCTTCCCAAACTGATCGTCACCCAAATCCCCTAAAGAGCAAGTAAACAAGTACAAAAAGAGAAGAAGAAAAAAATGATGAACAATGGAAAGAATTTAATAAATCCTACTAATTTAAAAACTGAAAGGAGAGAATTAAAAAAAAAAAAAAAAAAAGAAGTTACACTGAGGATGTATCAACAAGAACTTCATTTAACACATCATCCTCACCGTTTGCCAGTGCAAAAAGCTCTGCATCTTTTTCCTCATCGCTTGAAAAGTCTCGCTTCTCAAGCTTCGAATGAGCTGCAATAAATATTAATTTTTGTGCCTTCTCCATGCCCACCCTTGAGTGTCCATGTGCACATACCCATCTCAGCAAAGACCAATTGCATTTGAATCCACATGAAGTCGCATGAAGGAAAATAAGCCTAACTGCAACTTTCCCTAGTGACTTGAACTCAGTAAGGTATGTTTCCCAGACAAGCCTACTACTTTGAGGATTGGCGATTCTCAATTTTCCTGTAATCGGATCCCTCTCTTTCATCTGGACAGCTCTTGCATACACCGGATCAAGCCCTTCTGTTCTCCATTTCATGAGTTCCATTAATGCAATATGAGCCTCCTCCCTCGAAACAAGTCTGGTTATGAGCTTGTCCACATCTTTCTCTTGCTCTGGTGTTAAGCATTTGAAAGGAGGAAGGTACTTACCACTAGTGTCCCTGAGCAGATAGAGTGGATCAAGTATATAAGCAGCCGCCCAAGCAGGATGATAATTTTTCTTGAACCTCCTTTCGATCACTTTCTCCACTGCTGCTTCTGCAAAGTGGAACTTGGAACACCAATCCTTCACTTTTTCTTTAAGTTCGTTCCAAAGCGGAAGGCATTGCCCAACCAATGGCCTATCAGCCTCAATCTCTTGGGCCATTTCCTTGATCAACTTCACCAATGAGTGTACTGCCTCCAATTCATTCCAAAACCCCACTTCTCCAATCATCTCAGCAATTTCTCTTCCAATAGGATCCTCAATGGACACCATCTTAAAAGATTCATCAAGTAAAACCAACTGCAATGCTCGACCTGAGCTCAGTATATCCTCTATCATTGTATAGACAGTTGCAAAATCCATCTGATCATACTCACGCAAGGGCGGCACCCTCAATAATCCCGCGTGGCCATACTCTTGTAGTTGATACTTGTGAAAACTATGTCTAATTGGAGTCTTATTATTAAAAAAAGTTGCAAGCTTGAAGCAATTCTCGCTCACTGTCTTGAACAAAGGAAGTTCCCTGCTAAAATCCTTAATCAAACTAGTGAACCCTTGAAACTGACACGAAAGATTAACCATCCAATGGTTCTGATTCTCCAAATTCCTTAAAGCCTTGAGCTTAAACTTGTCTGCAACTATCCCAACACACTGTTGGACGACATTCCCGCAAATGCCACTTATCGTCTCCCACAAAATATCCTCCGCATACTTAGACGGCACTGAACCGCTAAGAAACACAGCTCTCCGATACAAACTAGTCCCATTAGGCAAATTAACTGTCAAATTAACCAAATTAAGGTCATTAAAACCCCCATAACTCTTAACCTTCCAACCATCAGACGCAATCTGAAAAAACATGGCATCTCTAATCCTCGTCTCAGACTCAGCCTTGGCTTCCTCGTACTTAACACTCAACCTCCCGCCAACAAACTCCCTCCTTGAAACTGCAGGCAAGCCAACTTGATTCAAGAATGCCCTGAACTTCGGATGCTCCAAACTCGAAAACGAAACCGATGCACACGACTCATAAACCCAATCAGCCAAAAAATCAAGAGCACAGTCAATCTGGGTCTTGCTTAGAGCTGGTCCTGGCGACGTTTTTGGACTCTTCAGCTTCTTGACACTATCTTCGAGCATAGCCAAAGCACCCAAGTCCTCTTTTCCACCAGAGAGCATCAAATGCGGTTGTTGGGCCAACACAGCCACTTCACCAGAGTACCTCGACGGATCTATTATAGCTAGGGGACTTATTTGATAAGAAGTCGCTGAAGTCGACGTCGCAACCGCAGTCACGGGATAAGAAGGCGCTCCTGAAATTCCTGAACTTGCACCCACAGAACGCTTCCGGCTGCTCTGCACCGACGTGGCCGCGGAGCCAGAAGGCACAGTGACGGCGGCGTTGGGAGAGATTGAGGAAATGGGTTTGGGGACAGAGTTGAAATTAGGACAAGTTCCACGTTTAAGATGCTCCGAAGCAGTGCGAGACGGGTTCGAAGCGGAGAAAACTGCGTCGCATAAAGAGCATCTAAGTTTCACAGCTTTTGGGAGGCCGGTTTCGGTGTTATGCACTAACATGGGCTCAAGGTGAGTCCAGTACCACGCGCCTTTACCCTTTATAGCTTTGGTCCGAACCATGGCAAGCCCTTCGTAGCGTTTGTGAACGGCCTTCGCCGTGAGCTCGTCGGCGGAGGCGGTGGAGTCCACCGGAGTTGTCGTTGTGTTAGTGGTTGTGGCCATTGCAGTTGATGGGAGAACAAAAAACAAAAGATACAACGTGGTGTTGATTCGTGTCTGCAGGGTTTTAGAGCACGGTGGGGTTTAACTTTAAGAGTTGGTGTGTGGTGGTGGTGACCGTTGTTTATTAGTTGCATTCAGCTCCGGCCGAGGTAGCCGGATTTTGATCCTCCGGCAGGAGTCCATGCCGGAGACCGGCGATCGACGTTGACAAATTTTGATATAATTTTTAATAGGCTTTGGTTTTGGGTTCACTGATGGGTCCTCATTGAGGGGAGGTTTTCAAAGAGCTAAGAAAAGAGCAGAGTGAGTGAGAAAAATGATATGAGAGACAGAGAGCAGAGAAGGAAAGAAAATAGTTGGAGAGTGATGCACACGAGTCGATTAACTGAGCGTGGGAAATATGAGAGAGAAAATTTGATGGAAACTGCTAAAACGAAGTAACACCACCGTCCAACGTACGAAAACACTACTGACATTGGCTGTTAGTTCCAGGTGATTGGGGAGTGAGGTGCACGCGCTTTTAAAAGGGGTTCTTGTTTTGGTATCCCTTTCATGTTTCTTGCCATTTGATTAATTTATTTTTACTGCTTTCTCTTTTGTACGTGTTGTGTGTGTTGTTGTTGAGGTCTTGTTGTGGGTCTTGTAGGGAAGGGTCCTTCTTGTCTGTTTCCTCCTTTTACTTTTATCTCCCACATTATTTTGTGAACTTATTTGCATTAATATTTAAGGGATTTTCATTTTATGACTTGGTTGTGGAATGTGGACAGAAAGAGCAACCTAAGAATTCAATTGGACACCATAAAACCACCAGGGCAGTGCTGACTAGGACAAACCCATTTAACTTTGTTTCATAATAAGTCCAGGCCAAGCCTAGCGAAAGGGCTTGGGAGTTGGCACTTGGTTGGAGTTGGCACTTGGTTTTCCCCTCTCCGTCTTCTTTATTTAATTTTTTTAAAAGATAAGAGATAATTTAAGTAATTTAAAATTTTCATAATATTCAAAATTATTGATTTTTCTTTATAGTTTTTAATTTTTATAAAAAAGTTCTTTGTTAAAAATAAATAATAGTAGGATATGTTTGAAATGAATATTATGTGTAGATTAATTATACGATGATTCAACCTAAATATTAAATTTAACTCAAACTAACTAAACTTAACTTAAATTAATAATTTCATATGATTATTTTAAATTATTCACTTAAAATAGATTTAATTAATTATATCGAATTTAAAAACTAAATTAGAGCACCATGTTAATAATATTTAATTGGTCGATGAATGATATTCATACTACTTATATTTTATTATTAGTTTTTGATAAAATTTTAAAATAAGAAATTTTAAAAATTAAAAATTACAAAAATTAAAAATATATTTAATTAACTTAAATTATAAGAAAACCTTACGAGTTTTACCTTAAATTCTATTTTCATTTTTTTGTTTCCCACGAGGTGTCCTAGGAGGGTCCCAACTATGGGAAGACACCTTTAAGTCATCCACAACTTTAATTAGAATTATTTGTATTTATAATTAAAGTTTAATTGAAATTAGAATTTAATTTCAATTAAATTACTAAAATGTTTAAAATTTATTATAAATAGGCTTACGTTCTAATGAAACTAACATTTCTTGTTTAACCCTCTCTGTAAGAGTTCCAGAATTCTATCATCTTATTATGTAGATATTGTTAGAGGTCAGACATTTATGTAGCTGTGGTGGTTGACATGAGCTAGTTTTCAAAATCATTTGGGGATATGAAAAGATTATAATGAAGCTTCGACATAAAGGCACAAATTAAGAGTAGTAATACTTTCTACATTTGAGTACTAATAAGAATTATCCCAAGATCGCTTAACTTCTTTGGTATCATTATATCTGCCCATTTCACCTTGGATTGCTTGCCATTCTCAATTGTTTCAGACCATAAAAGTGCTTTTAATATTCAATCCATCTCCTTGATGACCCTTTTAGGT
>JANKOD010000193.1:25117150-25132351 GCA_026284645.1 Erythroxylum acuminatum | reverse complement strand
TGACAAGATTGAAAAATGCTTGATTCATGAGAATTGTGTTTGGTTTGATGAAGTTATGAAATGTATGTTTTATGGATGTTTTTGAGAGATTGTTAAAATCCTGAATATTGCAATGGTTTTTGCTTATTACCATAAATATAAACGTGTTACGCACGAGCGCAAGCTCACCCCCTCCTATCCTGTCCCATCTCTAGTGAAGAGCGTGAACTCGAGGATTGAGCTTAAAGGCGTTGCTCCAGAATTGTTTTGTTTTTGTATTTCAAGTTAACTTTTGTAAAACAATGCTTTAGATGCATTTTGAGAAAATTGTTGATTTTGTAAGTTGTATTTTGCTTTATGTTGTAGTGTCTTAAAATGCCAACTAAAGCATTGTAAAACACTTACCTTGATGGTAAATGAACTGCTTATGAATTATAGTTATTCATGAAATTTCAAATCTTCGCATGGCTATTTTCAGTTTTCATATGGGGAGGAATGTGTTGTGAATGCAAGTGGAGTTCTAGCACTCTATGAGTAGAATTGATGAATTTCGTCTTTTTGGATGTTGTAGAAGATCCTTTGATCTTTCCAGTGGCATAAAGTTTATGATGTTTGGATGTTGGATTAAGGAGATATGAATGTCACAAGTTACAATGCTGTTTATGTTTGGTTTTTGAGATGGCTTGAATGAATGTCTGGAATTAATAGTTTTGATGAACTTTTGAGTTGGGGTTTGAGAATTGAATGAGTCGAAGTTGGTGTTTAAGAGATTATGAAGTGTTTGGGCATGGAATAGATGAATTTTGGAGGATTAGAAGTGTTCAAGATGTTTGGATAGGTTTTGGGCAAGCTTTGGAGTGGCATGGGGGCTTTGGGGAGTCCCCATGTCCGTTAAACGGACATAGGTGTCCGTTTAACGGACCTTCTCGGGTGGAAAAACACCCTTTGGCCACTTCATGTCCGTAACGGACAGTCTTAGGTCAAATTGGCCTCCAAAGCTCGAGCCATGTCCTTTAAACGGACATGCACTGGAAATATTGTTCTTTTTTGGCTATCTTAGAGGCAGATTTGGGTTTTGTGGTCTTCCGCAAAGTTGTAGGTCTAGATGTTATCTTTCTAATGGTACAAAAACGAACGCAATCCGACATCTAGATTAAAAGTTATGACATTCGCACCAAGGGAGGTTTAAATTGATTTTGGGTGTGAACCTGGTCCACTATTTTGGGAATAACTCTCACATCCGACCTCCAATTAGGGCGATTCTTGAACCAATAGTTTCCTAAAACATATATCTTCTTCTCTTTAAAATTTGGTAACATTTAGAGTTGAATTGAAGAAATTGGAACTAAAACAAGTAAAAGGTCGGTTAGGAGAGCATGATTGGAATAGGTGCATTTTTCAGTATTTTAAGGATATCTTGAGCTATACAATTCCAATTGAGGTGATTTTTGCTTCAAAATGAGCTAGAGACTTAAAGTTACAAATTCTATGAAGAAGTCAACTTATGATTTTGAGGTTTTACTAGTGTACGCTCACCATCATTAGGGAATGACAGCAAGTAACCCTTCAGGGTTTTCAGCTTAAGGCTTATGTCTCAGGACGTTGGGCTCCGGAAACGGGGTCCAACAGTATGCCCATTTTAAAGTAACTCCTTGACCTTCTCTTATGAAATCTCACACTTTTTAGGCTCATCTGGTAATACAACATATTAGCCAACCTTACCGTGGAATTAAGTCAATATGATATTGGATATCTCGCATTAGTAGAAGTTTATCTAGCAGCTCCTTAAGCATTACGTCCTCAAACTCCTTTAATAAAGGTCGAATAACTTATGACACATGATGAAGCTGTGTATTTGAAAAAAAGAGGACCTATTTCACCACTAATGCATAAAACCACTTCCCTTTGATAGCCATCAACATTTCATATTTTGACTAAGTGATAGTAAGGAAAGTTTGCCCCTCTACTTTGGAAACTTTAGGCTAGAAATTCTTTCGTTATAGGTGAAATCCTTTCTACAACTTGTACACATACTCTCACCCATCATACTAGGCAACAACATCAAACTACCAAGGCCTTCCTAACAACAAGTGACAAGCATCTATATCCACTACATCAAAATAAATCTCATCCCAATATTAACTAATAAAAAAGCTACCTTATAGTGCTCAGTCACTTGAATCTTATCTACCAATTTAATCGACCAGATGTGTAAGGATATAAGTACTTCTCAATTTGCAATCCTAGTCATTTCATCATATCTTTGCTAATGATGTTATAACAATTCCCACAGTCAACAATCACATCAAATAACTAATCTACAATGGTAAATGTAGTCCAAAGCAACTAATGTCATTGATTCTTATCTTCTCGTTTTGAAACTACTAATAACTTATGAATTTCATAATTCTCCTGCGCTTTATTTTCTACCTTTTGGCTCTCGTACTCATCATCATCGTCATCATGTTCACAGATAATGACATCATCATCTTTCTTGCACTCCACAATATTCACTTTTTATTGGAAATACTAGTTTGACAAATTTCTCGATTCTCTACACTGATAGCAAATTCCAAGTTGAAACTTAGTATTGTTCAAGTTTTACTTCTAATAAAACCCTTAACATTCACAAGTATACTAATCGTAAACTTGTAGTATTAAAGGTATCGATCCCACGAGGAAATAGTTAGAACTAAGTAAACCTAACTTTGTCTAAGGTATCGAGATATGAATTGAATGAAAATAAAATAATCAAAATTTAAAACAATTAAATAAAACTAAGAAAATAATCAAATAACAAATGAGCTACCACAAATATGTGAGGAACATCAAAGATGAAGCTTAGGATTCATTCTATCGTTATTATGCTCCCAAACTTCTATTGATTCAATTTGATGTCGATTCTAGATTTTCGAAGGGTTAGTTACTCTCTCTCTCTCGACCTAATCATTTATCCTTAATTGATTATGAAATTTCAGATTTTGCAACATCTCGATTCACAAAATCTACTTAACGTTTTCAACTAATTCTTAAGTCATCTATCAAATAATTGGGTTTTCATATATGATATCTCTTTGTATGATTACCAATTTGATATTTGTGAGACTTATTAGGTCACTAACTCTCATTACCCAACCTAATCGGATTACATTCGACTCACTCTCTAAATTTATTACTGAAGTATTAGCATACTTAAACATCACAATACCAAAAAATTGAATTGAAATCAACAACAATCAAGTTACAAAACAACTTATGAACAAATCCAAATATGAAAATTAAAGCATCCTAAACGTGAATAACATATTCAAATCCAAGTTACGCGTCTAATTTAATGAAATAAATTGTGGAAAGAAAGAAAGAATTTGATTTGAACTCAAACATGAAATCTGGAATTTCTAGATTGCTCTTCTTGCTCCTCCTTGCTTTCTCAATTTGGAAAATGGTGGCTGCTCTTTTTTTAGTGTTTTATGTTCTTAAATAGTTCTTGAGCTTCTAGGGTTATTTCTAGGATTTACGCATTTAATTTGATTCCAAAAATAACCCAAATTGTTAAAATTACAAAAAGAGTCACGTGCTAGAAAAACTTAAATTCGCTGGAATAACCGTTTGCACTCTTTGTCATGATCGAGGCGTACTTCCATACTTCTAATTCTTCTCTTTTCTTCAATTTCCTGTTTCCATATACTCAAACACATACCAAACACCTCTTGAAACATAAAATTAAGATCCAAATTTTGCTCAAAATCATACAAACATTTAGGATATAAACAAGCACTAATAATAACATAATTATAAGCTTATATACATGATAATCATCTATGAAATACTTAAAATCACACTTAAATATCTATCAAAACATAGTATAATTTACACCTATCACTCAGGAGCTTCCTTGTTTGCATCCCCTTTTGTTTACTCACAACCTTCTCTTCCCAGAAACGAGTCCCATATGGAGGAGGTTCTGATAAGGTCTTTGTCCTCTCTATGGAAACTCTAGAAGCTTCTTCCCCATAACTTTTGCGAGGAGGTTCAATTCTAACCTCTTTTTTGAGCTGATAATTTCTCCTTTAATGCCAAATTTTGAGCCTCTATAAAAGTATGAATTGGTAACATCCTAATCTTATCCCATACGGTAGACATCAAACCATCCAAGAGTCTTATAATTATCTTCTCCTCTATCTACCCTAGATCATTATGTTGTAGTCTTATATAGACCGAGAACCTTATATGCATCATTATTATTGTTGGAATAAAATCTAATCATATTTGAGGGGTAGAAAATCCTTCTGAATCATCTATTGTATCTACATACAAGCTTGAACTGAGAATCCTTTCCATCACACCTTCTCCTTTCTTTGATCTTCTCTTACCAAGTAGAGGCAGCTCCTTTAACCTAAAAGCCACTAGCTTTACCTTTCTCTCTTTCAAGATCTCATGATAATCAAAGAATTACTTAACACCTACTATCTAGTTAAAAAATTCTTTAATACTAAATTTTTTTAAAATAGAAATATCTACCTAGAACTTGAAACTATCGACAAGATGTCTTTCGTTCTGTGGTTTGTTATATGAAAATTCCTCATCTGACTTTGATTCATTATCGTAGGTAGGTTGTCTCTAGCCTTGATTAGGAACGAGTTCCTGAACAGGGTGCCTTAGCGCTTGTTCTTTCTTAATACAATATTTATTGTCCTCATTATCACTATTGGCAAGAAGGTTAAAGGCATCGAGCTGCTCCAGAATCTCCCCAAAACACACCTTCAAATGATCCTCCAATTGTTGAATAATCCAATGCTCCATCTTCTTTGGTGCCTCCCTTTGGTCCTCTGGCCTGGAGTTATTTAAACAACGATTTATGTTTTTGTTGTCATCGCTAGCCATAGATAGGTGATTTAATCTGCTCTAATACCATTTGACATAGCAAGAAATAAACAATAAATAAACAACACGCTTAATTTGAAGAAACACAAAAATTCACTAATGGAGAAAGTTTAAAGCTAATTAAATATCAGAGTATTATTGATAGAATATTTAATACAATGTTTAGAAAAACCTATTTACAGGCTTGACAAAAGCAATCTTAATCCAAAAGAAAATAAAAAACAAAAACAAGTAAGACACTTATAGAAATAAAAAATTAAAACAAGTAGGAAACTTATAAAAATAGAAAATAAAAAAGTAGGAAATTTATGAAAATAAGAAATATTATGAAAATATTAAATTTATGAAAATAGAAGTTCCACATCAAAATTAAGAAATGAAATTAACTTCATCTGTTGTGTGATGGGCATCCCAATAAGAGTCCACAGAACTTATAATGGTTTGGTTGGAATTATATAGGATACAGATGTTAGTTTATGCCTTACAGCTAATCGATTGGTTGTAGTTTAGTGACCAAATAATTTAAAAACATTCTTTATCTTGTACATATTTAAAGGTATATAATAAAGTTCATAAGATAATTATACTTTGTAAATGAAATTATAATGAGATTCATTTTACATTTATGTATTATCCCTAATTATTCCTAGTCATTATTCTATTAAGACTGGACATTAATAGAACGTAAAAAGACTAACACATACTATGTTGTTCCTTATTAAGGAAGTAGTTGACTAAAGTATGAAGATACTTAAACAAACGTATGAGTGCTTGTTAGAGAATAAGTTTACTAAACTGACCTGATATGAGAAATCCATTTTGAATATTACCTGTATATTTATGAAAATTCTCATTGTGATGATTATATAAGTGACCATTTGACTTGAGGTCTCCAAAGTTATATTTTATAGGGATTTATATGTGTTGATACTATTTATGACCTATTTTTGTCATAGGTCATTCTGTCAGTATTCGTTGGATGGAACATGAACAATATGGAGGTAGTTGAGTGATTAAGATAGGATTCATCACCCTAAAGTAATTAGGAAGAATGCTCTGTTGTTCTCAATTAGTATTGATTCATGAAATCCTTGGCAAGATGGAATGATGTTTTGTAAATAGTTTACAAATATCATTAATTAAATCAATATCTAATGGCGGAGAACTAATATGATTGGGCTTAGAATAGAACAGACATTAATTTCATACTTTATGTCTAATCAGAACATTATATGATGAAAGGATTAAATTATTCAAAAAAATCATGCACAGAAAGGTTAGTCAAAACTACTTTGACATTCCTAAATATTTGAGTCGTCATGATGTATTACTTAATGCCAATCTTGATCTACGATTATATATTATTTAATTGAAGAATTAAAGATAAATTAAAATGAGTTTTAGTTTATCTAATTGTAATTATGAATTATAATTATAATTTATAATCATTTCCAACATATTTGAAAACCTAGTGGGTCTCATATAAAAAAAGGGGGGTTAAAGAGAGCAAAGATATGATAATCACGTTGGACTTAAGTATAAAGTTTGAGAAACTTTATGATTAAATATGAGATATGTAATATATTTGATCTTATTTTGGCATAATTGATTTTTAATTAAAATTATTTGTAATTCTAATTAAATTTATACTGAAATTAGAATTTAATTTTAGTTAAATTATTAAAATGTCCAAAAATTATTATAAATAGGCTTAAACTCTAATGGAGCTAAAACTCTGTAAGAGTTACAAAGTTCTTTCAATTTGTTTGTGGATATCGTTACAGGTAAGATACTGGTGTGACTATAGTGGTCGAGATGGATCGATTTCAAAAATAGTTCAAGGGATATGACAAGAAATGATTAAGCTTTGGAATAAGGTACGAATTTAGATTCATGCTTTATTATGATTTATGTGCTAATCATTTTATAAAATTAAAGTGATCTTGGTTTTTGGGAAATCAAATTATAAAAAAAATTCATAATTATTCTGCTGTGATTGGGATTGGATCCCGTCTCGATTCTCCAGCAGTGGTATAAGAGGCGACTTTAATTATATAATTTGATTAAAATTGTGTGATTGTTTTTTATTTGATTAAAAAATTATGGCTTAAATTTCATTGATGTAAAAGTTGCATGGATCTAAAATAAAAATTATACATGTTCCTAATAATGATTAAGATTTCATTAATTAGGTTTAATTTTCTTTTAATTGAAATAAACTTAAACAAATTCTCCCTTTCGTTTAAGCTCTCTAGAAATTCACAACACGCCTCTATTATTGCTTGTGTTCAGGAAAAAAAAAATTGAATATGTGCATATTTTAGTTGATTTTTGGCATTTTTTTGGTGTTGATTAAAGTAATCGATGGTGAAGGTGGCAACACACTCACCCAGAAACCGGTGGCTATTATTGCCACTAGTGAGGGGCGATAACTCACTCACAAGAGGTGCCCCATCGGAGAATGGATGACTAGTTGGAGACGTAGGTGAGGGCGACGTAAGGGGAAACACTATTGGTGTTCAAATGTGGTTGGGTAACGAGCATGAAAAACCAACATGTGATGGCAAACAAATTCCAGAAAACCTAGATATGCATAAAAATGATGGGGTGCATGTAACGCGCCCAAGTTGGGACCGGCGCGTTTGCATCACGCGTTACACACGCTAGTCACAAAAGTGGTTCTTACATGCGTCAGTCATTGTGCACACACCAGACGATTTGATTTTTTATATGTTTTAAGCCTTAATTTTAAATTATTTTAATTCAAATTAAATTATTTTAAATTCCTAATAAATTTGAAAAAGTGTTTTATAATTGTTTGAAAATTACATTCAAAGGTTATTTTATCAGGAATACCTCATAATTCAGTTTATTTCAAGGTGTTGAATTATTAAATTGAATTAATTATCAAATCAATAACTAGAAGTAAGCAAATATTTAAAAGAGTTATCTTTCATAATTAGATTATGTTAGATAATTAATATAATGAGAAGTTATTTTTAATTATTTTTCTTAATGATTAAGAATAATAATCAGATTGATTCCTAATTTAATTTTAGAAAAGTAGTTTCTAAAAAATTAGAACTAATTAGTTTTAGTTAGATTGAAATTAATTAATTAGACTCCTTAAAATTAAGAAAAGTATTTTCTTAAGTAATTAAGAAAGGTGCATCTTAATTATATTTTTTATTTATGAATAATAAGTTTCTTGATTTATTAGAAAAGATATTGTCTTGATTAAATTTTAAAAAGTGTTTTCATTTATTAATTAAGAAAATTTTGCTTTCTTTAATACTTTTAAAATAATTTTCTAAGTTATTAAAGAAAGACTTTCTAATTAATTAAGAAATCAATCTCTAAATAAATAATATAAAGAATTTTATTAATTAAATTTAAAAGTATTTTATTTAATTTTGAAATTAGTTTCCTTTTAATGCTAGAAAAATAGTTTCCTAATTAAGGAAAAGTAATTTCTAATTAGATTGGAAACAGTAATTTCTAATTAGATTAGAATATGTTACTTATATAATTTTGGAAAAGGGACTTTTTCCAAATTATAATAAGTAAGAAACATAATTATCGAAAATCATTAAATTTTATTAAAGAAGTTAAGATAATTGGAAATATTTTCCACTTGGATTTGAAAATGTTTTCAAAATCAAATTAAATTTCTATTTAGAATGGGAATTTGGTTTATTTAAAAATCAATAGGTTTAATCTAATTTTATTTTTCCAAGGAGTTGAAAGCATTATTTTAAATTTGGAGATCAATAATTAGAATCAAACGAAGCTTGATATTTTTTACTTATAATTTGATTTTGATTGCATAAGTTGCATATTTTATTTATATGTTTGATATATATATCGAATATAAGTTAAACTTGTATGTTTATATATGTGATATTTTACATGCAATTTTGTGTTTGATGAGACGAATGAAATTAAATCTCTCATTAAAATATAAAGTACAACTTGAAAATGTGATTGCTGCCTTCCATTATTGTAAGAATAAACCAAAGTTTTGTTTATTGTTAAGCTTGTTGAGCAAACTCAAAGTCGCTTTAACCTAAATATATTTAGTCTTATGATAGTGGGTTCTACTTAACTAAATTTGTATGATTTGAATGAGCAAACTCATGATCACATAAATTTAGAGGCAGGGTTAGGAAAAACATATAAGAAATGTTTTGGCAAGAGTTCTTACCTAATAGATCTAGGAGTCATATGAGATGTGATTGATAAAGTTATTATCTACCAAATTTAGGTTTAGTTGGTTTGTTGAGCAAACTCAAGATCAACTAAATTTGAATGGGATCCTAGCCCATTAGAAAAATTAGAGTAATATTTTTGAATAGTAGTATATGCTATTATTTCGAATAAAACACCAGGAGTAACCAAATACATTATTAAAGTTTTATTCTCATTTGGTAGTCTGGCATATAAAGTTTTAGAGATGTGTCAAAATCATATAGATAACAAAATATAATGACATTTTGAGTTGACTAATGTCTCATAAAGTTTGATGACAATATGTAAGATGTATGTCAACACCATGATAGCAAGATGAAAGAGGTTGCTTAGAATAGAGCTAAAAGGTATAGTACCTTGTTGGAATTGTTCCACTTGCCTATATGAGATATGATATAGATCATATATATTTCTATTCCATGCTTCCGAGTATTTGATACTGAATTTAGAGTTAATACTGTTATAATGTTTAAAGCATGATAAGAAATATATTGTTAAGTAAAAGTAGCTGATCCAATTTTATACAAATAGTTTATATGTGTTGAATCGAAGGAGACTTATGCTTAACATAAATGGCAAGAATACAAAGTTAGATAAATAAGACTATCCTTTTATGTCATGTTAGTTAAATCAACATGATGAGAATTATAAAGTTACATATAAGGATATATGTATCCTTTTGATTATGAATCGTATTAAACTTATGAAACTTGTCAAGTTGAAGAATAACCAAATCAATCTTTGGTGAAAGGATGATGACGATATTGAATTATTAAATTTATACATGTGATGTATTGGATGAATAACAATTCATAAAAGGATAATACTTATATTTCATTATATTACTAATAACTTTATGTGATATAGTTATATGTATTAAATGAAATGATTTAAAATTTTGAAAAGTTTAATTTTTTTAAATCTAAATAGAAATTAATCATTGAAAATCTTGAAGCACTTTTATGAGATTGTTATGGTAAGTTTTAAATTTTCAATTATCTATAAGGTAACTACTTTCACAACAAAATTTTATAAAAGTATGATTTTATGTAAAGAGGAAAATAAAATATGAGATATTTTATGATGCAATATTATTTCTTGTATAGCTATGCTTAGTACAAAGAATTACCTTCAATAGTTCCAATTAAATCAACTAGTAAGATTTCATATTAGATATAAAACTTTAAGTTTTTGAAAGAGTCAAAGATAATGATTTAAGGATATGATGCTTAGCAAAAGCATGTATTATCCATTAAGTTTAAGCTATGAGATATCCAAAAGTTTGGATATAATCTTACAGATCTGTTGAACAAATTATTCGTTTCAATGTATACTGATAGGAGAATGGTTCTCAAGATAAGTAGTAAGAGTAAGATGAAATTTTAAAAGTTCAAATCTCATAATTATACATCTAATTGGAACTAGTTCCTTTGTTGATACATTTGATGTATAGTTGAAATGCTACGAGAAATTGAAAATTTCACTTTCTTAATGAATTTCAATAGTTTGTTTTTTAGATTACTATGAATTTATCATGTCTACAAGAAGGTTAATGAGAGTATAGTTGTCTTCTTCAATGGGAGTATATGGAGACATATTACATATAGACATCAATAATTCTAATTTTCAATCATTAAAAGTATAATTGTCCAAGAACAAGTCTTGTTAGATATGAAAAGTAACAGCTTAATTTTGGGAATTAGATCTATAGAGATAGTGGAAGTTGTTCACCTATTCTAAGTTCAAGTACATAGATAATGTACTAAAAATGTTTAGTATCTGAGATATGAAATACTTGTGACGTATTAAAGATATCCATTATTCTATGTTTGAGTTGATATTTAAGTTCAAGGTTATAAGGATATTAACTTTAGAAGTCAATCCTAATTAAGGTCTATTTACTTAGAACAATATCATTCAAGATTGGAAGGTTCCAATGTAGCAATGGTTGCTAATTAAGCCATAATACATTTTTCATTTAGTGGAAATGATTAATTGGATCAGTAAGTTCTTTAATGAACTTAATATAATTCCTTGCATTGTTCAAGACAGTAATGTACTGCAAAACGTTAGAGTCATTGGGCATGCAAAAGGAGCTAAGGTCTCATCAAAGATCTAAGTATGAATTTAGGCAGATTTTCTTAATTATATGACGATAATTAAGATGGAAGTTATAAGATTTAAACAAGTACTCACTATAGAGAATCTTGTAGAATTCTCTCATTAAACCACTGTTCCGGTAGTAACATAATCTTCATATAGAGATATGATATAAAATACCTAAACGATTGGCTTAGTGCAAGTGGGAGATTGATAGTTTATGCTTTACAACCATTCGATTGGTTGTAGTTTAGTGACAAAATAATCTAAGGATATTCTTTATCTTGTACATGTTTAAATGTATATGAGAAAGTTCGTGGGATAATTAACAATAACAACAACACACAGTATAAATCCCACTGGGATAATTATACATTGCAAATGAAATTATAATGATATTATAATTATGAGATTCTTATTTCATTTATGTATTATCCCTAAATTGTTTCTAGTCATTATTCTATTAAGAATGGACATTAATAAAATGTAAAAAGATTAGCACACGTTATGTTTTTCCTTATGAAGTAATCGATCTCATAGACTAAAGTATAAAGATACTTAAACAAATGTGTGAGTGTTTATTAGAGAACAAAATCACTAAACTGACTAGATATGAAAAATCCATTTGGAACATTACTTGTATGTCTATGGAAATTCTCATTGTGATAATTGTATAAGTGATCCTTTGACTTGAGATCTCTAAAGTTATCTTATATATGGATTGTTAGGTTTTGATACTACTTATAACCTATTCTTATCGTAAGTCGTTCAGTCTTTGGATGTAGCACGAACTGTATGGAGGTAGCTGAGTGATCAAGATAAGAATCATCACCCTAAAGTAATTAGGGAGAATGCTATGTTATTTTCGATTAGTATGATTCGAGAAATCCTTAGCCAAGGTGGAATGACATTTTGTAAATAGTTTAGAAATGTCATTAATTGAGTCAATAGCTAATGGCGGAGAGCTAATATAATTAGACTCAAAATAGAGTATACATTAATTTCAAGCTCTATATCTAATCGAAACATTATGTGATGAAAGGATTGAATAATTATACAAAAAAAAATCATGCACGAAAAGGTTAGTCAAAATCATTTTAACATTCTTAAATATTTGGATGATCATGATGTATTATTGTACGTCAATCTTAATCTAAGAATATAAAATTGTATAATTAGAAAATTAAAGATAAATTAAAGGTAGTTTTAATTTATTTAATTCTAATTATGAATTGAATTATAATTTATAATCATTGCCAATATATTTGAGAACCTAATGAGTCTCACATTAAAAACCGGGTTGAAGAAAGTAAAGATATTTTAATCAAGTTGAATTTGATTATAAAGTTTGAGAAACTTTATGATTAAATATGAGATATTTAATAAGTAAAGACTAACATGCGATATTGGATCTTATTTGGACATAATTGGAATTTTATTAAGATTATTTATAATTCTAATTAAAGTTTAATTGAAATTAAAATTTAATTTTAATTAAATTACTAAAATGCCCAAAACTTATTATAATTAGGCTTTAAGTTATAAATTAAACTTTGATTAGAATTAAATTACTAAAATTTTCAAAGCTTATTATAAATAGGCTTTAAGTTATAATGGAGCTAGCACTTCTTACTTACCCCTTTCTGTAAGAGTTACAAAGTTCTCTCAACATGTTTTGTAGATATTGTTAGAGATCGGACACTTATGTGATTACGATTGTTCACATGAATCGATTTTAGAAACAACTCGAAGAATATGACAAGAAATGATCAAGCTTCATAATAAGGCACAAATTTATATTTATACTTTATTATGATTTATACGTTAATCATTTTATAGAATTACAGTAATTTCGAGAAATCAAAATATAAAAAAAAGTATAATTATTCTGCTATAATTGAGATCAGTTTCCGTCCTGATTTCCTAGCAAAAGACACCAAGGAAAGTAGACAGGCAAGCATCGATTAACATGGAACCCAGTTTTCAAGTAAATTTAATAGGGCAGGGTTTTTTGAATAACTTAATTTGATCATTCTTCTTGTTCAAGAGAAGCATGTGACTTGCTGCAGTATCCAGTACAGGATAAGTGAACAAATCCTGTCCGTATTTTCTAGTAGAATTCACGAAATTCGAAGGAAAAAAAGTTTTCAAATCTGACAAGGATCATCAGGTGAATCAGATACAATGATTGCTTTTTAATTTATTCCTCTACGTGCAAAACGTGAGTTGATCGGGGAGAGTAGATCATTTTCAAAGTTCTATTCGTTTATAGGTCCTGAGCAAAAATCTCGGACAAAAAGCGTTGCCATTAGCTATGTCATATCTTATTCCTCAGTTTACTGAACGTTTTACGAGTCCGCTTTTGTTTTGACCAAATGATTGTTCTTTGAAATAGACATCGATTATGGAAGAATGACAGATTGAAGTTGCTTAAAAGAGAACCATTAAATTGACATTTTGGTTGGAAAATGCATGGTTGGATGTAATTAAGGAGGTGGTGAAGTGAAGTCTTATGATGACAATTGCAATAACAAAGAAACAAACAGAAGAGTGTAGAATAACAAAAGAAGCATCACTGTTTTCTTACCTTTTCATCATTAATTGTTACTCACCCTTCATAACCAACCTATATTTGACTCTTATGCATCTTGGTCTACTCGTCACTCCATATTATTACTTTCTCAAGTTCTCGTTTTAACCATTCTTACTGCGCCACCGTATCCATTTTCAGCTCTTCCCTTCTTTTGTGGGTCATACGAATCTGAGTCATAAAAGCTGAGGGAGGGGATATTAGTATTACTGACAAGAGGTAGCTGACCAAATGATTAAAGAGTTTTCAAGTGGGAGCTAGACTACTGACAAATGATGGTGGCTATCTTTTGCAGTTAAAGGAAAAAAGCACACTGTTAAAAAGGATCAACCCGGATCACCGTATCAAAATCTAATCATAAGGGATGAACCTAATTGACACTTTCATGCAGGGATCGTCCCCACCCATATTTTTTTATCAACGACTTTTCCTGGGTTATGATTGTGATGCTGATGTGTGCACATGATTCGGTGCGTGGACTACATAGTCTAGTCTCCATCTTTTTACATCCACTTTGTCGTGTTATTGAAACGGATACGATTGACCAAGTTCTCTCAAAATCATTTACTTGCTGCTCTGGCACGCGATCGATATCAAGACAAGCACACGCATTAAGGAGCTAGAGGACAAGGGGTTCTGTAATTAGTGATTACATGTTTAGTTAATGTAAAGATGAAAAGTAACTTACGAATTTTCAACCAATAATTACGTCTTTAAATCGAGTAAAGAAGAGAAAACCGACTTAGAAGTTCAGTCAAAGACACTAGTAGTGTAAATTATATAAATTCTGTATGATGTGACTGCGGAAAATGACTCAGTTGTTTGATTTTGTCGCGGTCTGATGATGGAAACTGGACTTAGAAGTTCAGTCAAGACACTAGTTAAGAACGTAAATTGTAGGGAATGGGGATATAAATTCTATATGATGTGACTGCGGAAAATGACTCAGTTGTTTGACTTTTTGGTTGTGATGATTGAAACTGTTGCCAGGGATTAACATGCGGGCTACAAATTGCACCAAAAAGAGGCCTGTCTTCAACGACAACGGTTCATGTTCAGGCTTTTATTCTCTTGGATGCAATAAATATGCGTCCTATATTTTTTTTATTACATTAGGTATTCCGGCTTAATTAGACTAATTCTAAACCCTAATGACCCCACTCCAAGAGCCTAGAGGATGTAAATCTGGAACTTCAAGATCCCTCAGGTTCCTACGTAGCCTGTACACTTCTGCGCACAAGGAGTCTTCAAATACTTGATTGTTCAGCTGATGATTGATCACTGGCTCTCCCCCTTGCTCAGCATCAGGTTCCCATCAGCCCCCAGGTTCCCGAGTAGCTCCAACTCCCACACTGCTGCTGGAAGCGAGACGTCCGTAATTGATCCGATCAGAGAGCTAT
>JANKOD010000193.1:25057065-25091345 GCA_026284645.1 Erythroxylum acuminatum | reverse complement strand
TGAGAATAAAAAACACAGGGGCTAAGGTGAACGAATTAAAAACACAAGGACTAAGATGAATAATCAAGTATATCACAAGGGCTTTTTTTATGTGATTTGCCCTAGATTTTGATGTAATCCATTAAATGATTCCAGCAGCTCGAGTATTGAATATTGATGCATCTCCTTTTCACTTAATTATGATAATTTGGGCATTTATATATTTGTTAAATAGCATAGTTCTTTCCCTTCTAAGGCTACGTTTAGTTAGGTGGTTATTAATGGAATGAAATAGATTGTAATATTATTTCATCGTTTGATACAAGGGTTTATAATGGAATAGAATATAATAGAATAAAAGGGGAAAGTTTCACATTATATATCATTTTATCCTAAACAGTAAAAATAAGTTACCTCTAATTTGGGGGGTTCAAGGTAGAACGTAAAATGATAAACAACATTTCAATATGTTATATAACGAACTCTTCTTTCAAACAATCTCATTATATTATATTATAAACTATTTTATCCCTTTTAAATAACAATTTTTTAATATTACGTCTATTTACATTTCATTCAATTATAAATTATTCCATTAAAAATTTTACGTACAACTAACCATAGGTTAAAGTTTTGCTTTCTCGCTCCTCCAATATCTTAGATGCCGGAGAAGTTAAAAGCTGACACAAGATATGATAGCCCAATATTCGGGTTACGGAAGGATTTAATGTTTTTTACAATTTGTGTATTGGCTGATTTATTTCTTTCCAAGTGGGGGAAAGCTTGCATCATTTTCTCTTTTTACCGCAAAGGGGCTCAAACGTGTGAGCTTCATTACAAAACACTAAATTGACATACATTGATCAATGCCATTCTCTATAAAGTTCTTAGGTTAAAGAGGAAAGTTAACAAGTGGATTCCAAAGTAGTTGAAACGACAGTTTTCATTTCATAACAAAACCTTAACCATCCTACTATGTTCCTGACATTTTCTTTTCTTTTCTAGCTAACTATTTAGTGCCTAACTTTTGATATAATGTGTTAGAAAATTGTGATAGAAAATAAAAGAACAAAATGACATGAGCTTGAGGCATGAAAATAATCACCTTAGTCTGTCTTACAAGTATAGATTCACAGTGACTCTCCAGGATTCAACAAGCTCTTCTTCTATTAAATAAAGCAGAAGATAACCCTCATATACTTAAAATAATACAAGATATATATTTGCATATAACAGTAGACGGCAACATTACTTTAGCAAGACATCCCTGTGCTTTTAAATATTTTAAATTAAGAGGGTGACCTCTTAATAACTTATATGATGTCTTACCAATTCTCTTTTAAGGAATTTGATTTTGTAAATAACATGTAGAGAAAATAACTTCACCATGCAAATTATCAAAGACCATAACAACTAATAATCAAGGCATTCATAATTTTTTAAGGTTTGATTTTTCCTTTATATTTTCCTATTTATTTGGCTTTCTGAACAATAAAAATATATTAAAAGCCTCACCTCATCCTTATTCTTAACAAATATACTTTAGTATATCTAGAAAAATCATCTATAAAAGTTATGTAATATTTTTTTACCACCTCTAGATAAAGTTTGTTTTAGATCACCAAGATAAGTATGAATTAAACTTAATAATTTAGATTCTTTATTAACAAATGCACAAGATTTCTTAGTTATTTTTGTTTGAGCACATATACCACATTTATCCATGCATACATTAGTATTAGCATAAATAAGGCCAAGAGATCACATATTCTTAAGATAAGAAAATTTAACATACCTAATCTAGCATGCTATAAATCAAAAGAATCAATAAGTAAGCAGAAGAACATGCATATTTTAGTTGATAGTCTCGTAAACATTCAATACAAACAATCTCTGATTACAGTAACCTTTCCCTACAAATATGTAATTTTTTGTCATAACAATCTTAACAAATTCAAATGATACTCTAACCACAACTTTTTCCAATAAGGATACAAAAATTAGAATAACTCTAATAACTGGTAAATGAAGTACTTCATTCAATGTCAAGGTCTTTCCAAATGTGAGTTTCAAAAGGACTTTTCCTTCATCAAGAGATGTTGCAGTTCGAGAGTCTCCAATAAAAATTGTTTCTTCTCCTTCCTTTAAAGGAGTATAGGTGGTAAAAGCATTTTTATTTGCATATATGTGAATTGTAACACTATAATCTACCACCAATCGTTCACATTGGCGACAACATTAACTTGAGAAATAAAATTAGCTATAATTTTGTTATCATGTATTTCAACCAAAATTGTATATGGTTTAACGGAATTGTTAAATTTCCTACATTGAGGTACATGATGACCTGACTTTCTATAAACAAAATAAGAGCCTTTCTTCATTATCAATCTATAGAAACAGAGCAAAAAGCTTGAAGAGCATAAATGGGTGAGGTAGACTTTTCCATATTTAGAGTGATATATGAAGTTTGCATTATTGGAAATATTATGTTTTATTAGCTGAGATTGCACTTCCATACATATATTAAAAAGATAGAGGGATAGGGATCCCCCTATCTTATACCTTTGCTACTTTTGAAAATCTCTAATGGTGTACCATTGATGAGAATGTTAAAGGACGTTATAGAATCATAGCTTTAATCCAACTAAAATAGGTGTTTGAGAAACCAAAGACCTGTAAAAGAGGAAGGTCCAATTAATACAATCAAATGCTTTTTTAAAGTCTACCTTAATAGTGCAGTTTAGAGGAGTGTTCATCCTAGAGTATCCTTTCAGGAGCTCCTATATCATGAGGATATTGTCTCTAATGCTTCTATCATTTATGAAAGTTGTTTGATTGTCATTGATGATAGATGTGAGAACCCTCTTCAATCTATTTGCTAGAATATTTGCAATGGTTTTGTAAAAGAAATGGGTGTAAGAGATAGGTCTATATTCCCCAAAAGAGGACAAATTTGCTATCTTGGGAATTATATATAGGAAGGTTTTGTTGATTTCCTTCAAAGGTGCATCTCTAGTAAAGAATTCATGAACAAATCCTCTAACCACTTAACCTATTAAGGACCACGATTTCTTATAAAAGAATCCATTTAGACTATTACAGCATGGGGCCTTCATCCCATTCAATTGGCACACACTGTTATCTATCTCTTTATCGTCAACTGCTTTGGTGAGTTCTAATGAATCCTCACTAGAGATCTTATTAGTGATAATGGACTGTAGAAGTTTAATAGAGGAAGTTGACTCCTTTATGGAATCTAATAGAAGCTTATAAAAGTCTACTTCTTCTTTGAGGACACGATCTTGGTCAGTTAGTAAGCTGCCATCTATGCCCTTAATGAAGCAAATTTTGTTAGTGTTCCTCCTTGCCACTGTGCAATTGAAGAAAAATTTAAAGCTTCTATCACCATCCATAATCTAGCTAATTCCTAAGCTTTGATGAATTAGGAAGGGATGAATCTCAATAGCTTGTATATAATTCCTCAAATATGATTTTTCCTTCTAAAGAAGAGAGGGTTAGGGTTCATTGATAATAGAAATTGAGAAGATGCCAACTTTTCTTTAGCATTGTCCACAACTACTTCTATGTCAGGAAATTTACTAAAGTTAAGCCTAAAAGCTTCTTTAATAGCCATTATTTTTTTAAGAAAAATAAATTGCTTTGTATTAGAAATAGTTGTTGCCAAACCAACTTTAATAGCATCCTTAAAACCAACAATGTTAATCGGATAGTTGTTGAACCTGAAAGGGTGGTGCTTGACATTCCTTTTGAATAATGCTTAAATGAGGATAGAGTATGATCTGAAAACATAGGATCCATAAAAGCAACTTTACTCTCAGGAAAATGAGTTAACCAAACATCATTTACCAAAGCCATGCCTAGCTTCTTTTAGTGGTTTGCATGAATAAGTTGCTATAGAATTTGGTATATTGTTTCAGTTTCAATGTCTATTAATTATAATATTCATCACAATTATTTATGAAACTTCCATTAAACTGTCATAACAACCAAGGTTTTTAAGTTGTTGCGAGAAAATGAAAAACAGTTGTTTTATAGCTTTTATCTGTTACAAACCAATTTCCAATTCAACTTTTAAAATATTGCACTGTTAGGATAAATTGTCATAATTAATATATAATTTAAGCTAATGTAACTCTTGCTAACAACAATGCATCTTGCAGGCATACGATAATGTTTCTATACTTAAGCTAGGTACGTCAAACACCTAAGATATATAATTACATAGGACCTTCAAAATAAATATATGAACACAAATTGCATTGTTTAAATAAATTACTATATATACTTACTTCTTGCGAGCAATAATGTATTTTACGGACAAGACTTTTACCCTAATGCACAAAAGATGTTTGACATAATTTTTTACAATAACAATCCCTCAACTTATTAATCAATACTAAATACCTATAAGACACCTACAATTTGATATTGATTAAAATTTTATGGCATCGTTAAAACAATAATTGAAATACTTACTTTTGTATTAATGCATTGATAAAAATGATGACTAATGTTAAACTTATCATTTGATGTCTGTAACTTCTTCTTCTCATTATAATTGGGACAATCAATATACATAATCTAAAATATACATATAAATAATAATATAAATTAAAATAAAATACAATCAACATAACATTTATAAAAAACAGTAAAATCATTTTACCGTTCAACATAATGTTTTCTTTTGGCAAAATTGAGAATATATCCTTTCAACTTTAGCTAAATTATCAAAACAACAGTAAATAACATTCTCGAATCCATTAATGACATCTTTACACTCTTCTTATATCAAATATATACCAAGTGGTTACGCAACGAAAGCTATGTATTTTTATTTCTGCCTATATTTGTTTATCCTTTGACAATACCATCATATGAATATATTAATACAAGATATCACATATGAATAATATATCATACCATATCAAAGATCAACAATAGTAACAAGCAGATTGATTAAGAAAAGTGATATCTTCACCATATCAAAGAACAACGATGCAATCACATCTCCTATAGTAATAACCAGATTGATCAAGGAAAGTGATAATCAAACAATGATTATCATGTCTCTGAAGAATGGGGTTTTTATCTCTCATATTGAAAAAGATACTATCTCAAGCATCTATGTAATACATAACAAATTGATTAGTCACTTTTGTTTTAACATCTGATTCCTATTCATAAGCAATCTTCATATGTCTAATTCATTCTCTTTATTGGATAAAGGTGCTTTTTATTTACCAAACTCTCCGTGTGTTAACAGTCCTATTAATGCCAAAAGTTTGATCTCCAGCATCATCTTCAAGGATGTTTAAGAAATTGCTAGTGTAGTTGAAATTATACGCCTTATATGATCTAAGATAAAAGAAACATACATCTGAATGTAATTTTTGTTATTTTTTGTGTGCAACGATTTCTTTCTCACCTCGCACGATCAATTTAGGAAATAGTCATTCCTATTATCCTTGCATTTACACCACTATGAATATTATTCTGTGCAACTTCTGCACATTTAAAATAGCTCACTTCTCCCAATCCTATCATATCATTTCCGAATTTCAAGTTGACAAAACATGAAATCAAGGTAATCAAGACCACTTTCACAATAAAGAGAAGACATGCTATTTAATTGTGTACAAAGAGGAGTAAGATGGTGGTAGACTATTTTCAGACGACGGTGAGATAATTAGTGTGCGAACGGGAGGCTAGCTGGTGAGCAAATGGTGGGAAAATGATGGCCAGAGAAATTTAGTGGGGCTAGGAGAAAGAAGGTGGGCAAACATTACGATGGGCATAAAATGCGCACATGAAATCCTCCGTTCTACTTCTCCAATTCTCATTATGTTCTATCTAATCTCAACCACATATTTATTTGAATTTGTGGCTAAAATTGGATAGAATATGGTTAAAATTGGGTAAGTGAAATAGAGGATTTATTCTGGGTGTTAATGAGACAAAGCAAATAAGTTCGGGTTAGGTTTAGTTTTCTTTTTTAAAATACTAATTAATTAAATTTTAAAAAATCATTTGTGCATTTCTATTTCACCTAGTATCCTATGTGTTAATAACTACTACGTTATATCAACTGTAGGGTATTTTATAAAAAAAATAAAATTTAAAATATTGAATTATCACTTTTTAAATTTCGTAATATAATTAAAAAATTATACAAAGTTCGAGGTATACAACTGACGCATGAAAAAATGTTAAGTTTTAACACATCATCGCAACTAAACCAAGGGTGTTGAATGTGCGGAGAATGCAGTTTTGCTTATGAACTTTTCCTCTGCAACGTTTGTCAATTCGGCTATGAAAACAGGTAAGTATGTACATACCTTTTGAATATAAGACAGAGCATACATTTATTGAAATATTTTCTAGGTTTGGTTTGCCTGATCGTAGTCATCAGAAAGTTATCTCATTTTTCTACTTTGGCACTCTAATTCTACAGATACTGTAGCAACTTCATCCAAAACCTGAGTGGTATCAAGTTTACAATTGGTGTTTGAGTCATGACATGAAGGAGAAGTCGCAGAATTCTTCTAATTCTTCATCATCAAATAAGAACAACAGTGAAATGGAATCTTTAGCACAGGAAGACAAGATTAACTAGTTATTTCCTATTTTGCTAAACTAAATGTAATGATGCACAACCATTCCAACAATGTCCATAATAATGAGTTTCCATTATTAGGATCACAGAGATGTTGATACAGTTGAAGAGGAGAGACTATAAAAGCACAAGCATAAAGGGCAGAGAGTGCCCAAAAGTATCATAATGTGTTTGAAGAAGGGCCTGATGTTCCTCATAGGTCGTTGAAAATAGTAAAGTATCATCAATGTAGATCAAGGCACTGTTGAGGATAGGCTCGTAGATTTTTGTAATGGACTTTTAAAACAGTGATGGTGCGACTTTGAGTCCAAAGGGCATCACAGTCCATTGGTACTGAGCATTAGGAATACTTAATTGGCAGACATCTAATGCAGTAGCACAGAACAAAGTTTTGAGAAGGATTAATTCCAAACTGGATGGAATTAGTCAACAGTGGCTCGATCAGCAACCATGTAAAGTGCATCCGAAGTAGAGTTTGGAAAGTTTAAGTCCAAAGCATGATTCTACAGATGATAGATTATCTGATGGTGAAGAGTAGCTATGATGGCTTTAGCGTCTTGTTCCAGTTTGGAACTTCGGATGATTTCCTTTACACGAGGTCTAGTAGTAGATAACACACTCCGAATACTTCTCATCTAAGAACGATCACTAGAATATATACCATACTTTTGGCCTCAAAAAGCACTATTGGTACAACAGAAGTTGAATTTCTTGGAATGTAATTCAAGGATGAATTCTATCAGCCAGGCCCACATATTGCAAAAGGGTTATTGCACTTTCTCTGATTGAGAATTGGAATTATCTGCAAGAGTTTCAGAAGTTAGAGTAGCTATGTAATTCGTCTGTTTCGCTTTATCCTTCCCAAGAGAGGAGGTGGAAGGTTGAACTGGAGGTGGAGACTCTGGTGACCGTCTTCTAGTTATCAACCCAATCTTGAAAGAGTTACCATCAGTAGCTGTAAAATACTCTTTATGAGATGTCCATGCTTCAGATGATAAGATATTGGGTTTCATGATCGTACGACTAGATGTATGCCAAAATTTATAAAGCAAACTAGTATGTGATTCTCTGTATGGGTGATGAACAATGAAGAAGCACTGAGTAATTTGTCATCTAGCAGCATGCTTCACACTATTAGGCAAACTAGATGAAGACAAACTTGACGATAAATGAACTGGATCTAAAGAAGTTTCCATAATTCTTATGCAACTCTTTTCTTACCTACTTCCTTACCTAAAATCAATGTTACCCGCCTGACAAAGATGTGAAGGTCCAAGAGAAGTGCACACTGAAGAATATGCTACATCATTTGTCTGATTTAGCTGATCGAGAAGAGGATGTAATTCTCGAAGGAATGACATTCACAAGTCTTTTTATCTTTGCATTTTATATAGAGATATGGCTTCTTGTAAGCTTGTTTCAAAACTGGACCTCCTTTAAGGATATTCTTGAATAAAGTACGCTGATCACATAGCTTGTCAAGAAGCTTCATCTTTGTATACACCTTTTAAACTAGCACAATAATGAATAAACCAATACAGATACATACACCACTAGAGTCTCCACCTCCGGTTCAACTTTCCACCTCCTCTATTGGGAAGGGTAAAGGGAAACAGATGGAGTACATAGCTACTCTAACTTCTGAAACTCTTGCAGATAATTCCAGTTCCCAATCAGAGAAAACTGATACGGAAAACAATATATCTGAAGTCTCTGCAACACCAACTGAGTGTTCATCTAAACACACATCAAAGTCATTATAAGTATCCTTCTACTCTTTGACCTACTAACGTAATTGAGTTTTCTAGTTCTCAGTAATTTTGCATAAAAAAACCCAAAAATATGGCTAGTCCATCTCTTTTTTGCTTTCTTTTGCTTAGACTGAACTCAACTTTATGAAATTTGTGCAGGAGATAATCCATTTCAGAATCAGAGATGCTAGGAATATCATTGCATCCTGATGATCCAGCCCACTGAACAGTCAGATCTACCATCTAGGGCAAACAGCCTTAAGATCCAGCCCATATTTTCTCATACGAAAGGAAAAGACAGTCCTCCATACAAAATGATTTATCATCTTTATGATGATATTGATGAAGATACACTATGGCATCTATGGGCTATGTCGGCATTATATGCTTGTTCTATTGCCTTTTCTCCATTACATCTATACAGACATCTTTCAGTTCCAACTGAGTCTTGACGATAAATGAACTAGATCTGAAGAAGTTTCCATGTTTCTTATGTAACTCTCTTCTTACTCACTTCTTACCTAAAATCAATGTTACCTGCCTGACAAAGATGCGAAGGTTGCCTATGTTTCCAGGTAAACCACATGCAGTGGAAAAATTCAGACCTTTTTCGTAAGTCTTCTATTAAAAAAGAATGAGGGTATCAATTCCACAAAAGCTATACATCTAGGAATGAATCCTGACGACTTAAAGCTTGCACAAGATAAGTGTGCTATACTATTACAACAAGGATTAATTGAGCCCACAAAGTTGGATTGGGCTTGTCAAGCGTTCTCGTAGAGACCTTGGTCTGGATCTTTCTATCATTAATAGACCATTGGGATCGTCTTGATTTGGATCATCACTAAGAGGATGATACTGAGAAGGTAAGCACCGAGATTTGGGCTTTGACTTCTTCTTCCTTCTCCGTTGATATCTTGGATCATTATCATCATAATCTGACTCAGGGTTGAGACAGATCTCACAATCTGGTTCACACATGGATGGGTCGACATCCCATACAAAGTGTCCACAATGATGACTAACATAGACTAGATCTTCATTATATTTGAAATAATAAATAAGAGGATCGTCTTTTCCTTCTGTACGAGAAAATACAGGCTGGATCTTAAGGCCGTTTGCCCTAAATGCCTACACAACGTATCAAAATGCTCTTATTGGTACCTTATTGACTATTCTCAATAACGGAAATGTCATTCTGATCATAACACCTGATTTCAATATCAAGTAGATGAATGTAATGATTCTTCATCATTAGTGGATACAGAGATAACAAACTATGTGTCACTGTTCTCACTAGATTGTTCCTCGTATAATTCTTACAGGCACAAGATGCAACAGCATTGGCAGATGGTTGTTGTTTCCAAAGAAGACGCAGTACTCGTCGTACCCCTACCCGAAAAGGTACCAAATGCCTATTAATCCATGAAATCAAACAGAATTGGAATGTTGGATGTGTAGGGAAAGCAGATAAAGCACTTGCGAGTTACGAGTCAGGGGATTGAGCTTGGTTAGACTATTTATATGGTCAAAGAAAACAGAGGTTGAAGCTAGAAAACGACGTAGTATTAAATTTATTTTCAGTGGGTCCTGTTAAATCAACGTGTATTAGTATAAATAACCTCTGTCAAGGGCTGGTCTTATCTCAGGTAGTGTAGTAGCGGATTCAGCCATTCTTTTCCTCCCACCCAGTCTTCATCCTCGTAAGTTGTATCAGACCAAAACCCAACTAAAGTAAGTGCCTGATCCACACAGGAAGACAAGCTCTTGAACAGAAGGAATGGCTTCGCTTAATACAACTCTCCATCAACCGTCTGTCAGGTTCTGTCTTTCTTTCTGCCCTACCCTTCTCCACCTTCTCTCTATTGCCTATCTTATATGTGCATGTTTTTATATATCAATTATCCACTTTCCGTGTCATTTTAGCTACTTCAGTTGTAAAATCTGGATTTTTTTGCCTTTCTCAGTGTTGGAACCAAGCTTTACTCAGGATTGAAGCTTCAATCGTCAAGTCTGCGACTTTTCCTTGCTTTTTCGTTCAGTTTATCTCTTTTTTTGTTTTCATTTTGCTTATCTGATAATGTTTTCCGCTGTTACTTTTAAGGTCTATGTGCAATCGGGGGACCTAATTTGACTGCAGAATTCTATGGAAGAGTTAATAGGAGCCTTTGTTGCAGGTAACTTATTTGTTCGACAATCTTTGGATAAGGCAGTTTGAAGCTAAATTTAGGAATGGAGCCGAAAGTTGGATGTTTCTACTTTCTTTTCTTATTTTTCTCGCGGGTAACATTTAGATTGCAAAGCTAGTACTTTGAACTTGAGGAGAACTATCCGATAAACCAAAAAGCACTATTTTGTATAACCGAGTTCTTATATAAAGATTATCTGCTTGTAAATAGACGTATTTATAAGTTCTAATAAAGCTTGATATTTCTGTTTAACTCTTATTTTTCTTTTCTTACGTAGGTTTCTGATTCTTGAGGTAACATGATTATTTTGCACCAACCACTGTTTTCTCAAAATCATAAGATGTGATACCGGCTCATTTTTCTGACACTAATTGTTTGCTGTCCTTAGTGGCAGCGATAACCTATAAATGTCTCTCTCAGCAGTTTCATTGTTCGCCTCTTTCTTTTCAAGTTTGAAAAAAAATACTTCATTCAGTTGCTCCTTTCATCATTGGTGGTTCAATCTTTGATATCCTTTCTTTTGCTATAGCGGTGGTTTATGTGATAGGTTTCCTTCGTAACAGGAGTATCAACCATAAACCAACACGTGCAGCTGTTAGGATGATGCCTATAGGGACACCAAGAGTGCCATATAGAACTCCTGGCGAGGGAACTTGGCAATGGGTTGATCTGTGGAATGCCCTAGTAAGTTTTCACTTCTTAATTCTTCAACTAAATTTCTGAAGTCGTTAACCAAATAGATGTTAATGGTAATGGCTTTTGCTTCTGATAGAGCATGATATCGGGCTCAGCAATATTTTTCTGTCTTTTTCGTTACGTTTCTGTAGTCTCTATGTGTCAAAGTATAGTTTTCCTGCATAAATATCGTTATTTTGTCCCTCTTAAATCCCTTTTTTCCTCCAGATGTTCTGTATTATGATCTCTAATTCTGTCTGTAACTTGGCTGTCCTTATTCTATCACTTTTCAGTTACTCTTAATGTGTGTGTTTCTATTGATTCAAGGTGTAGCTTTTAATTTTATTAATTTAGTCAAGGATAACTATTTAAATCACAAAATTACTGCTTGCAGTATCGGGAGCGTGTTATCTTCATTGGACAAAATATAGATGAAGAATTCAGCAACCAAATATTGGCTACAATGTTATACCTTGACACAATTGATGATTCCAAAAAAATCTTTTTGTACATAAATGGTCCAGGTGGAGATGTAAGTTCAATGTAATGAAATCTTTCTCAAGTACATGTCAGGCTGTTGGTTTCTTATGCTTGTTGCCTCTGTCATGTGTTTTCTAAAGCTACTCATTTGCAGCTTACTCCAAGTTTGGCCATTTACGACACTATGCAAAGCTTGAAAAGTCCAGTTGCTACCCATTGTGTAGGATATGCCTATAACCTTGCTGGCTTCCTTCTAGCAGCAGGAGAAAAGGTGAAGTTTTTGTCCACTATGTCTCAAACCAATGATCCAGAGATAATTAAGTCTAGCTAAGTCGACTATGACATGGTCTTGGGAGTTAGCCTCTATTACTGTAACTTTAACTAATCTGAAGAACAGTGACTGTCAGTGTTGTTCTCCATTGCCATCGAAATTATATTTGTTGTATATGCCGTTTATTACTTCAAAAATGGAAAAGAGCAGGTCAAATTGTGACAAGAAAACCATTTTAGTCATCATATTAGGATCATGTTCCTTTCACCTTGATCAAACTCATGTAAATGTTTACCTCTCGTGTGACAGGGTCATCGTACTGCAATGCCCCTTTCAAGAATTGCATTGCAATCCCCAGCTGGGGCTGCTCGAGGTCAGGTATGAATGAGTTTTCTCTTCAATAACCTTGTCGTTTTTATCTATACCAAATATTGTCCATAAGATGTTATCATATTGTTCTCACAGGCAGATGACATTCGAAACGAAGCTAATGAGCTTCTTAGAATCAAGGACTATCTTTACAGTGAATTGGCAAAGAAAACAAGACAACCAGTTGAGAAGGTTAGTTTGCTATGTCCTCAGTAGACAAGTTTAATGTTTTAATTCCTTTCTGTATTCAGTTTCATCATTTTGTTTATTCTGTTGTCATAGACTGTAGCTTCTACTTCTAATGTCTCACGAGGCCTCAACATAAATTTTTCTAGATAGTCCGAACCAGATTGATAAGGATTTGAACTATATGATTTTGATACTGAGTAAGGATCATGAGCCAGAAAATTTGAGAGAGAAGAAGAATTGAAAGAGAGTGTATTTTGTTATAACAAATTGCTTGAAAAATCTCCAACAGTATAGATCTGTTGCACTTCAAGGTAATTAACAGGTATATAAGTTCAGCAATGGTGGCATGCCACATGTTACACGTAACATTTTTATTTATATAGCACAATGTTGTCTCTCTCAATTCATAAACTAGTAGTAAACATGTAGTGTTTCTCCAATGTATTGCTCCCTCCATTTCTCTAGCAACTACCCATTTAAACCATAACAACTCTCCCTCTGTCAAAAAACCTTGTCCACAAGGTTAAGTGAAGGAAACCTTTGTTGAAGGTGGAACAACAATTCCCATGTAGTTTGCTCCAGAGTAGCTCCTGACCATTGTACCAGCACTTGAGCTGCTGATTTTTTCTGCAGGTACCTTCTCAACAATGACATTAGTTGGTAGGATTGGGGATGAGAGAGCCGCCGCAGAAATGTTAAATTCTAGCTTATAAGATGTCTGATCAATCCTGTCCAACACCTTGAATGACCTATAGAACATAGTTGTTAGCTTCTGGTTAGCTCTTTCAGCAGTTGAGCTTTGTCTATAGGGCTGCAATTTTACAAGCACCATATCTCCCACTTGAAATTTCGTATCCTTCCTCCTCTTGTTGGCTTGTTGTCTCATTATACTTTGAGCCCTTTGTAAATGAAACTGAATTCCTAGAATGTTGCCTCCCTATCTTCCAAAGCTAGGTCTACTGCTACATGTTTAGAGTCAGCTGTACATGCACAGGTGGAGAAGGCAATATTGTACCGCCATTCAACAAGTAGAAGCAAAAGAAAACGATTGACATGGAGAGGGTAAGCATCATCATTTACAAGCGAGAAACGACACTGTCTGCATTTTCCCTTGCCAACTTTGTAGGAAAGTCTCCTTTCATCCAGCGCAAATATGTTTCCTGTGTTCTATTCAAGACTTCAGCTTGCCCATTGTTAGTCTGTTGATGATACACATATGACTTTTGAAGATGAACTCCTTGCAACTGATAAAACTCCTGCCAAAATGTACTCACAAAGACTGGATCCTATCACTAGTTATTGTCTTTGGCATGCCATGAAGTTTAAAGATATTGGAGAGGGACCTTTGAGCCACCGTCTGAGCAATGTAAGGATGTCTGAGAGCCAAAAAATGTGCATACTTAGTAAAACTGTGAATCACCACCAACGTCACTTAATTCTAGCTGGAAGTGGGTAAACCCTGAATGAAGTCCATATGAATGTCAATCTAGCATTGCCTAGGAATTGGTAGGAGATGTAGTAAACCACTAGTGGAAGAGGTTTAATATTTATTGTGCTGGCAAACTTGGTATTGCCTTACAAAATTACCTACATTTCTTTGCATTTCCTTTAAATGAATGACCCCCTAAGGGACTTTCATGTAACATAGCCACAGTTCTGGACCTCAATACCATGTCAAAAGCCACCACCACTCTCCCTTTTAATTTGAGAATGTGTCCTTGCCACTGGTATGCACTTGACTGTAAAGTTCCTCGAGACAACTTAGTAATCAAGTCCTTGATAGTGTTGTCATGCTCCCGGCTCTTCCTGTGTTTGCACTTGAGACATTACCAAAGAGAATAATTCTACATTTGTCACTGTAAAAATAGCATCAGCAGCTACTCTCTCTTTTCTCAGTTTGTACTTAATCTCAAAAGCATATCCTACTCAAAAGCATATCCTAGACACTCTCTCTTTTTGTTCTTAATCTAAAAAATCCTAGCAACTTAGGGAGCCAATTCTGTTGAAATGGAGTATTGATCCATTGCTTCAGGAGATATTTTAAACTTTTTTTATTAGTGTTAATCACAAATGACCTCCCATTTAGGTAGTGTTGCCAATAGTTTATGGCCATTACCATGCTAAAATTTCTTTATCATAAACTGATAAGGTTTGATACTTTAGTGCAAGAGGTTTACTCACATATGCTGGTTGGTGATTCTTTGGCATCAAGACAGCCCCCAATCCATTCACCCAAGCATCAGTTTCAATAACAAAAGGCTGAGAATAATCAGGGAGTGCAAGGACTGGTGCTATGGTCAAAGCTTGTTTCAAATCCTGAAATGCCTTCTCAGCTACTCAGAAACATCCATCTTTGTTAACCAGTCAAGGGCTTACTTCTAATCCCAAAGTGCTTGATAAACCTTCTATAATACCCAGCTAAATCGTGATAGGCCTCTCAATTCTTTACAGTCCAGGGAATGGACCAATGAGCTACTGAGTCCACCTTTTTAGGATTAGTAAAGATCCCAACTGCAGGAATTACATGTCCAAGGTGTTTAATTTGAGTAGCACCAAAAGTGCATTTGCTTCCCTTGGCTAGAAATTGTTCTTACTGCTAAATCTCCAAGGCAATTCTAATGTGCTTCATATGGTCATTGAATGACTGGCTATAGACTAAAGTACCATAGAAAAAATGACAAGTTCCTCAAATGGGGCTTGAACATCTCATTCTTAAGTTTTAGAATGTTCGGGATGCATAGATGAGGCCAAAAGGCTTCACAAGGAATTTGGAGTGGCCCTCGTGGGTTCTAAAGCTGTGTTGGGGATGTTCAGGAGGGTACATTCTTATTTGGTGGTATCCTAATGTTAGAACTCTAGCTTTATAAATTAGAGATAGTGTATATTATTGAATATATGAAAGGCACTCTACTGCTACACTGAACAGCCCTCCCAGAGCTGAACTGCTCCTCAGAAAGAAGGAAATTCTTTCTGTCTACAATTTCTCTTCCTCCTTCCTTCCTCTCTCCTCTCCCCCTTTGGCCTCAAAACTTCCTACTGAGGCCATTCTGTTACACCCCAGCCCTTGTGCCAACTCAGCCTCTAACTAACTAACTAACTCACTCCTCTCATCCCCCTCTTTCTTTCTCCTCAAGTATACTCTCCATATCCTAGGCTTATTTATGTTTCTGTTATTCTCTCCCCTTCCTGAAATACCCTCGACATTGGTCCTATTACCTTATCTAAGGTCCATTTTGGGAGACTATGCTGCTCCATACAGCTCATTCAGCAAAAATGGAGCTACACGCAGCTTGTAAGCATTGTAATTCCAAGTGTTGGGCCTCAGCCAGAGAAGGATTACTCGCTGACTGATTGTAGTTGTTGTCCGCTTAATACTGAACCTGCAATATACAAGGCTGATACTAAAATTGAGCACATGTACCGAGAATGAAATTAAGAAAGTATCGTGAACCAGAAAATTAGAGAGTGTAGTTTGTTATGAAAGGGTGTGCAACGGTAACTAACAGATATACAAGTTAACCAACAGGACAACGTACTCTCTGTCTTCAATTGCTGGAGATGCCTACAATACATCCTTCTAGTTAGATCCTTACTTGCTGCTTGTGTTTGTTTTGTTGTTTTTCTTCAGATCAACAAGGACTTGAGCAGAATGAAACGTTTTACTGCTCAGGAGGCTCTTGACTACGGGCTCATTGACCGTATAATAAGGCCACCCCCGGTAGACGCTGATATGCGTCCTAGAGATTCATCAGCAGGTCTTGGTTAGTGCTCAGCTACCAACTACCCCAATGGATTTGAAGTTAGTGAGGCATTCTAGTATTTGGATTCTTTGTTCATGTATAATTTATAAAGATTACATACCACACACTAGTTTCCACCCTCTTGATATTGTGACAGAACTTGTTCCCTCGTTAATTAATGCCCTATAAATGATTTACCATGAGACCAAAGGAACACTAATTGATGATCAAAGAAAAAGGTTTTGTTGAGTAATGACTAATCAAGGGGGAATGCAAGCTTATGCTTAGATGAGCACTTTAATTAACGGTGTCCGTGTTAGATAATTGCCTACACTCTTAAAGACAATAATAGTCTCGGATAATCATTTACCAAGAACCGGGCAATGTCACATTTTTCTGGCGTTTCGTCATTCCGCTGATCCAGTAGAATTAGTCTACTTATGAACAAAACAGAAGAACAAATGAGGTTCATATGCGCCAATGTTAAGGTTTTGATATTTGAGGTTTTATTCCTCGGATCCAAAAATATCCCCCTTCCTCTTAACAAGTGAACATTGCTAACAGGCTTATTACGAGTATTTATTCCATTATTTAACAGCGCAAATTACATTTGTTTGTCCCTGTTATGAATAATGGAACTATTTGTATTTACTATAATTCTCTATTTATATACATTATGATTGCTGAAAGATGGTAAGAAGATAATATCTCAATCCCTAAAATCAAGTTTCCTACAATTAAGTTACAATACCTATAATATTTGTACAGTCAAGCTACAATACCTATAATATTTGTATATTAATTTATAACTTTTAACTTATAACATAATACGTTCCCTTAAGTTGAAGTATAGATGTTGATCGTGCCCAACTTGTTAAACAAATATTCAACTCGGCCCCTTTAGAACCTTTGTAAAGAGATTCTCTAGTTATTCTCCGGTCTTCACATATCCTGTAGAAACTAGATTTTGTTGCACCTATCATGAACAAAGTGACAAATCAATTATAATATGCTTAATTCGTTCATGAAACACATGATTAAAGGCTATATGAAGAGAACTTGGTTGTCACACTGTAACTTTGCTAACATTGAGACTTTAAGCCAAATTTCAGTCAAAAGTTGATATATCCACATTATTTTACACATAGATTATGCAATAGCTCCATATTTTGATTTTGCATTCGAGAGAGATATAACATTTTGCTTCTTACTTTTTCATGAAATTAAATTTCCCCCAATAAAGCCACAATAGCATGTGGCAAATTTTTTTTATTCAATCTTGGACCTTGCCCAACCTATATATGAGAAACATTTTGTACGAGTGTGACCATGATTTTTGTATGGTATATCTCGTTCAAGTGCTCCCTTCAAATAACACAAGGTCTACTCTAAAGCATCCTAGTGATGAACTATTGGTGAATAATAAATTGACTCAAAATGCTAACCGAGTAAGCAATATTAGGATGAGTTACCATAAGATAATTTAGTCTCCCAACCAATATCGCATACTTCTCAGGATCTTCAAACAAATATCGATCTTTTGTGAGTTACACATTAGGTAACATAGAAATAACATAAGGTTTAGCCCATAATTTCCCATTTTTTAACAACAAATCAAGCACATATTTTCTTTAAGATAAGAAGATGACACTATTACTCCTTATTACCTCAACTCCTAAGAAATATTTTAAAACCCCCAAATCCTTTGTTTGAAAATGGTTGTGAAAAAATGTTTTTAGGGATGAGATTCGCATGGCATCACTGCCAGTAATAACAATATCATCTACATACATAACAAGAACAACAATGACAGATGTAAAATGCTTCTAGAAAATTGAACGTTCAGACTTGCTTTTGTTCCTTCCAAAATGTTCAACAGCTTGACTAAAATTTTCAAACCAAATATGAGGACTCTATTTCAAACCATAAGGAGATCTTAAAGGTGGCACACTTTCCTATACTCCCCCTGAGCAACAAACCCAGGTGGTTGCTCTATATAAACTTCCTCTTATAAGTCTCTATGTACGAAGGCATTTTTTATGTTCAATTGATGCAAAGGTCAGTCACGAGTAATTGCCACAAAAACAAACAAACAAACAGAAGTCAACTTAGCCATAAGAGAAAAGGTGTCAAAGTAGTCTAAATCATAAGTTTAAGCGTAACCTTTGGCAAAAAAGATGAGTTTTGAGTCGAGCTATTAAGCTATCAGGATTGACCTTAACAACAAATACCTATTTACATCTGATAGCCTTTTTTCCTTATAGGTAAATTCATTAAATTCCAAATACCATTAACATCCATAGCATTTATCTCCTCTATTATTGTTGCTTTCCAACCAGGATGAGACAAGGCCTCATAAACATTTTTAGGAAGAGATACAGAATCAGAGAGGAAACAAAGGAATGTGAAGGCGATGAAAAATAGTCATATGAAACAAAAGATGAAATTGGATAAGTGCACTAACGTTTACATTTTCGGAGAGCGATTGGAATGTCAAGATCAATGTCCACAGGATTTGATGCTAAAGAAGGAATTTGTGTTGGACATGTATCTAGAACATCTTGATGTGTAGACTAGACATGATGAATAAGTGGAGGTGATAATGGTGGTGGGGCAGAATAGTAGGTGTAAAAGCAACATTTGGTGACTGTTGGGTGAGTTGGTATACTAACAAATCATCATTCTCCCTAACTTGTAGATGTGGTTGAAGAAGCAGGAAAGTAAGAAGGCTTTCAATAAACATGGCATCAATAGACACAAGGCATTTTAATATGGTGATTTGAGGACAAACATCACGGACAAAACGTGTACTCCCAAATATATGAGGCTCAATGGGGAATAAGAGTTTAGTAAGAAAGATAATGTGATAAGGAATCTCACCATGAAGGATAGATGATGACATATGATTGATCAAGAAACAGGCTGTAGAGACAACATTAGCCTAAAAGTACTTAGAGACATGTATGTAGAATAGAAGTGCTCTAGTTGTTTTGAGAATATGTCTATTTTTCTTTAAACTAAACCATTTTGAGATGGAGTACCTACAAAGGAAGTTTGGTGAATGATGTCATGTTTGAGCATATAATTATGAAAGAGATCCAAAAGATATTCTTTGACATTATCTCTTTACAAATTATGTAAAAAGATAATATATTGTGTTTTGATTTTATCATGTAAAGCAAAGAAATGGGAAAACAGTTTGGAATGATTTTTCATAAATAAAGCCAAGTCATCCGAGAATAATCATCAATAAAGGTGACAAAATATTGAAACCCAGTTTTAGATACAATGGGGCATAGACCTTAAACATCTTAATGAACTAAATTAAATGAAAAACTAGCTCTTTTATATACTCGAGAAATAGGAAGCAAACATTGATGTTTTACAAATTGACTTGACTCACAATCTAAAGACGACACATTTTAATCTTGGATAGTTTCTTTAACACAAACAGAGATAAATGGCCTAATCGACAATATTCTTCAAAGGGGTTAAGACCACGGAGCAAGTAATATGTCTAGGCACTTGTTCATAGATATCTAGAATTTAGGGACGTCTTAATACATGCCAACTACCAATGAGACATAACAATTTAGAGCTCAAATAATTTTGTCAACAGATATTAAGTTAAAAGAAAATTTTGGTAGGCCTAAAATATATGATAAGGAAAGTAAAGGAGTAGGATAACATTGGAAGGAGAGTTGTGGGGTTTAAAGGTAGTAAAAGATTATGATTACTTGTCATATGATTATTAGCACCAGAATCAATGACCCACTAGGTGTTAGAGGAAAAAAGGAGACACTTATTAAGACTACCTATTTAAGGAATGGTAGTGATAAGATTAGATGAGCTCTTTATGGCTTTTGGTATTGACGAAATTTAGCAAATTCATCTATAGCGGCTAAGATTGCTCTAAAGATGCGTTGAGTGTAGTAGAAATAGTTGTAACATGAGCTTAAGTGAGATTTTTTAAATTTTGTTTTGTAGTTTTGGACATTTGCATTAGATATGACCTGCCTCATAGTTACATATAACATTTCTTTTATCCTGACTCCTCTTTTCCAAACCCCTAGTATTGTCCCCTTTATTATGACTTCAATTAGAGGAAAGTTTATTATTGTGACTGACAAGAGCACCTGAATCCTAAATAGGTGGAGTAATAATAGTATTATTATCGATACGCAAAACTTTGGAGAATACCTTGTGTAAAAGAAGATTTCCATACTTAGAGAATCTATGACTTTGTTGCTTCAAATTAGGAATTGAGGCCTACAAGAAAACTCACGACTGTCATGTTCTCCCATTAAGTTTGTTGTACCTTAATATCAGAACTAAAAGGTAGCAAGACATTGAGTACTCTATAAACCTTTTTGAAATTCATAAAATAAGATTAAAGAGATCGATCATTTTGTTCAACCCGGTAAAAATTGTTACATACCTTATAGATACGAGAAATATGATCTTTTCCTAAATACAAAATTTTCAGGTACTCTATTAATTCTTTAACATACTCACATTAATTAATCATACTGAGCACTTCAGTGTCTATCGAATTTCGAATCTATAAAAATAATCTAGCATCATCATTTAGCCATTCTGTTCTTATATTATCATATGGTAGATCATCAGTAAGATGGTCATCTTTGGAAATACTACACAAATAAATCCTTTTTATTTTACTTCAATCTAGATAATTAGGACTTGTTAACTTATGTTTGGTGACCTTATACATTATTAGAATAATATTAATAACCAGAATTGACTTGTGTTCATCAGCCATAGAAAATGAAGCAAATATATCAATTAGAAGAGTTCAGCATATCGCATCAATCAAGACCATGTGTTGTGCCAACACACACTAAGTATCCTACGGGTTTAAATAACTTCATTGTCAATATTAACATAAAATAAAATACCTAGGGTCACAATATCACTAATGCTTCTAAAAGCATGAAGAAGCAATACTGTTTCATCACTATAGCTCAAGAACAAAGACGAAATAGTGCACAAACTCCTTAGGCAGTTGATAGTGGTGGTAGATCAGATACCCAGGCGAGTCGGAAGGAAGAGATGATGCTGAGAGAGGTGACAGTGTAGTATAGCTCCATTACACGAGCTTCCACACGTTAGCATGTGAGAGAAACAACAGACTTTTTGATGGCGCGTGTGGCTCACTCGTTGCACCTTTGGTGACCAGTTTTTAATTAGAGATGGATTGGTGACTGGCAAGTTTAGGGGTGCAACCAGTTAGAGTCAAACGTCCCCTTAAGCAATTGACCCAAGCACTTACAGCTATGGCAAGGAGAAAAACACTTAAATTCTACACTTATGCAAAATCCTAAATCTTCAAATATCCAACTATGGCTCTAATATCATATTATGAATAATGAGATTGTTCATATTTACTATAATCCTCTATTTGTATACATTATGCCTAAATATGGTAGGGAGATAATAACTTAATCCATACAACCAAGCTTCTTATAATCAAACTACAATCCATATAATATCTGTATATTAATTCTTAACCTTTAACAGTGACAGTCCCTAATAATGGACATATCAGTAGTACAATACAGAGAAAACAAAAGAGGAAATTCAAACCGAATGCTCAAATGGATGTACATATTCCTTATGATATTACCAGGGCACTCCTTTGGCTACATAAAGTATTGATTATGAAGATTGTCTACTAACCATTCTTCTCTCCATCCTTTGATAACTTTCCCTATGAAGTTTTCAATTATATTTTCCAAGACTTCTTAGCAAACCTCATCTTCTCTATCGCCTTTGTCATCGAATTATCTATGATCATCCTCCTCCTCCACATCATTATCAACATTTTCATCATTAACATGTCCATCGTAATCTGAGAATTGGATGTATGAAGACTGAAGAATGCAAAAACTCATCACTTCATCCAAGGACAGCTTGTAATTTCCAAGCACTATGGCTAAGATTATGGTGATGAACAGTGAAAATATGACGAAGGGTTGGGTGATGAAAACTTAAGGACAAGAGTGGCAGCTACACAAGAATTCAAGTAATGGTATGTCAACAAGATTCATGTCCAAGAATATAGGTAAGTGATTGTACTTACATTTTTCTTCCTAAAGAAACCTGACAACTGAGTTCCATTTCATATACTTGTGAGGATTAGCTAGTTGTAAATGAGTACCAATTCTTGGAAATCTAGTACAAGATAAGCAAATTTTTTGAAGCAATGAAAACTTCCAAGCGTAAGCTACCTTTAGAAGGAATTTCTGTAACATTTCGTTAATTGCGACTTGTCATCCTGGACCCCGTAACAACTAACTAGGCTTGCTATAACATCTAATTAGGTAATTTTTTTTAGAATTTTGAAAAAAATTCATCAAAGAAATGTATGTTGAATAGTAAAAAACGATAGAGAGTAGCCTCTCCTAATACAACTGCCTAAAACAGTAGTGTTAAACAAAAGCAACGACAGTGATTAAACAAAAGCTTAAGAAAGGATAACGATTGCGTATTGATCATAGGAGGAGAATATCAAACACTGATATATTTTTAAAAAAGGTAAAAACTCTGTTGTCGATCCATCGTATCCTCATATTATACCTAATTGAGGTAGATTTCTCTAGAGACTTCGTGGCATTGAAGGAATGATGGAGAGAAAAGACAATTGGAGACCTTTCAAGATTGAGGTATACAAAAGCAACAACGAAGGAAGTAAGTACCCTCTTGTGCCTCCGTTAAACACCTTGCAAGTATGTGTAGGGAGTACTTATCAAAGTGTGTACTCAGATGCTCTGCCACGTAGTAGTATACCTGTGAACTAGATATTCAACAAGAAGAGGAGGTTTGGGCTATAGGGGAGGTTTGGGCAGTTTTGGTAGCACTTAACCAATCAAATTTTGAGTGTGCCGTACAAATCACACTGATAGATGTTCTTTTTCTTTTCATTAAGTATAATCAATTTCCTTTTTAAAAATTTTCCTTTGATCTTCATAGTTCATGCCTATTCTAAGGCCTTATACAAGTCATTATTTATTCCCTTTTTCTATAAAAAATTGAATCTTTATCATATTATTCTCTTTGTTCATTTTAGTGTCAGAAGAATTGGTCAAAATCAATAGAAAAATTTTCAAGTAATATTAAAAACAAAATTTGTTTAAAGACAAACAAGTTTGTGGTGAAATAATTATTTCATAAAAATTTAGATTAAAATAAATAATGTACAATTATATAAGTAAAAGCAAATGAAAGAATGTATGATAATTAAAACAAATTGAAATACATGATTATATTTAATTTAATTCACTAATAAGTAACAATTCATTTTCTTGTTTCAACTGTACAAAAATAAATTCAAGGATACAAAAGTAAAGCTAATCCTATAAGTTCTAAGTTATAAATTAATATTTTTAATTTATAGTTAGTTATTTAGTGAATGTTTATATTAATAATTTATTTTTATTCATCATAATTTTTATATATCATATTTATTTCAATCTTAATTAAGATGTGATTTAGTGCTATCTGTCTAATTATTCTAATAAGTAGAATCAAAACCTAATTAAAGTGTACATATATCCTCATCATATATTGATTTCCATTAGGTGGATCCCTCCATATAAGAAAATAACTTGAATTTGTATTATGTATTATTCAAGTATGCAATTATTATTTATATTAAATAGTGAGAGCTATTTTTCTTAGATTAAAGTAGTCTAGGATGGAAGCAATGTTAAACAAATTTAAGATTGAAAAATTCAACAAAAATTATTTCTCATTCTAGAAACTGTAAATGAAAGTTATCCTCACATAAGATAATTACAATTCAACCATTAAACGAAGGCATTTGGAATTCACATAGATGCCAAGTAGAATGAAATGAGTGAGAGTGTTATTTCAAATCTCCATTTAACTTTAACTGACCCCGCACCTCAGTAGGACTTCAACTGGGTATTGATGATGATGATGAAGAAGTTTTGTCAAATGTAGATAAGGAAAAAAAACAAAATAGATATGAGATTATCTCACAAAGTTAGAAAGATCAAGTCACTCTATAACAAATATTTTTTAAAAGAAAATTTTATACTTTTTGGATGTCACAATCCAATTTGGTAACACATTAGTAATTTGACTACTATATTCTCTTAATTTATATTATTAGGCTATAGAATAAAGCCACATGAATGTATTGAACTTATACTTCATATTCGTCACAATTCATATGGTCAAATTATCATAGAATAATATTCTAACAAACTATTAGTCTTCAATGATGTTACATCCACAATTATAATAGAACAAATTTAACACAAGAATAAGGAAGATAGATAGTCTGGTTTTAATAAGTTAAAGCCTTGATGGTAACAAGAAATAAAACAATAGAAAGTTATTCAGATAGGAGCTAAAATCGTGGTAAATCAAAATCAAGAAGTAAGAAGAATTTTAAAATAATAAATCTATGGAAAGAAAGCTCAATTGAAAAATGATTGGTAAAATTTAAATAAGAAAAATTTTGATCCTCAAGGAAATTTTACTAGTATTTCAAATTATGTTAATGTTCTATATTATGAAGCAACAATAATTAACAGTAGGAATTCAGTACTTATTGTATGAGTCTTCATCTTAAAAGCTACTTTTCACATGACCTTTGGAAGAGAATGGTTCCATCATTACGAACCTATCTATGGAGGATATGTGCATAATTTTGATGATTATCCTTTAAAGGTTTTAAGTATTGAAACCTTCAAACTGAAGATGTATGATGATATGATTTATACTCTTTAGAAGGTATGATATGTGGAGGGCTTAAAGATGTAAACTTGCACAAGTCAAAAGGAGAGATGTTGCTAGGTATAGAAGCATCAGTCACTTTAAATAATCTATTGAAAGATCTTCAATACTATGACATCAGAAAATTAAAAAAAGGAATAAAAATCCTTACTGATAAACAGTTACTCCCTGGTTCACAGAGGTATCACTACTCTTTTGTAAGCACTATGCTGCAAGTAAGTAATATAAAATTTAACATATGAAATTCAAAAAGCAATAGAGAACACAAGTAATGGAAGAGAATAAATTGGTGATGAATTTTATGTATTTTATAAGTAAGAAGACATCGAAGACAATTCATTATTGTATACACTCTTTAACAAAACAAAGTGATAGAGAGGATTAAAAGAACTATATTAAAAAGAACAAGAGTAATGTGGAGAGCTACATGCCTAGATAAGACAATGGGAAAAGGCAATAATATCACCTAAATATGGTGAATTGAATTCCTAGATAAAGATGCTGATGGAGATATAAACTAGGACGTTAGTGAATTCTTCCAACCTCCATATAATTGGAAGTCATGTGTACGTAATGTATAATGTCAAAGAAACCACAAAGTTGGACACAATTTTAGAAAGTACTTATTCTTAGGATATGCTAACGGAGTGAAAGGGACAATACTGCTTTACAAAAATGTTCAAAGACTGCGGTACAGATAAAAAAAGAATTTCAACAAAAGGCTTCTTTTAAAGCAATACGAAGTAAGATGTACAAGAAAATGTTAAATTTGAAGCTCCATAAGTTTGCCAATAAATCACAATAGACCATCAAGTTAACAGGCAATATAACATACTACCTTTTAATAAAGGATAGAGAGTCATCAATTGTCTAGCAAGCATTGAATACTTCAAATGTCTCTCAATATATGGTAGTAATGTATAAGGAAATTGAAGTTTTATGTAACAATAAAACTTGAGAACTTATACCATTACCACAAGAGGAAGGATATTGTTAATAAATAAGCCTTCAAGATTAAGTAAAATGGTTACAATCAAGTGGAGTAATATTGTATAACATTGGTGGTGAAAGGATATACTTAAAAAGAAGGACTAGACAATAATAAAATGTTTTCCTTATATTTGACTTGCCTTTAGGACAGTTAGATGTGAAAATTACATTTTTTCATAAAGATTTTGGAGAAGAAAATTATATTATCAAACTAAAAGGTTTTGAAAATAAAAAAAGAAACTATTTTACAATTGAACAAATCTCTGTATAATCTTAAATAGGCATTGAGGTGTTGATACAAGAGATCTGAGTCTTTCATTATAAGCTTTGGATACATTCGATCTAACACAAACTCTTATGTATATTTTGAAAGGTTTGGTGATAATGATTTTATTATCTTGCTATCTTAGTTGTAGGCTTTAACAAAAATCATATTAAAAAAATTAAAGGCACAATTGACAAAAAAACCTACATGAAGTTTTTGCAACATTTCAATATGCGAAATTGTCAATTTTTACCTTTTCTTGTTAATTTCAAGTTATCCTCTAGTATGAGCCCTAACAATGAAAATGAGAGAATAAAAATGTCTTAAATACAATATACATTAGTAGTGGAGTTTAATATTCACAATGATTTATATAAGATAAAAAATTGCACATAAAGTGGGAGTAGTTAGTCACTACATAATAAATCTTGGTAGAGAGCATTCAAATATTGTTAAGATAATCTCAAAGTACATTAAAGGAACTTTAGATGTTACATTATAATATGGTGGATCAAACTTTGTTATCGAAGGATTGGATGTTAATTATGCAAGTGATCTTGATAAAAGCAAATCTAATACATGTTATATGTTCACACTTGCTAGTGAAGTTATAAGTTGAGTTTCAAAGCTATAATTAGTTGTATTACAATTTGTATTGTTCAGACAGTAATGTACTATATTATATTGAAGTTACTTGGTATATAAAAGAAGCTAAGGTTTCATCAAAGATTCAAATATATATTTAGGCAGTTTCTCTTAATTATGATAATAATTCAGATGAAAATTATAAGATTTAAGTAAATGTTCACTATAGAGAATCTTGTAAAATTATTTTACTACTATCCCAACAATAGCAGAACATCTTACACCAATATGATATAAAATACTTAAATAATTAACTTAGTGTAAGTAAGAGATTATTGGTTTATACGTTACAACCAATCCGATAGTTGTAATTTAGTAACATAATTATTTTAAAGCATTGTTTATCTCATATATATTTAAATATATATGATAAAAGTCTATTTACATCGAAAATTAAATCATGATAAAATCATAATTATGATATTTACATTATATTTATATATTATTTCTAAGTTAGTCCTAATCATTATTCTATTAAAACTGAATATTAATAGAAAATATACATATATATTGTATTGTTTGGGTAAAAACAGAACATAGTTTTAGCCATTAAGTTTGAGCTGAATTTTATGAAACAAAGGAATAAAAGGCATTATTTCAAGTGTCTAGAAAAAAGGAATATGAAATGTTGTCAATTATTTTCAAACCAAACTCCAAACAATTATATAAATCTATAATTAAATTCTTAATAATTTCATAATTGATTGATTATGACATTTAACGAATCGAAAGTATATTAATTAACGACAGTGCCTAACAAATGTTGACTTGTTTGTCAACAAGCCTGACTCCCAATCCTCTCATAATACTAACAATTTTCAGTCAGTCTCCAACTACAGTGACTCAAAGATCACATAAAAATGAGCCAAATAAAACTATACAACTCAACTCTGGAAATTTGAGAGATCTCACAAACTCATCTAAAAACCACCTGACCACTAAACTATGAAGTGAACGAGAAGGACAAACTTTGAAGCTTCTCTTTGCAGGTAGCAAATCTTGCTGGCTTTAGTCACTTACCATTTATCATTGTAAAGCTATTATTTGTTTTGCGGAAGAAGCAATTTGTACTCTCTCCTTCCCACTTTGAGATCAGAAAATTGGCCTAAAGAGCAAAAGCACAAGTAATTAAAGAACAAATGCGGGATGTGCATCTTCAACAATCTCTAAGAAAAATACAAACTTGGCAACATTTATGTTAGAAACACAAAAACAAATTACAACCCGTTACCAAAAAACAACATGCATCTTCAGTTTCAATGCTAAATCAATTTTCCTACATGGCACAACAGAAGCAGGAGCATCTCTGATCAGCTAACTATGTTCTACCTTAAAAGAAAGAGGATAAATTGGCATGATTAATTTATAGGTTTGCAGATAAAAGGACCATACATAGGGTGACATTCAGTAAGCTGGAGTTGGATTGCCATGGTGCTGACAAACCTTTTTATGAGACAATAAGGCAAAACCCTCAGATCAGCCAGCCGGCAGAGCCACATTAATGTCAGCGAGTTTGTTTCTTGAATCTGAAGGGAACGAAGACCAACCATCTCCATGGAATGAAGTCGGCGAGAGATTGGATTTTGGATCAGCAACAGAAATAGGAGCTACTGCAGCTTGTGTGAATATTGATATGGTTTCATGTTTCTGCTTCTTGTTCTTCTGCTCATGATGGTTTCCGGTCAGAAAACTTCCCACAATAACCTTGATGAAATTAAATACAACAAAATCAGAACTTCCATCATTATACGAATGTCATGCCCTTCTGCAACAGGCATCATGTCCAAAAGTTCCATTAGGAGATTTCATGCATGATATGCTTGGGTAGGCCGATAGGAGAGAAGACATATAATACAACTAGAAAATGCATACCTGTACAGGACTTGCAGCTACGAGCAACCCAGCAACACCACCACCTACAATGCGTCCATCTGGGCTTGCCAGTGAAACACTCATCCCACCAGATCTGCTCTTCGTTCCCCCAATTTCAGTGGGCATGAAAGAACCCGATAGAGAAAGTATCTCAAAACGACCCTGAGAGAACATTATGGAAGGCATTTGATTTTCATCAATGTTAAAGACAGGGAGGTCATGTGCAGCTATACACTTATTGGAATAGCTGCAGATAATGAAGTAGAGTTGACAGCCACTGATTTTTTATTCCAGTTGTACCATGATTATCCAATTATTAAGAACTTAATCTTGAAACCAAACACTTAACTAAAGAAGCCGAGCATCAATGATAGGCAAAATCCAATAGAAGCATTATGTGCCCCTGCATGAGGCATCATCCCTGAAGATTTGTGTCTAGCCTTCAATTTTGTTGAATCACAACGGGTTTGATGTTCTTCATACCAGACCCATAATTTATAACAGTATTATATGCAGGAAACTAATTCTGTGATGGCTGCCTGCAGTTTCTTTGATTTCAAAGAAACCACTTTCACCTAAACTGAAAAAAAATTAAGTTCTCATTGTCTCTAAATAATCGATTTATAGAATAGGTCAAGAAATATTTATCACAATATGGTTAATTAGATCAACAATTATGCGGTTACCTATTACAATCCAGAAATGAAAAATAATTGATTATGCACGATATCAAAAGCTATAGAATGAACCAGAGCCATGTTAGAAGACAACTGTTGAACTAGAGGACAAAGATACGTTAGAAGAATAACTTGCAGTACCTCATATGTAAGTGTACCCCCAGAAGAATCAGGTTGCCGAAGCGTCACACTTGAGATCCCACCATTTGCAGAGAGAATACAGGTAGCTCGGGGCCCTTGCTGAGAAAATGAAATGATCTTCATTGTAACATCCTGGACAATCAAAATAAGAGTTCATTTTTCAAAAGTAGCAGGTTAACAAATCATTCAAAGGGAAATTAGCAGCCTTTTCCCAACTCACTCTTCATCTAGGGACTGCTTTGGCAAGGTACAAAAAATCTATGGATGATGAAAAATTATGATTATGATATGTCTGATGAATGTATCATATTATTGCATCAGAACAATATTACTTCAGCTGTTAAACGTAATAATTGTATGAGGTAACCAATTTTTACTTTTGCAGAATCAAATCATTTTGTCAGTTCAGTTAGAAATTCAATGAAGAAAATTTTATCATTTCCCCTACCTATCATATTTTTCTATTTCAGTCCTCTAACATGTTGGACCTTTTGTTGAAATCACCCTATTACTAAAGACATAATGATAAAATTAGGTGATTAACATCAAGGACTATAATGACCTATTTGAAATAGTAAGAGAATAAAAGTGGGAAGACTAAAATAGAAAATCAACATAACAATGGGGACTATAAATATCAAATTAGCGTGCGTAGGAGAAGATTTTGCCAATTATTGCACTTTTTATCAGCATGAAAAGCTTACAAAGTCATCATATAAATAAAAGTAAAAATAAGTTGATTGTGTTTCCACATACCTCGCCAGCATTCACTGTGATAATATGGGGGGTAAAATTGGCACCAACAGAACATGCCCATTCACCTACATGAACAATTTATGTCAAAGCTCAATGGTCAATGTGGAAATTCTCATCCGGCAATATGGAACAAGAGGAGAAATTTAAAAAAGAATCTTAAAATATTGAAACTTCAGAATATTATCTATTCCCTTTTCAAATTGCACTTGTTATAAATGAGGTGATAATGTTTTAGAAGCGTCTTCGAACCGGCCAGGAGCAAACATCTCTTTAACTGTAATAGGAACCTTTGACGTGTGAAGTTCCACACTTGCCTAGACAACAAGCTAAGACCTTCATGCCCTCTAGTGATACGGCTAAACCTCCGGAACTACATGGCAATTTTAGGAGTCATTAAACTCCAAGATTCTTCCAGTTATAGAGAATTCTCTAGTTAACAATGTAGCAACAGACCGCGATTCTCTTACAAAGCAGCAAGCAACGTGCTACGCCACTGATTACTTGCGGATATCAACTCAATTTCTTCTTGGATTCTAGAACTACCAGAAAATAGGCAACTAACATCAAAGACCATAAATATTTGCCTCCATTTATGCTTATTTTCAAGCAAATTTTACAGGACTATCATGTGATATAATGACATCCCTGCGTGATCCACAAGGAAAGGAGACATCTACGCTAAGGACACACCTGAAAAAGTATAAGACTTCAAAATTGCATATCAAAGTCAAAGAAACCAGAGTCAAAATAGTTAATCTAATTGGTGTAAATTTTATAATGTGCGAAAAATAAGATACTGTGTACTAGGAGGGCTGCAGAAGAATCACTAGATATTTTAACAGTAGGACATCTTACTAAGTTTTCCAAATTTTAACAGTAGGAAATCTTACTTCACAAAGTCACCAAATATCAACCCGACGGAAGAGAACAAATAAAAATTGTGAAATAAATAAAATTAATGCAATTTCAGAAAATTAAAAAAAAAAGGATCAAGAAGCTGGAATTGGTAAAAGATGGCAAATACGACGCGTCAAACCAAAGTGAGAACTTTTGGTCATCCTCTCCTACCCACTTTGGCTGAAAAAGAATCACGCACGCCACATAAGACACGGGAATACCAAAGCTCAGGCCTAGAGAACACTACTAACATGGACTCCGAGTCCCCGACAACGCATGTAATTACTACCGCCCATTTCCTCTTTTAACTAGCCGTCGAGTTAGTCGTCACAACCAAGCTTCAGTTCATAGGACACAAACCCACATACCTCTTTCCTCTACTTGACAATCTCAACATAAACCAACCCAATCCTTGTTTCTATCCAACAAATGGGAAAGTCCGCCCATCTTTATGAAGAAAAAGAAAAACACGCACACAACACAACCTCGATCGTCTAAAAACACCAAAATCCCATCTTTAACCACCGAAAATAGCGACCTTTGGAGAAAGTAGTTAGAATAATTCATTTACCTAAATTTTCCAATTGGTATTTGGTTTTGCTGACTGGCTTTATTTTCCCGCTTTTCTCAACAGAAAAATCAATCACGGGAGACGATACTGGAGCAGCAGAGGATATAGGCCTCGGAGAAAGTGCCATCTTCACAGACCCATCAGGACCGTACTTTCTTGGCCTACCTCGCTTCTTCTTAACAGGCATGGTCGCCGTCGCCGTCATGTGTGGAGAAGATGCGGCCACCGTCGTCTGCGGCGTAGGAGGTGGCGCCAATCCAGGAGTGGAATTAGGGTTGTCGGACCTTGGAGCGATTTGGTAGTCAGAAGGAGCATCGGATCCCACGACAGTAACCCCACTTCCTACACTACTACTAACAACAGCTTCTCTTGTTTCCATGCTTAAACCCCCTACAGACTTTGTTTTCTTTCCTTTTCTTTTGAAGATTTTAAGGAAAACCCATTTCGATTTAGAGCTCAAAACATCTGAAAATCAAGCTCAAATTTTTTCGGAAAATGAAATTTAATTCAGAAAATCCAAACAGTTTATGGAATAATATTAAAAACAGAAGGAATCATAAAAAGTTAGAAGAAAATAAAATTTGAAAGCTTGAGTTTTGAACAGTCAAGTAGAAGATGGATGACAAGCTTTACACCAATAAGATGTAATCTGGAGAAAAAAAACTTGAGCTTTCTAGCTTATGCTGGAGGCAGCTAAAAACGAAAACAGAGGTTAATTAAGATAAAAGGATATATTACTTTGTGAGAGAAAAGTGGGAGTTTTAAAAAAATTTAGGGGGAGAGAATGAGATTTAGAGGAGAAAGATAGGATTTGTGGTAACTGAGAAATCTGAATTTTGAATTGGAAAAATGGTTTTGCGATAATAAGAGAGCTTGTTTTGTTTTCTATTACAGTTGTAGTCGAAAATGAGATGAATGAATAATAAAAGAGAGAAAATAAAAATTGACGAATATTATGTGATTATTAAAATAAAGATTTATGTAACCCAAAAAAAAAAGATTTATCTAATGCATTGGATGGAAGAATAGATGAGGGATTTCTTTTGATTTCTCCTCCAGCCTCTTCTGCTCCTTTTTCAAATAAATTTATGAAGGGCAAGTGGACAAAGTGGGTATTATTTGTCATCATTTATGAAGGATACTTTATTTTATTATTCATTTTTTGAGTGGATGGCAATTGGCAAATAATATATAGGCTAGGCTGCACAGGCGAGGCAATAGGCGAGAAGAGAGTATGAACTATGGAGGTTTGGTTAAAGGCAAGCAGCAAACATTATCGGTTACTCCCGGTAATAAGAAGACATCTTTAAGTTATTTACATTTAGACTAATTTTTGCTTGAGTCGGATAGATTCTTTGTGAGAGGTAAAATTCAAACTTTAAATTTTAAACAACTACATACATAAGAAAAGTTTAAACTTACAACCTCACTTAAGTCAAAAAAAAAAAAAAAACTCTTATCAACTCACCTGCTTTTCCTTTTTCCCTTTTTCTGAGGGTTCAAATCTTTAGATACGTAGGATTTCATGCGCTTTATAAGTTCTTGCTCCACTCAAACATTGGCAAGAAAAAGAAGAGACAATATCCTATCCTATGTGATGATGTTTTTTCTTTTTTCTTCAAATTTGTTCTATTCGCCAAATAGTTATATATATATATATATATATATATGTGTGTGCATGTAAAGGCCAACACAGGTAAATTTATTTTTGATGTGGATAGATAAAATATTTTGCTTTTTTTTTAATAAAATTACAATCTTCAATAAAATAATTTGGTAAATGTAAATCCGATGAAAGATTTTGGGTTGCTTACGCGTATTTTATTGATGTTATGTGTATATTAAGAAAAGCGATAAGCTGTGCTTTCTATTCTTTCCCTCCCATTAATCTATTCCTTTTCTTCCTACCTAAACTTATCTTCATAATCCAATTTTAAATATAATGAAACACGTCATTACGAAGCTATAAAAAATTATCATAACCCTATGCGAGTGCGATAGGTTTCTTTTTTTCTTTTTTAAGGGAAACGTCTACACAAATTACAAAGCTAATCTAGGGGAGCACATCCCCGAAGAGTCCTCAAAGAGGAAAGGTTGGCACCCTATAGGTGCAGAGTCATAATAGGTAACCCCTATAACAAAATGGGCCACCTGAGTGGCCAGCCAGTCAGCGCATCTGTTGCTCTTTTGGTAAACATGCCGATGAACAACAGACCAATTCCGAGAAAATAGCTCATGAATACCCGCCACGATAGGGTTGAGCCCCTGAGACCGGTTGGCAGAGGAGGAGAGGAGGGTGTGCACTGCCATCGAATCCACCTCCAAAATAACGTGGCAGAAGCCTAAGCGCCAGGCGAGAGAGAGACCGGTAAACACTGCCCAAAGTTTTGTAGACAGCG
>JANKOD010000193.1:25031353-25051264 GCA_026284645.1 Erythroxylum acuminatum | reverse complement strand
TACTAACTATCAATTTATAATCTCTGTTTACTCGTTTCTTTTATGTTAAATTCAGTATGTATGTATGAATGTAGCATATTTTGTATATGCTACAGTGCAGGCAGTATTCCAAAGTGGATAACTCCTTACTAACTTGAAATTAGAAGAAATAGTAACTCCACACTAACTTGACAAGTTAGTGGAGAAAATTGGTAGTTTTAACTTAGTTAGTCCCTAAGCTTTTGTTAGCCAATACGTAGGCATACTTGTAAGTTTATCTATGTCATATATTGTACATTTAATCATCTGCAAAAGAGTTAAGAGCTTTGAAAGAATGTTCTTGTTAAGACTTTCATATAGGAAGGTCTTTAGGTGGTTTATTATAGAGTATTGCAAATTAGAAATAACTTGAGTCCTTATATTGTTTTGTTGGAATATATAAAAAAAAATGTTAGCTTTGTCATATCTCTCTTGTTTAGCTTTGTCATATCTCTCTTGTTCGTTTCATTTGATTTTTTTTTGGTAAATATTCGTTTCATTTGATTGATTTATGTAAAATACTTATTTCTTAAAATCATTATTGAAACACCTAAATATGAGTGTTGTGAGGCATTTAAAAATAATTGGACTTGTTAGACGAACAATTATGAGGAAAGACTAAGTTAAATTTTGACAAACTTATATTTGAATGTCGCATGAAGACTTCGACAAATTTACTCTATTATGTTGCATCTGAAAAAACCCTCATGACAGACTCCTCCTTTCCTAACTTTTTCATCCCTTTAATTTGGCAAACACTCTGACTCCAATCATCACCCATTTGCGAACATGATTAAGACTGAGATAGGGACAAAGAGAGTGAGAGAGCCCACACCTCCCACGATTGCTAATTAAAGCAACAAAACCACATAAGGAAGCAAGAAGAGGAGGAAAATTACGTTTAGATTAAGAAAGATGATGCAAAATTAAGATAATTATGTTAATTGGATTAATTATAATTTACTTTAATTTAAATGAGTGGAAGTCACATGGTATTGTAGATCCCACAAAACATAAGTAAACAGTTCTATCATTTTAGAATTAAATTTGAATAGTTTTGAAAAGTTAAGATTCTTTTTAAACTATGTAAAATATTATAGTCTGACATATATTTTACTACAAATATAAGAGTTAAAATATATTTTTACCTAAACATATACTAATACACAAGTATGATAATACCATGAAAGTGGTGTGATTTAAAATGATATAATTAAAAGATATTTAAATAACGATAGGTAAGAGTATGTTAGAATTTCAAGTGTGAGTGAGAATCCCACATTGAAAATTGATGGAACTAGTGAGTTACGTATAAGTAGAAATGACCCATAAACCTAATGCATTAAGGTTTTGGGTTAAAATATGATGTCAAGGCCTACGAATATGTTCCCTCACTAGCCCCATAATGTAGATCTCTCATGAAAGTGGGCTCCTCAGATTCACAAAGTGGTATTTGAGCCGATGATTCGACTAAGGACTAGTATGGAGATGATAATCGAATCCCGTAGTTGCCTCTCCTGATGGGCCTAGTTCAGTGGAGTAGAAGAGCTCGGTGACGTCATATACTCAAGCTGCTAAGAAAAAGGCTTTCGTTCAAGGGAGAATCCAAGTCTAATGTGAAAGTTTACACTTAAGAGGGTATTGTTAGAATTTCAAGTATGAGTGAGAATCTCACATTAAAAATTGATAGAACTAGTGAGGTACGTATAAGTGAAAATGACACATAAACCTAATGCATTAAAGTTTTGGGTTGAAATGTGATGTCAAGGCTCACGAATATATTCCCTCACTAGCCCCATGATATAAATCTCTCGTAAAAGTGGGCTCTTTAGATCTAACAAAGTATTACACCACTCCTAATGATAAATATTTTCATTTTTCAAACTTATATATAGACATCATTGGTCTTAAGATGTGTTTTTGAGATTATAGCTTGATGTATTTACCAATTACGGCTTTAGAAAGTTATATCAAATTCTAAACGGTAATCCGAAATATCCCGCAAATCTACGGGAAATGTGTTTATCTCTGAGGCACCTACATTGGACGTTTCGAACTAAATGAAATGGATATAGGAAGAGGGCACGGAATCATATAGATGCAACAAAACAGTCGGTAACGACGATTTAGTATGCTTGTTAGTTACCTTCTTATTAATAATAACAATAATAATAATAATAACTCGATTCAAATAACTCATTTTTTAATTCCAATTTTATAATAACGTTACAGAATTGTAGTAAACTGGTCGAGGGAATAACTAGAAACAGAAAGAGTTTAGTTGCTTGCTAACAAACGATTGTTCATCTTCACGCGTCTTTGCCAAAACCTAAAATGATAATTACTCAATCCATCCTTGTTACTGGAGAGTACTGAAGACAGCTAATTAATAAACAATTGCTATGGCCGACTGCTACAGTGCAACCAGGCTGTGAACATATGTTTGGTTTTCTCTTTTGTACTTGTTCTGTTCTCAAGAAAACATTCTATATATATTCATGTCAAGTTCTAATTAGGCAGCTTTTGTGGGCACTAGTTGATTTAATTAGCGCCTAAACCTAACTTTCTTTCATATTCGATTGGCTAATTTAAGTACTTCTTACCACAAATTTGTCCCTTTTTTGGTGTATACTAGCTTTGTCCACTATAAATCTGTGGTTAGATATCCCATCAACTAATAACCAGAGAAAAATCCAAAAATGAAGGGAGTTTATATTTAAAAATAATTAAGATATTTAAATTTAAAAATAGATTAAAACAAGAATTTTTAAAATAATTTATTCAATTATTTTTTATTTATTAGCATATACCATTTACATATTAAAAGTAGAATTTGATAAAACTGATAATAATTTCATCAAACTCAAAAAATAATTTACAAGATTGAGTTCGAATTAATTTTGAGTTTCGGATCTATTTGAAATGTCGTTGGGCCTGGTTAATGTCAAATGCTACGTTTTCTTGTAAAATAAAGACTTGTCTGGGCTCTTGCTAAGTCATTCATGATAACAACCTTAGTAAGACTTTTGAGATGACAGCGTTACTATCCACTAATAACTGAAAGCTTTGTCTGCCTGAATTGGATTCCACAAAACCTTTTAAACCATGTCTGGACGGAAGCGAGAGGGGACCGGTCTTAAACGGCTCCCACTCTCCATCGCCATCAATGCGTTGCAATTTGCCAGAGCTCACTCACCGTACACTGTGCCATCACACATGCTATTGCCTCGACCTTTCGTCTTTATACCTATGTACCAATCACGTTAGACACATTCTCATCGTAAAACTACTTCTTCAAATTGATTTATCAACTGATCAAATAAATGCTGGGGACATTATTAATATATGTTACTGAGATGTGAATGGATACGGTCGCACTAGGATTTAAGGTGTCCAAATGAGATCTCGTTCAAACAGCTTTGCATGACGTGGAGACTCAGAAGCCAGTTGTTCAGTTCAGGGTCCAAGTTGTTGGATATTTCTAAGCCACTTGTTTGTTTGAGTGGCAGAGACCTGTCCTAACCCCACCCAATGACAGGTCAATCCTGTGCAATAAAGTTTTACGTCGTTGCCTCATTGGATGCTAAGGAATTCTCCTTTTTATCCTCCTTTTGAGCCTTGGATTTATGCTTGAATTTTGCTTTTTTACGAGTAATTAATAACGTACAATTGTATTTAAAAAGACCTTTTTGAAAGGTAACTGGCATAAAAGTTCACATTTGATAAGACACGAACAATGGGCACAGGGCCTTTTTTATTGGAGGTAGTTTCCGTGTCGTTATGTAACCAGAAGTACTTGAGTACATACAATAAGGATATAATGGTCAAGAAATTGACTAACAGAGCAAAGTATCTAGGAAAAGTGAAATTAGTATTAGTGTAGAGATAAGAAGATAAAGAGGAGAGTCTTTATATGAAAAGGAACAGGTACCGTCAACTTTTCCAACTAAGATACTCCCTGTCTCTGTTAGAATTCAGATGATCTCGTCCTCTGAACTCGAAGGCAAATTCAGGGTCTCTTCACGTATGGTTAGCCCTGATAGAAGCAACAACAGGCTTGCTATTGCGATGGAGAGGACAGGCCACTGGTATCGTATAATATATGACTGCCGGATCTATAACCTTAAAACTTTAGTATGTTTTATGGTGATTAATCTTATGTGTGTGTCCAATTCTTGCCCAGGGTGTTTCGTCAAGATATTCCAACTGATGTTATAGTTGAAGTTGGCAAAGCTAATTTCTCCCTTCACAAGGTAAGTAACATCATTAAATCTCTTAGTTAGCTTGTTCAAAGATTGTAAGTAATCAAGATTGTAATCTGTATTATGTTCGAGCAGTTTATGCTAGTGGCGAAGAGCAACTACATAAGGAAGTTGATAATAGAATCTAACGAAGCCGACCTGACAAGAATCGATCTGTCAGACATCCCAGGAGGCCCTGAGATCTTTGAGAAAGTTGTTAAATTCTGCTACGGTGTCAACTTCGACATCACAGTCCACAACGTAGCAGCTCTCCATTGTGCAGTTGAGTATCTCCAAATGTCCGACGATTATTGCGACAACAACCTCGCAGGCCGCACAGAAGATTTCCTCTGTCAAGTTGCCCTCTCAAGCCTCTCTGGCTCCATTGTTGTCTTAAAATCCTGCGAACAGCTTCTCCCCATGGCTGAGGACCTCAGAATTGTCCAAAGATGCGTTGATATCATTAGTGTTAAGGTGCTAACTAACTTGCATACATGTTGCTAAACACTAGTATCATGTTTCAAATAATAACTAGCAGTGAAAATCATCTGTAGGTCTGCAACGAGGCAAACTTTCCTAGCAGAACACCACCTAATTGGTGGACAGAGGAGCTATCAATCCTGGACATAGAGTTCGTTGGCAAACTACTTTCCGCAATGAAACAACGTGGAGCTAAACCACTAACCTTGGCAAGTGTTCTGATTAAGTACGCAGAGAGAAATCTTCGAGATCTAGTCCGAGACCACACTGGCAATGGATTGAAGTCCTCCTATTCTCGTACTGACGAAGACTCTGATATCCCTAGGACACGTCAACGCGTGCTTCTGCAATCCATAGTGTCCCTGTTGCCCTCAGAAAAAGCTGCTTTCCCAATTCACTTCCTTTGCTGTCTTCTTCGTTCGGCCATCTTCCTCAGGGCGTCCACTTCGTGTAAGAACGAACTCGAGAAACGAATCTCGGCGATATTGGAGCATGTCATGGTTGATGATCTTTTAATATTGTCTTTTACTTATGATGGCGAGAGATTGTTTGATCTGGAAAGTGTCAGGAGGATAATATCGGGATTCGTTGAGAAGGAGAAGAACATGGTTGTCTTCAACCCTGGTGATTTCAAAGAGACGTTTTCTATGGCGATGAAGAGAGTTGCAAAAAATGTGGACACTTATCTAGGCGAGATTGCCACCCACCCAGATCTCACCATCTCCAAGTTCAATGGTATTGCGATACTGGTGCCTAAAGGAGCTAGGAAAGTGGACGATGACCTCTATCGCGCCATTGACATCTACCTAAAGGTAAAACTAGTTGACATATATCGTCAGGGTTTAATAGGAGTATCTTTATATCTACCGGAGTTCAAGTGTTCTTGTTCTAAAGACTTGGAGTAAATATATAAACTGTTGCATGCGTTGGAAATTTCAGGCTCATCCAAATCTTGATGAGATAGAAAGAGATAAGGTGTGCAGTGTGATGGACTGTTTAAAACTCTCATACGAAGCTCGACTCCACGCATCACAGAACAAACGCCTACCTGTACAAATAGTATTGAACGCGCTTTACTACGATCAGCTGAAGCTGAGGAGTGGAGCAGATGATCGGAGCACAACAGGTGCTGACATTACAAGGAACCAAGTACAGGCAGATGTGTCCCTGATGAGAGAAAATGAGGCTTTGCGAGCGGAGCTAATAAAGATGAAGATGTATGTAACGGATATACAGAAGGGCGGTCGGGGAACTACATCTGGGAAGAGCGGTGGTGGTGGTTCTAGGAAGCCGGCATTCTTCTCTTCTATGTCCAAGACACTGGGGAAGTTGAATCCTTTCAAACATGGGTCCAAGGATACTTCTAATATTGATGATATTGTTGGTGTGGATATGACCAAGCCTAGGAGGAGAAGGTTCTCTCTTTCCTAATCAGTTTGATGATCAATTATTGTGCTATTTATATCCTGTCTGCCATGAATTTGTTGTACAGACGTACGCATGTTCTCTTTTCAGGTATTACTAGCTGGTGTTCGGAAATTTGGAAATGTATAATGACCGGTTAATTTTGAGAATTAAAAAGTATGTACATATAGCTTTTCTTATGAATATGTGTGAGTGAATATTATTAAAATTAGAATTTGAAGAAAAAAATTCAAAATGTATTAAATAAAATTCATTGTAATATTTTAGTAAGGAATATAATAATTGTCAAATTTGATATAAATTAAAATAAATAAATGAAATTTTTAAAAAAATATTTGACCAACGTTTAAAAACAATCAACAAATATTTGAATTAAAAAGAAATTACTATTGGAGCAATCAGAAAAAGAACAAGAGATCAACAATACAAAATAGAATAAAGGAGAAACATAGTTCAACAAAGGAACACGGAAAATAATTAAGTAGCTAATATAACGGCAGCATTGACAATTATAGAAGAAAAGCGTCATCTAAATAATAGACCTATGGACGTAATTCTACACCAGCAAATATTATAGTTGTTCTTTAATGTGTATTTAACATTACGTTGACGACTAGAATGCCATGTAAAATAAGAAATCAATTAAAAACTTACTCCAAATATTCTCTTTTGATTCTAAAAATCTCTCTCTCTCTCTCTCTCTCTCTCTCTCTTTCTCTTCCTTACTTCTCTATTCATTTTATACAAACAAAATCACAGCAAACCACTCGTTCATTACAAGTAGAGAAAATTCGACAACAGAAACCGAATCCTTGTCTATTTCACATAGCATAACTAAGAGAGTTAACCTTGTATGAACAAACAATATAGCGGTTCATTGGATAATGTTGGAAAATAATTTGAAATGCAAGGAATTGAATGAAGAAGTATAAATGAAAAGACTTTGAAATGCAAGGAATTGAATGAAGAAGTATAAATGAAAAGACATGTCTTTTCAATTCAAATGCCATGAATGGTCACATGTTTTCCCAAGAGGTGCCATGAACAATCATGTACATTATAAATGAATGATCACATGTTTTCTCAAGAGGTGCCATGAACATTCATGTACATTATGAATAGGTGTCATGAACAATCATGTGTGTTATGAATGGGTGTCTTTAAGTCTATATAAGGCTGGTTTAACATCCAATTCATGAATAATACACAATCAAATCTTTTCTTCTTCATCTTTATCATATTCATTCTTAATTGAAGTTCATCTTTGGTTCTCTATTAATTTTGCTATCTTAGAGAACATTAGGCTTGTTATATCCTAGAAGGAAATTTGTCAAAACCCTGCAGCAGCTAGTGGGGGAAAATATTTCTTTAAAGATAGTGATTTTTCACGCCTCAAGCCATCCAACTTGAATCCACTTTTTAACAGAAAGGGGCCACCAGCGTCACTAAATTTTTATCTCTTGTCTCCATAATAGCTGCCGAGCTCATTGCCGTTAATGATCACATTTCTAATGATGACCAGTTTCTTTTCACACACAATGGACCCTTGATTGAATATGATTCATTCATCATTATTATTGAACACCAAGAATCTACCCGATCCTTATCCTTTTTTAAGCTTTGAGCAAAATTATGTATTCACGAACAACGACTTTAATCTCTTAACTATCCATTGTCACCTGAGATAGTGCTTATTGCATCTTTCATATCAGTAACTCCTCTTTATACAACATACATAAACGTCATGAAACTAGATAAATGATTATGACAACTAGTAACAAACGACAAGGTGGCACAACCATAATTTGGTCCTAGACCTCCTTTGGTTAGGCCTTTAACTCTAATGGGCCTTCAAGTACAACTTCACACTTCAGCTCTAATTGACCTTCCTCTAAAATAGTCCACAATCACCTGTCTATCCAATATCCTAATCAGCTAATTACCTCCTCCACAAATCATTTTAATAGTTAAGCATAACATCCCAATAAATCTCATAACAGCTTTTCAAGGTCTAAGCCTAGTACTCAATGCCAAATCTATTAGAAGTGGGGATATATTACAACCCATTGTCGCTTTAGATATTTAAAATCTAGAAATAGTTAGTATGGCTACTCATATAACACAAATTCTCTCATAATAGCCTTCTCTTCCATGAATATCAACCATAATCTGGACACTTCCCAATTCAATTCCAATAACACTATAGAGTGGTTACTTGATTCAAAAGCCCCAACCCACATGACCCCTGATCCCTAACTTCAATCACACCTTATGATGGTTCCAGTCAACTGGTAATGGACATACTCTCTCTATTTCTTCTATTGGAACCTCCATTTTTTCTACTAATCTCGTCATCTTCATCTTCTTGATATTTTAATTGTTCTTCATCTTACTAATAATTAGTTATTTATTACTAATAATTCTTATCTTATTAAATTTAATCCCTTTAGTTATATTGTGAAGGAACTCAAATCTAAGATATCGCTCTTCACAAGACCCATTCATAATAATCTCAATATGATGAAAGTTTCTCTGCACTTCAAGAATCTTATTGCTTTCATAGTCTCTTTACTTTACTTGAACTGTGGCACCAGTGTTTAAGTCATCTATGTCAATCTACTCCCTTTATTTTGTTCGAATTTTTACCTACTAATTCACATGCCATAAATCTGTGTACTTGTCTTCAAGGAAGAGGTATCTGTCTTTCTTTTCTTTTATGTTCTCATGTCTCTATACAAACTTTACAACTTATTCACTGTGATATTTGAGGACCTTCCCCATCTAGTTTCTTTTTTTTTTCTTATTGCTATTTTAATATTTATGTTGATGATTTTATTTATTTTACATGGATTTTTCATTGGCTAAAAAATCTCATGCTTTACTCTGTTTTTATACTTTCAAAGCTACCATTGAAAATCTTTTTTTCCATAAACACTAATCCTTTTAATGCAATGGAGTTCTTGAACTCATCAAAGGTACCTTGCCAACTATTTTAACTTTCATGAAATTACTCTTTGTATTTCTTGTCCTTATCTACCCAACAAAATGATCTAGTTGAACATAAAATTTACCATATTTTTTAAATAGGGCTCACTTTTTCTTCGTATCTCTCTTCCCAAATTCTTCTAGTTTTAGACATTTTCTACTCATGTCCCCCTTGTCTATCTATTACCTACTTATGTTCTGCATAATAGATCTCCACTTGAATTTATTTCTTACACTAAACCTTATTTTTTCTCATCTTTGTATTTTTAGTTGTACTTGTTTTCCATTTTTAGGCCCCACTCATCTTAATCAACTCTCTCATAAATCCACACTATGTGTCTTCCTTGATTACTCATCTCACTATAAAGGCTACCATTTTTTTAACCGTACTACCTCTAAAATTTACATCTTCTGTCATATTTGTTTTCCTAAGAATTGTTTTCTCTATTCTTAGACCTCTCCACCCACTTTAGCTTCCTCATCTCCCTCTCTTATATTATTACCTTTACCTTTTCTCTCAGTATCTTCTTCAAATTCATCCTCTCAACCACCTCCTCCTCCTTATCCTATGATCACACGAGCACATGATCACATTTATATTCCTAGAAACTTTTTCTAGTTACATCACTTATTGTACCAATCTTCACAACTCTCTTACTCCTTATCCAATTTCTTTCACTCAAGCAAATAAATTTCCTTCTTGGTGTCAGGCTATGCTTAATGAGTTCATTACTCTCCACCCCAATCATAAATGGTCTCTTATTTTCCCTTTACCAAATGCCAATATTGTAGGTTACAAATGAGTTTCTCGCACAAAACAAAATCCTAATGGCTCTATTGAGTGGTATAAATTATGTCTTATTGCTAAAAGATATCATCAAATTATAGCTGTTGATTATACTGACACTTTGTCTTGTTTTCAAACCCACTACAATTTGCTTTATTCTCACTCTTGCCTTTCCTATAACCAGTGACGGATCCAGGATTTTAGTCTTGGGGGGGCAAGAACTTAAACCACAAATTTTTTGTAGGGGCAAGGAACTATATATATGTATATATTCTAAAAAAAATTAGCCTTGGGGGGGCTATAGCCCCTGCTAGCCCCCCTGGATCCGTCACTACCTATAACTGGTCCATTCATTAACTTGATGTTAATAATTCCTTTCTCCATATACATCTCCAAAAAACCATTTTTCATGACATAACCTCCTAATTTTATAGATCCTAATTATTTTTATTTCTTTATAAAGGTCTTTGTCTCAAACAAGCCTCACGAGCTTAGTTTCATCGTCAGAGCCAGAAAATCTTTGAAATCAAATTTATCCCTTCCATATCTTACACCTCTCATTTAGTTTATTTGGATTACATCACACCTCTCATTTAGTTTATTTGGATTATATCTTTGTTACTATTTCTTCACAGTTCTTCATTACATCTCTTATTCTTGACCTTGACTTTGCCTTTTCTATAAAAGACTTGGGCCTCTTTGTCATTTTCTTAGAGTTAAAGCCAAGCCTACTTCTTCTGGTCTTCTTATTACTCAAATTCATTACGTTAAAAATTTTCTTCTTCTCTCATGTCTTAATAATTCCAAACCTACAACCACACTTGTTACTCCCGCTCTTACCCTCTCTAAAAATCATGACATTCCTCTTCCACATCCTACTGAGTGTCATTGCACTATAGATGTCATTCAATATTTTTGTCGTACTCATCCAAATATCCAATTTGCAATTAATAAAGTCTCTTAATTCTTACATTATCCTACTGACACTCATTGGACAATTGTCAAAAGCATTATATATGATATCTTTGGTCCACCATTCCCTATAGTATTCACTTCACTAAATCCGCCTCACTTAGCTTTCAAGCCTATTGTAATGTTGATTAGGTTAATTGTCCTTATGTTCACTGCTATATGTCTAGCTACTACATATAACTGAGTCCCATTATTATTTCCTAGAGTGTAAAACCTAGTGTTACCAAATCTAGCACTGAAGTTGGATATAGAAGCATTGCTTCACGGTTGTTGAACTTTGTTGGCTCACTTCTCCACTTGGTGAACTCAGCCTTTCTCACTTACGCCCTACTCTTGGTCTAATAATCATGGTGCTAATTTCCTAGTTCCAAATCTCGTCTCTCATGCTCACTCAAAATAAATTAAGATTGATATTTACTTTGTCCATGATTTGGTTGCTACAAGAGCTCTCTTTATCTACATATTTTTTTATTTAACCAAATTGTTAGTATTATGACTAGGACTTTGGTTTTTTTTTTTGCATTTTGTTGTCTTTGAGACAAGCTCACAATCACACATCATACCCTTGAGGAGTGTTGATAATATATGTTGATCACATGTTTTAATTAAATCCTAACTATATATCTTTTTGTTCTTATTCAATCTATCAAAATTATGTCATCTTAGCATGTACATGTAACATGTGTATATTAACCGGTCATCACCTCTACATAATTCAATGCAAAATAAAAAACATAGTTTCCAACTTGAGTACTTTCTTAGATTCATTAGATAGATAAATTTTACTTTATTTCACTTAGTGTATAGAATTGTACTAGTTAAATAAAGATTTTTGCCATTGAAGTACTTAATAGGAGAATGAATTGCCTAAATAAGTAGTTAGAAAGGCATTTACTTATTGGCGTTAAAAGGGAAAGGCTTATATTTCACATTTGGTCTGTCTGCTAAATAGCTATTATAGGCAGTCCAGATGTAGCTAGCGACACCGGTCAGTCAGACCAACAAAATCAATATTAACTATGTTTGCCTACGTTTTGAGGTGGTTACCAGTTACCAATATCATGTTCTACCTTTTTTTAAAATTTATATTAGTTAATTAAACATGAAAAGACGAGCCAACATTAGATCTTCAGTTTCAGGGCACGGGATTTCATTGCACTTCCTTTTCTCTTTGTTTTATTCTTCCACATGTCTCTAGGTCAGATATTTTAGACCACCCCACTTAGACGGTGCTGTTACCGCTGCAGATGGTCAACGCCATTGTCTGTCTAACTGTCTTTTAACCCCCACGTCTCCTTTTAATAGAATTGAAGTTGAAGAAAGTGTCTCTAAACGGTGCACACCTAACCTAATTGTCCTTGTAAGAAGAACTAGTGATCCCATTTTTCTAACCCCACCTAACCCACTTACTCCAAAAGCACAGTAATATGTCTTTGTTACTAGCCCAGAGGTCCATCTGTACAAAACAAAAAAATTAGAGATACTTTTCTTTCTTATTTCAAGGTTCAGTTAAGGAGCTGATGAATAAGATCAGACAAAGTAGGGGTACATGTATTAGATACCTTAGGGTAAAGAATGCGTTTTGATGAAGGCTATGCAGCTGTTAGTTGATATAGATTCGTGGGTCTTTTCTCTCGTAAGAGTTTCAACAAGAAGTTTTAATAACTCTGTTATTTTGCTTGGTGATTCTTTACCTACATCGATAGTAGTGAGAGAACAAAGGTAAAGAATAACAAATTCCCTCAGCCGGAGATATCTAATTTCATGTAGCCAAAATTTTCAGAGTCAAGGTGATACTCATTGTTTGAACCCATGTTGATAACTTCATTGATCTCATCTTAGTTATGTAATATGTTCAATGTAATTTATCCTTTACAAGTTTGGATTCAAGTTCTAAAAGAGCATCTCATCTTAGAAGGAACATGTCGAATCAGTTAACCTGTCACATTTGGCAATCACACCTTCGGTAGGACCTCCTATATAAGTAAATAGGTATACAGTAGCATCATAAGATTGAATTGGCAAACAATGATTATAAAACAATAATCAGGTCAACCATTAAAACTAGTTAATATATTTAAAAGGTAGTTATGTACAATCTGAGTGATGTATATGAAGGCCACTGATATTCATTCTCAACCTAATGTTTACCGCTCCATCTACTACCCACGAACTATAGCATAGTAATCACAACCCTCCACCAGCACACTTTTACTTTGAACCTTCTTTTGGAATGAATCTTCCCTTGGGGACCCCCAAAGCATGATCTAAAAAAAAATGGAGCAGCCCTCCATTCCGTCTGAAATGTCCCTATCTATTCAACCAACCAAACCCACCTACAACCTACTTACTACTATCACCAAATTCTCCCACCTTTATGTACAGATCAAAAGCTCAGGCTTGAAGCAAAGAATATGCCACTACCAGAAAGAACACTCTAACAGCAAATCTTTTTCCCCCATCTAAATTGCCTTTCTATCTTCCACCTTTAGGAATATGATCTGATTAATCCCAAATTGTACAGATTCCTTCTTACGAGGCTTCCAAGCGATAATAACACTGTCCCTGCAACCCCTACAGCTTGCTCTTCCCTTTCTGCTTCTTTATGGTACTTCAATGCTGGCAATTCCTTCACTTTCAGGTTACCTATTCCAATCTTCTGTCTAACTGATTCGATGATCTTAGGATCAGCAGGATTGCCAATTGCGTCAGTTACATGGAATACATTAATAGCCATGTCAACATTTGTTGATATCTCAGCCCTTGTCACATTCAGCCCATTCTCTCGAAACGTTCTTGTAACATCTGCCAAAAGGCCCTGCCTGTCTGATGCGCACAATTCTAACATCACACCCTGTTTATGCAAATTTATCGCAGTTAAACATTACGCCTAACAACTGAAAATATAACTAGTTCAACAACAATCAACATTTACCTCAGATGCTCTTCTCTTAACAGCAGCTTGCAAGCATTGAATTACACGTTGTCTCTCAGGCTCAGAACTAATTGGGGTCCCATCTGTATGCCTAACGTAAAACTCCTGAAAATAATACCAAAGGAACATAAGCAAAAAATATATATATATATGTATCACTGGCCATCACAAATTAAAAGGGACGCAATTAAATTATACCAGATATGCTGTATCTCTTGCTGTGTTGATCGTGGCATGGAACACAACATATTCCATATCTGTCAAGGTGCAAACAACATCAAATAACAGCTTTGTCCGGTCCTTGCACTGAACATTCACAACTGAATAGCCTCTTTCCAACCAATTCTGTACAGTCACTACAGGGGAATCCGAAGAATTCTTCAAAATGGCCTCTCTCTCATAATCCCTATCAGCAAACATCATTTGGTGCAACCTCCTTTCGGTGTGCGTTACTGCCATTGATACGGTGGTTTTGGCACTCCTAATATCATTGTCCCCTTTAAGAACATTCCTCAAACGTGCCTCAATCTGGTCAATCTGTTGCGAGTCCTCAATTGGGGTTCCAGAATTGCGGTCCTTAACATGGATTAAGCAAGCAATCCTGCCATTATGAGTCCATACTTTAGCCTCCACCACATTGCATTGCAAGTCAGCCAATACTGCGAACACTTCTGAAAGAAGGCCGACACGGTCAGTGCCAGTTAGTTCCAACGCCGTCAGACCGTCATAACTCTTGGTTCTGCCATTATGGATTGATCCTAACGACTGTATGTCACCAAAAAAGAAGAAGAAGAAGAAGTATCCATCAGCCAAAAATTAAAACAACGAATTTTCAACGTATACTAAAAAACGAGTACTTAGTACACAACAACTAACCTGCTCGATGTAATTAATAACGCTCTCATCCGTCAACTTGTTCCCCTTTAAATCAGTCACATGAAAAACTACAGAACCAACAGACAGCAAGGTTACGAAAAATTCAAGGACGAGCCCTAAAAAATTTAAAACATAAAAGTGAGAATAAAGCCAAATAATCAGTACCATCCATGAACCACCTTCCATCAGAGGAAATATAGGCTTTCTTAATAGAGAGGTTGAGGTCGGTGAGGACTTGGACTGCCTCGAGCAAGATTCCATGCTTTCTAGCGCTATCAAACTGTTAATAAAACATATGGAAGAAACAATTAGTCAATTTAATTTTCTGAATGAAACAACAGTTCAAGGCCATTTAACGGAAAACCCCATAAGTGGATTATTTCTAACTGCCTTCGTGGAAGGGTTACCTTGACAATTGTCGTAGTGGGGCAAACGGCATTGTCGATGACGACCCTGTAGACAGAAAGTAGATACAGGTCAAGTGGGAGGCAAATTATTATTTTTTTCTCCAGAGAAATGTTCTTTGTGAGAGTTCTAAACAGGGTGAAATTAAATTTTTGAATATGTAAGGCTTAACATGGAAAATATAAAACAAGGACAACTTCAATCACACGAAATCTGACCTGGGTCGGAAAAAGATTTTCAGGAAAATTGAGAATTCAGACTTTTAGGCATGAATTACCAAAAACAAAGTTCAGAAGATTTTGATCCGTGAAACATCATAAACGCAAAAGGAGAGAGAAGACATAAACAAACTATACAAAGAGTGTTGAAACTCAGAAGAGGACATAGAAGCATGGAACTCAAGTCTCAGCTGAGACACCCAGACAGAAGCCGGCCTCTAAGCCTTCATATGTGAAAGAAAAGAAAACTCACCTGGGAGTTGTCATCCTTATAACAAGCTTCTCGTACTCATCCATATACGTATTGCACACCATTGTCGTACTTTCTCTTCCTTGTATGTCAAGAAAACGAGAACCAGAACAGAGAGCCTCACAAGATAATTTTACGTTTCTCTTCCTCTGTTTGTCTCCTTAAACCGAAAGGAAACAACACAGGTGAGGAACACTAAATAAGCGACGAGAGAAACGAAGAACTAAGAAAGCTAAAAACACTGGACGACCACAAAACCCGACGAAGCCAAAAGCTGGAATCTATGAAACTCTTTTTCACTCTTCTCTCTTGGATCGTATCGCCATTAACAACACACCAACATGGAACTTAAAAACCTCCCTCTCTCCGTCCCTCTCTCGCTTGCTATAAACTATTTGTTTCTCCGTTTTCTTTCTCTGTTTCTGTAAGGGTTACGGATTTTGTAAACCACTTAAAACTACTACAAGCGCAAAACACGCCTTGTTCTTAACTCTCCTGCCCTGCCTCCATGCTTGTTCTCAGCACCCACCCTATGTATATGTCTTGACTTTTATTTTATTCTTGTTCTTCTGGTTGGGGGTTTCTTATTCTTTATGTTTTATGTTTTTGTATTTCCTTTTCTATGTAGAAAACCTAGAACAGCGTGAGTAACGCCTGCCCTTAAAATGGATCTGCGTCTGCCCCCCTGCCCGACCTTGACCCAGCTCACCTCACCCTCTTCTTTTTTTAAAGAAAAAATTTCTAAATAAGTTAATAATTTTTCAAATTTTAGTTTTTCACGTAATCTTCGCTTTTAACAAATAAATGTATATGACGTTAACTTGGGCATCTAACAGTTTAGCGTAATTAACTGAATCAAAATCGCCCCATGTCTAATTAGGAGAGGGGTTGGCACTGGCATTGTCAAATTGTGATCATTAGGTTCCATGAGAACTACCTTTGCCACGTGCTGCTTGATCCTCGTTGGTGGCGGTGGTTCAAAAGTCCAGCTCGGAGTTGCCAGGTAAAGATTTGCCGAGCCCAATGCGTGTATTCGACTCAACGGGGATTGGAGGTTGAGTCCAGCTGGGCTGTGTGCTTGTGGAGAATAGAGATGGCTTGAATATTAAGTTGTGATTTGCCGACTTAACATTATGACGTCCGCACGTGACAACCAACCGCCCTCATCGGCTTTTCTTCTGTCACTTTTTCGCCGGTTCCACTTTGTAATTCTCGCGGCCTCTTTTGATGCATACACTCATAACTGCTTTCTTTTTTCTTGTTACCTTGTCATTTGTATCACTGTTGTGGTGAGGATCATTTTGGTCATTCCATTCTCGTCATTTCTTACCAGCATGAAAATATCCTTACCTGTCTTTTAGAATCTTTTATCTTTGTAATCGTAGAGAGCAAATTAGTCATTTGAACAACGGTGGTGGTGATGTCACGTGATAGTATTTAACTGGTCAGGACATGGAAATGGCGCCCATGACGTGGAAGCACGCATTCGGACTTATTATGTCCTCCTTTGAGCGCCCTTTCAAAGCAATTTAAGCTTTTGAAATGTCGACCTTCACCACGTGTCCAACTTGCAAGCAATGTCAACCCGAAGCATGTCCCATAACGTATTACGTGGGGCCCTTGGCCCCATTCTGGTCTGAACAGTCTCGTGCAGGCTTGTCAGAAAACACGTTTGCCTGCTGGCTCTTTTCACCGACTGCCAACGTGGCGCTTTCTCAAATGACCCAACGGTAACGAGCAGGAAAAAACGGTTATTCTCCGTTAAACTACAACACGATCATTGCCACACATTTAATTCATATTGCCACGTGGATCACATCAAACAAAATTAAATCATGACGTGCGTTGAATTTGTAACCGGTAAAAAAAGCGGGAAAACGTTAACTGTAAAAAACACGTCCTCTACAGGTAATGACGGTTAGACGATTTTGAAAGAAGGGGTAACATCTTTCGGCCTTTATGTTGGCGGGAAGAAGGTTGACTTCCCGCCAAATTTGGACGGCCCGTTGTGGATAGTAGGGTGGTTTGGGCGGGCTCTAAAGGTTGGGATGGGGCTATGTCATCAGTCATCACACGGAGAAATATCCACATCGATAAAAGCGTGATTAGTGGGACCGTCTGTCTTTTTTTGACGTGGATACCACGCTGTGGCTCTTTTACTTATTTTAAGGAGAACAATTCGACCAAAAATTAAATAATATATGAGCCAAAAAAAAAGGCATAACAGTGTCGCGGCTTTTCGCAGTGTCCAAGAGCAATGTAGGTGGTGGAAAGAAATGACGACAGGTGGGATGCCAGCTCAGACGTCGGTCACGACTGGCCCCGCTCTAATAAATTCTCTTTTTCTCCTCATTTCGGAAATCGCGCCCTACCTTTCTTCTTTTGACCGTTGGCGGCAAATTCGAAAACAGTTGGTTCACATTCTGGAACAATACTTGTGGGCTGTGGCCCTGGGGTGTGGATTCCATACAGCGGCGCCGCATATCTCTCCGTGAGACACTCGAAGCATGTTTCCATCTAACGTGATTAAACATGCCGGAGATATTTATTCATTAGTAAGCACTTCGTTATTTATTACTATAAGGCGATAGGTATTGAAATTTAGGCAGGTTTCTCGGATATGCTTTTTAATTGGGTACTGTAGTATGGTTCTGGGTCTGGGTCTGGGTGTGTAAAGTAAAATACACCGCATTCTTCTCCACGTTTTTTGTGGGATCCACGTAGGAGTACTTTGATCAGAGTATCCCAGTATTTACTCGGTCAGAAGATCTTGGGCGTCAAATTGGGTTACCGTAATTTACGTACTTGGACAAAAAAACTGGACTCACATGGCTTGTGCATTCAATTGCTACATTAGTCGCTAGTCACAACCTATCCACTACATAATATTTTATTAAGCATTACACTAAGAATGCTGTAAGCTTGTTCTACTGGAACGGAACTAAAATATCTTTTTCAATGGAATTGTTTTTTCATAAGGCTACTAATTCTAATGTACATTGCATTTACATTGTTTAAAACAGGTCAATGCGGTTGTATAAACATACTAATTATTGAACCTATTATTTTCTCGGTTATGGAATCATATATATTACCACGTAATGCTTGGAAGTTGAAACTAGAAAGAGGGATAGGGTTTTATAATTGCGTCTGATCCGTTAGATTGAGCCACGTGGTAACCTTTGGATATGACGAGAGTGTTATGATTACCACCATAGAGCATGCAGGTGGATCAGTATAGCTTAGATTACAACGTAAGTAGAAAGCAAAGCAACGTTTCGGCCTGTCCATGGCTGGCTTGCCTTGCAAGTTTGGTCTTCAACTGCTGTGCTCTGTTCTTTTAATAATCTATGGAGGAAATGGAATCAACTCATGACTCCCTGACTCGTACAAGTATTTTTAATGAGTTGACCAATTAAGCCCCCTTTCTTAAACTAGTATGTCATAGATTTAGCGTAAAAAAATAAAAATTCTTAAAGTCTTGTAAGTAAGCATTTACCGAATTGGTTACTTTTTCTTGAACTCGTAAGGTTACTATGTTCATGATCGAAGGAAGGGAATATGATTGGCTGTGTTACTTTTGCTCGATTTAATCACACGCTATTATTAATTTGTTTAGATAGAGTGTGTAGGTAGGTAGTTTAATTCTAAATAGGTAATTATAGTCGAATAAACTACTAATTTTGCAACTTTAACATCCTTGCCGGTGAATTTTGTTTTACGTCATGGGACTACGATTTGCGGCTTGTAATAATGAACTCCACGAGATTGTGACTTTAATCCTTATGTTTTTGTCAAGTGATCGTTTCGTCACAGGAGCTTAGGTTATTGTGTGAGGTTAATTTAATTGGTTTTATATATTCACTAACACACCCTCTCAAGTAAAAGCCCTTAGGGCTTAAAACTTGCACATGTTTACTCTACCTTGTATTGAATAATAGGTGGGTGGTAAGATTTGAACTCACGATCACTTGATCACAAAGACTCTGATACCATTTTAAGTGACCGTTTCACTACAATAACTTAAGTTGTTATGTGAGGTCAACTTAATTAGTTTTATATATTCACTACTAATTTTGTGTACGAACGTTCCTGGCATCCTTTCTCTTGAATCCTAATGTCATGTTAGAAACTGATTCAAAAAGTTAGCACTATTTTATTGGAGCACATTTATTTAGTGGGTTCTAGTAGTTATTATGTTAGTGGTTAGTGGACAATAGAAGTAGCTAGGTAGTTTAGTCGTGGGTTAGTGGTGGGAGTGGATTCCTCTTTTACAGCTTTATTGTTATTTTTTAGGTTATTTAAGCATTGTATTGGAG
>JANKOD010000193.1:24989041-25000257 GCA_026284645.1 Erythroxylum acuminatum | reverse complement strand
TCAGTCCCGCACTTTTATCTTGGACAGATATTTCTGTCCTTGTCCATTGTGGACAGGACAGAAATCTCTGTCCAACAGCAAGCAAACATGATTTTGGACAGAACTTTTGAGTCCTTGTCCACTGTCCTCACCCCTGAGGACAGTAACCATACACTAGGTAATAGACGGAGCTAGCCTTTTGGTTCCAAGGCAACTTGGTCTTTTCTCTTATACTTTTATCTCCCGCGCTCCCTCTTCTTACTATTCCAGATAATGAATTTTCCTTTTTTTAGTTGTCTAACTTGACTTCTTCCTTTTTAGCAATGCCAAGCTCTACAACTCCACCCACCTTAGACTCTTTTACTTCCCCCTTTAGCTCCCTCCTCCTCCCCCAACCTTTCTTAAATTCCTACTCCAATAAAGCCTATCACCTTTAATCCCCCTTGTGGCCCCAACCTTCCTTAAACACCCTCTTAGGTTCTACCTATTATTTCTAAACTACTTGTAGCCAATGTTGAACTTCAAGCTTGTAAGCAACAAGTAGCTAATCTGAAACTTAATTAGAAAATGGTGGTAGAAGAGACCTTATAAAGTACTCTTCAATAGCTCTACCCACTAAACTAGATGGTTGATAGATAGTGACCCTTAATATTGAAGTTTTACAGCAAGGAGAAAGGCCATGGATATCCACCATTATTGGCTTCTTTTGGGGTATGGTGCAAAACTGGAGGCTTTAGAATGTGGAAAGGGAAAGGACTTAGAGAAGTATTGCTAATAGAAGATAAACTGTTTCTCTTCAAGTTTAGCATTAAAACACGAGTCAAAGAAATCCTTGGGGTATGTCCTTGACACTTACAAAACATCCCTCTTTTACTTCAGCCTTGGAGACCTAGGATCACATTAGAAAATATTAGGCAAGATAATATGACATTGTGGATTAATTTTATGAAATTTCACTTGAGTGCTGGTCTACTAAAGGTCTAAACTCGATCGCATGCTTTATAGGTAAAAATGTGTGTATCGATAAGATGAAAACTTTAAGGAAAAGAGATGGCTTTGCTAAATTGTGTGTGAATATGGAACTTCACAAGGAGCTATTAGATATCATTTCAGTAATGAGATTGGGTGAGGGTATCACACTAGTTGAAGACTCCATTAGAATTACTTATTAATGGAAACCCTCACTCAAGGAATAAGGTTAATAATGGAGGGATATTGGAAAAAAGATTCAAAATAGGTGATTATAAGGAATTAATGGGGCTTGATAAAAATGAAAATTAGTCTAAGACAATATAGGAGATACTAAGTAGAAAGGAATCTGAGCAGGAAAACTTAAGGGAGAAGGAGAATAGGGTGGAACTTGAGAAAGAGAAAGTGGAGAATAATGGTGAACTTGATATAGTAGAACACAAAGAATAACTAGCAATAGAGATATGAGCAAGTTCAAGTAATAATACTCTTACCTTACAAAAAAATTTATTAAGAGAGGAGAATCACAATTAAGTTCTTGACCAATGGGCTTACACCCTAATTCTAGGCTAGGAGATTCAACTATAACATCCTCATATGTCCTTAATAGCACGAAACGTTATAGACATCAATTGCCTTAAAAAATAGCAATTTCTTTAACCATCATAAACTGGAATCTAATCATTTAAATCATCACTATTGGTTAGATAATTTGGGCTTTTAACTCCAATAAGGCAGAAGAGATAGTGATTGATTCTAGTAATCAACACATGCACACTACATTCACACTTTAATTAGATTCTTATAAGAGAAAATGAGGGTTATGACTACTTTTGTTTATGGGTCCAGTTATGGATTCTAAAGGATGTTTCTTTAGGATAATCTTTAAAAACTACATCAAAACATCAAGGATCATTGGGTGATCTTAGAGGATTTTAACTGTGTAATATATACTTCAGAGGTAGAAGAGAATTCAAAATAAGAATGGCTTCAAATGATTTTAAAGAGTGTGTTGATAACATAATAGTCAATAATCTAAAGCTAAAGGGCATTTCTTCATATGGAGTAAAAAACAAGAAACTACTTGCTCTTGTTACATTAGGAAGAAACTAGATCATGTATTGATGAACAAAGAATGGATGTCAAATTCCTAAAAAGTATGGCTAAATTCCTTAATCTATTATTCTTTCTCCATTCCCTTATTTTGGGGCATGACTTATTAATTACCAGGAAAATAATCTAGATTTTAGATTTAATAACTATTTGGTTGAGGATTATTCTTTTGCATAAGTAATGGAAAGGGGGATGAATTATACCATTAAGGGGTATAGAACTTATATATGTATAAGGAATTTATCTATGATTAAAGAGGAGATCTTGAGACTTAAAAATATCATTAATAGATGCACTCTTCAAAAAGTCACGGAGACTAAAAGCAAACTTACGCATACAAAAAGAAATACACAAGCATCCAGGGGATTAGGGCTGGTTAAATAAAGAGAAGAAAAGCACTAAGGAGCAATGTTAGAGCTGAAATAAAATTATTACTCACTATTAAAGTAAAGAACAAAATCAAAATGGCTATTAGAAAGGGACATGAACACCAGACATTTCCACAATCTCGTTTTAGGAAGGACAAAGAATAATAAGATATGCTCTATAATAAAAGGGGATGGATCCCACACTAACTCTCAGTAGGATCTTAAGGAGGAAGCTTTCTACTAGTTGAAAAAGTCAAAAGGGATAACAACTAAGAGTAATTCAATTGTGAAAGCACTCTGATCCTTCATAAGTAATCATTTTTCAAATGAGGAGTTAGCAAGCTTAAGTTGCCTAGCACTTCCCCAAAGATTGAATATGTAGTGTTTAAAATGAGTCCAGATAAAGCTTCTAAGCTAGATGGGTCAAATGAATACTTTTTAGAAAGCTTGGCTATAGATCAAATCTTGGTAATAAAAGTAGTGATTGAAGTTTTCATAAGTGGTAAGATGCTATTGGAGATAAATAAGACATTTTTCTACTTGATTCCTAAGGTTAAGAATCCTAAGTGGTTAACTGAATACAAACCAATTGTTTGTTGTAATCATATCTATCTAAAATTTTTCCAAAGAAATTAAAGAAAATGTTGTCACATCCAATGCTCATTTCTTGGAAGGGAGGCAAATAGGTGATAATGTGTTGCTTGCTTAAAATCTTCTAGTGGTATGCAAAGAAAAAAGGCTTTAGAAATTATGTAATCAAGATAGACTTCAATAAGGCATATAACTCAATGAATTGGATCCTAGGTAGATTCAGAAGCTAGATAATGTTATATGTCACTACTGTCTTATATTCCATTCTTATGAATGAAGAACCAACCTACCTTTTCAAGGGAGATAGAGGACTTAAGTGAGGGGACCCTATTTTCCCTGATCTATTTGTATTATGTATTAAAACACTAATGAGACTTGTTAACTTCAGTATAAAGAATGATTAGTTCTTTAGGTTCCACAATAAGTCCAAAAAACTTAGCCTTTTATGCTTGAATTTTGCTAATAACCTATTAATTATGTGTAGCGCACATGATGGATCTATAAGCAAGCTCATAACATCATTATAATCCTTTAGGAGGCTATTTAGATTGGAATTGAACAAGGAAAAGAGTTATATAGTTATCTCTATAAGTGCAGTATATATGACTTGTGGCTTTCAATCATATCTAGTTTATAAGTGAAAGAACTTCCCTTCAAACACCTAGGTTTCCCACTACCCTTTAGGAGACTCAACTATAAAGAAAGCATTCTTCTTATTGATAAGGTGCAAAAGAAGATCAACTTATGGCATAATAGAAATCTTTCTTATACAGGGAAACTATAACTAATTAAGTCAGTCTTTAGCTCTTTACATGTATATTGGGCTTCCCACTTTTTCCTTGCAAAGGGAATGATTATATCAATTGAGAAATTAACAAGGAAGTTCCTATAGATAGGTGGAAATAAAGGAAAGTTCAAAACAAAGGCAAGATGGAGGGAAATATGCAGTCTATTAGAAAAAGGAGCTTGAGATTAGTCCTTGATAGTCTCTCTAATAAAATCTTATTAGGGAAGAGATTGTGGAGGTTTTTGAATAATAAGGAATCTCTATAGGTGAAGCGGATGCTTACTTACATATTAAAAGGGAGGAGTCTTTGGGAAATTAAGAGTAAACCAACTTACTCCTACTTCTTTTTGCAAATTTTGAAATTGAAGGGAAAAATGGTAAAGAACATAAGAAGTATAATGGGAAGAGCAAAACAACCTCTTTATACTACAACGAATACTGTTTAACTAGATCTTTATAAGGCAATCAAGTTTTTGAATCACTAGTGACCAAGTTCCCTAAGAATGCTAAAGTGGAAGTATGGATAAGGCAGGGTCAATGGAACAATGTACTAGTATAGTCATTACATATGTTACATACTATAATTAAGATTTAGAGAAGGATGACAGATATATTTGGTTAGATAGGAGGTCAGGTAAATTTTCTGCTAAATCATATAAAGAGATATTGAGAAGAAAATGTGAAGTTTCAGGATGGAGTAGTCTAATATAGAGCCGAAATCTATTGTCCTGAATTTCCTTCCATATGTAAATTCATATTGGCCACAATAGATTACATGCAATACCTAAATTGGGTCAACGTATGTTCTTTGTACAAGAGAAGATATGAAACATGGAACATATATTCTTCAAATACAACTTTTCTTATCAGGTATGGAATTTTTTTTAGATAGATGATACATCATAACTAAAAAGGATAACTACAAGGAATACATGACTTGGTTTTAATCCACTACGATGCGAACAACAGATAAACAATTTTATAAGTACCTTCAGATCCTACATGTACAAGTTGTATGAGGAGAGAAATGTCAGATTGTTTAAGAAAAATATTAGATATGTTGAACAAATTAAAGAATAGGTAGCTTATTGGGTGTGGGAACAAATGTTGACGAATCCTGAAGAAGACATACAGTGGACGATTAGCAACATTATGGAGATTTAACTGAGATTCAAGCATAAAATATGAAGATTAGATGTCTGGGTTTATAAATTCATATCCTCAGGGCTTGCAAGTAACTCTATCTATATCCTATAAAATATGAATTCATAAATGAAGGCAAAAATAGCAAGCAGAGTTTGATTGTTTACTTAATGGGAGACTACACTAACCATAGAAGGAAGAATGTCCAAACAATAATAGTGTAAGACTAAACATCCTTACCATCCAAAGAGTAACCTAATGTGTACCATTCAAGAACATCTTCTAGAACTAACCTATAAAACTGAGACGGTTGAGGCCTTTTAAGGTGTTGTACATGTAAAATATCTAACCTTGGTGTAGGTTTCTAAACATCCTTTGTAAATTATAGCATAATTGTGGTATTCCACTACATTAATTAATTTTTTAAATTTTCAAAAGAAATTCTAGTAATAAAGGAGAACTTTTTCATCAAAGACATGGTAGAGAATAATATGAGTACAAAATAAAGGTATATATCTCATCCTTTAATGGTTATTTAGATACAAAGGCATTTTAGATTGGATAGAAAAGGTAGAATGCTTTTTTTAACTATACTGAGGTTCTTGAGGAGAGAAAAGTTAAGTTAGTGGCTTGTAGATTAAAAAGTGGAGCATTGGTATAGTAGGATCAATTGAAGGAGACGAGGAGAGAGAAAGAGAGAGTTAAAATATTGTTTCTTTATGGAGGAGGATAAAATAATTATTCAAGGGGAGACTTCTATTGATATATTATGAACAATATATCTTGATACTTACCAATAATATAACCAAAGAAACAAGAGTGATCATGAATATACTGTAGAGTATTTAAGGTTGGGAACTTGTAGTAATTGTTGGAAGCCCAATCCTAACATATGCCAAGGTACGTAACAGGATTAAAGAAAAGAATAAGGAATAAAATTAAGATCTAAATGATGCTAATAGTTCAAGATGCTAGAAATTTGGATATGAAGGCAAAATCTATATTTAATGAGATTTTAAGGGAGTTTAAGTAGTATAGAAATGAAAAGGCTTCTATTGAGAAAGGAAAATAGATGGTGAATACAATCCTTATATGGTGGTGGTCGACAAGGTAATACTAATAATAAATGTTCAATTAAGGCTACAAACTAGGCATAAATCTAATGATTGCCCAAAGGAGAAAGTGATAAATAGAGTGGAATAACAAGAAGATGATGATGAGAAAGAAATATATGCACCTAAAGGAGATGATTGGGAGCAATAAGAGGAAACGGATGATGGTGCTTTTGTGAGATTAAATAGAAGGTTGATAATATCCTACAAGGAGCAAGATGATTTGCAACGATATAATTTTTTTGCACATGATTTATGAAACCAAGAAGCTTATGTGAGTTGATTATTTCAAGAGATGGCCAAGAAAATATTATAAGTAAGAAAATAGTGAAGAAAATGAAGTTGGAAATCGAACCACATCCTAAACCTTATAGCATTGGATGAATTAAGAAGGTTGGAGAAATCTTTGTCAATGAGTGTTATAAGTTACCATTCTCAATTGGTAAATATTGTGATGTTGTTGATATGGATGCATACCAAATACTTTTAGGTAGACCATGACAATATGATGATGATGTAATGCATTTGGTTAGAAAAATATTTACCAATTTATGAAAGATAGGTGAAATATACCTTAGTACCTATAAGTGAAAAAGCATGTGAAACCCAACAGGGAGGCTAAAAAGCCTTTATTGCAAGTAGAAAATAATAAAAAAGAATTATAAGTGAGATAAAATAAATAAGAAAGATGCATTTATTGATTTTAAAAGGAGAAGAGGTGAGAGAAAACAAGAAAATAAAATTTCTTAAAAAATCCAACTTATTTTTTAGGAGTTCAGGGATGTAGTTCATAATGATTTATCTAATGAATTCCCTCCTATGCATGGTATCCAATACTTATTGGTCATGTTCTTGAGACTAGTTTACCTAACTTACCTCACTACCGTATTAAAAAACAAGAAATGTTAAAGGGGAAGGTGGAACGATTAATTAAAAGGTATCATATTAGGGAGAGTATGAGTCCATGTGTAGTTTTTGCTTTACTTACACTAAAGAAAGATGGTAATTGGAGTATGTGTGTTGATAATAGGATAGTCAACGAAATTACTATTGCGTTCAAGTTTCATATCACAAGGTGAGATGATATGTTAGATCAATTTAATGGAGTAGATATTTTTTTTTCTAAAATTGACCTCAGAAGCAGTTATCACTAAATAAGTATAAAGTCTAGGATAAATAGAAAACTGCATTCAAGATAAGGGTTGGATGATATGAATAGTTAGTTGTGTCATTCGAGTTAACTGATGTACCAAGTACTTTCATGCGCCTCATAAACCAAGTGCTACGATCTTTCACAGGTAAATTTATTATAGTTTATTTTAATGATATCCTTATATATGGCAAATCTTTGACGAACATATTGAGCATCTTAGAAGAATGTTTGAGACATTAAGTGATAATAAATTGTATGTTAATTTGAAAAGGTGTATATTTATGATTGAAAAATTATCATTTCTTAGATACGTTGTGGAAAAAAAATGGTATTATGGTGGATAAAGATAAAACAAAATCTATTAGGGAATGAACTACTCCTAAGAATATTAGGAATGTGAGAAGTTTTCATAGGCTAGTAACATTCTATATAAGGTTTGTTAAAAACTTTAATAACATAGTAGCTCTTATAATTAAGTATTGAAAGAAAGGTAAATTTAAAAAGAAGGAGAAACAAGAATAAAGTTTTGTTCTTATTAAAAAAAGGCTATTTATCGCTCTTATTTTATCTTACGTAATTTTGAAAAATTATTTAAGGTGGAGTGTATTGCTAGTGGAGTTGGAATTAAAGTTGTTTTATCTCAAAGAAAGAGGTCAATTACTTACTTTAAAGAAAACTTGAGTGATTCGAATAAAAATGGGCTACCTATGATAAAGAATTCCATCTTATTATGAGGATGATAAGAATATGAGAACATTATTTAACTGGGAAGGAATTTCTTCTTTACATCGATCAGGAAGCGTTAAAACATTTAAGAAACCAAAAGTAATTGAGAACTAAAATGTATGCTAGATGGCTAGTCTTTGTTGATAAATTTTGTTATAAACTTGCCCATAAGGTAGAAAGAAGTAGTGTGGCACTTGATGTATTAAATAGATAGGTAACTATGATTAAGACCTTAAGTGTAAAAATTGATGAGTTTGATCATTTAAAAAAATTATATATTGATGATGTTGACTTCAGGATTTATGGCAAAAATATTTAGTTAAGAAATCACATGAGGAATATTATGTTCATTAAGAGTACTTTGTAAAGGGCAATCAACTTTTCCTTCTATGTATTTTAGTAAAGAAGAAGGTGATTAGAGATTTGCACAGTGGAAGATTAACTAGTTATCTCGGTAAGGATAAAACTCTTGAAAAGGTTCATAAGATGTATTTTGACCTAATTGAGAAAACATGTGGTTTTTATTGTTTTAAGGATACAAGTTTGTCAAATTTACAAGGAATATGCTTTTAATGTTGTTTTATGTATGCCATTACCTGTTTTAATAATCTTTGGGAGTGTTTTTCTATAGACTTTGTAATAGGATAGCTAAGAATACTAAGAGAATATATTTTATTTTTGACGTGATTGGCATGTTTTAAAGATGGCACATTTTCTACTCTATAAGAAGATGATAGATGCTACTTTAATTGCAAATTTTTTCTTGAAATGGTGAGATTCTATTGCGTTGTGAAATCTATTACATTCAATTTTGATACCAAGTTCTTAAGTCATTTTTAGAGAACTTTAAAGGGTATATTTTATTCTTCTCTTAAATATAGTAGCATTGCTTACCCACAAATTGATAGACAAATATCAGTGATGAATAAAATATTAGGTAATTTGGTGAGATTCATACGTCATAACAAGCTAAAGAATTATGATTTTCTCATTATGCAAGTCGAATTTACCTATAACATTGTTTTCCATCATTCCATTGGCTGTTTTCCATTTTTTGTGGTTTATATTAAGGCACCTAATCATGCTCTTGATCTTGTTAAGTTTCCTAAAAGTTTTAAGTTCAATATGAGTCTAAAAAGTTAGCTGAAAAGGTAAAAGAAGTTCAAGTAGAAGTGGAAGAGAAGTTTGAAAAGTCAATATAAAGTACAAAGCTAATGTTAACTAGCATAGAAGAACTCACGTGTTTGAATTTGCAGATAAGGTTATTACAATTTTTAGCAATAAAAGGGTTGTTGGAGGACATTAATTATAAATTGAAGGTAAGGAAATATAATTATTCAAGATCACAAGAAAGATCAACGACAATGTTTATGTCGTTCAATTGCTTTCATGGATGAGTAACATCAATCTTACATTCAACATTGCTAATATTTCACTTTATTTTGTTAACTGTAAGCTTGAATATTCTGATCGTAATTTGAAGTCAAGTTCATTACAAGTAGAGGTGTCTAATATAGTATCAAAATATACAATTTATGTTGAAAATGACCAAGAATTAATACTCTTGGTTGTCACAGTTCTATTTCAAATAAACCTTGTATTTTAGAATTTTATTTCAAATAAATTTCATATTTTAGAGTTTTATTTTTGAATAAACTTCATGTTAAGATGTTATTTTTCATTATAAGTAACATTTGGATAGCAGAATTTATTTTTATTATTTTTCCTATAAATTATCTTTTTAAAGATTTTCTTCACATATTGAATTAGACATGATATATTTTCTATTTTTGAATCAGAATACATTGCTGCTATGTCACTAATAAAATTAGAGAGAAGTACGTATGGTACAAGCAGAAGTCAAGCCAACAACTGCAAATCTTTAATGACCAAACCTGCAGCATTCAGTGATTACATATTTCACCAAACGACAGAGGAGGATGGAGCTATCAATGGTTTAAAATTAAAAAGCAAAATGGGCACCAGCGATTTATTATTTTGTACTCTCGTTACTTTCCCAGGAAAAAAGTGGATCCACTACTTCATGTCGAATGGCCACCGGAACTCAGCTTGCGGGATCACTCCATAAAAAACTAGTTGCTTTCTATAGTTAGCATATGATATGAGACGCCTGTTAGTGACTTTTGCAGTCACCCTGTCCTCAGTGGTCTGCAACCAATCCGGATTGTGACCTAGACGCAATTTGATTCCGTGACGTTTGTATAAAGTAGAGGTGGAGGCAGGTCTTTTGTTTTAAGGATTGTCATTTTGATGAGACCGCCACAGCGTCTTATGGCTTAGAAATAAGTTTCTGCTTCAAATTACAATACACAACGGTAGCTTGATAGCTAGTGGAATCATAGGTGTACCTCGTTATGTGTCTAAATTTTGCTGATTTCAACCAAATCATAAATTCTATAGCAATTAATTGATTGGAAAGGCTTATATATCATCAGTGCCCCATGGCAATCACCAATTAGCTTGCATTTCTCAAGCTTTCCGTTTCTGCTTCTGACTACTTACCCATCATTTAGACACATGACGAGGTACACCTATCTGTGAATGTGATGAATTCATCATTGCTTTAGTAATAATGATGAGAACGTCAACTCAAGGAATCTCCCACTAATCTGATCTCTATCCTTGTTTCCTCCCAATTGGACAGTACAAAACCCTTTCTGCTGTTTCAGCCCAACCACCACTTTGTTTACAGCATTTTCCGCGCAGTCTTGTTGGGCCGATTTCTGACTTTTTGGTACATGAATATCAATTTATACGACTATTTTAGCTTTTTCTTAACACAAAATATTTATCAATATTTCAATCCAGTTATTAACAAGTGACGAGTTAAATTAGTCAATATTGATACACTGTGATATTATTCAATGATACATACGAAATTTATCTTTAAATTTTTCTAACGTATGCATCTTGATTATCATGCTTAACTGTTGGATTGCTTTCACTGTACTTTTGATTCTAATAATAAACCTCTACAATAAAAGATAATCCATTTATTAAATTTAAACTAGATATTCCTTGTTATATGAAGTATTATATCTTTTATATCTTGTACAATGTTATGAATACCGTATCGGTATTTATATTATATTTGGTTTTAGTACGGTATGATATCAATACTGTTCATTATTAGATATCGTTTTGAGTCATTTTTCAAAATTACAAAATAATTCCTAAAATTTTAAAATTACAAAATAATCCCTTAATATATAAATAAATTACAAATATACAACAATTTCTATCTTAATTACATT
>JANKOD010000193.1:24967063-24979060 GCA_026284645.1 Erythroxylum acuminatum | reverse complement strand
TTTTGTCTTCTTTTCAGTTAGCTATCTTCCGTCTGCTTTTTAGCGTCTCCTTTTTGTACTTTGCTAACTTCCGTCTGCTTTTCTTCCGATATCTTCCGTTTGTATTTTACTTCGATATCTTCCGTCTGTTTTTTACTTCGATATCTTTCGTCTATTTTTCTGCGTCTGTATTTGCTTCTGTCTTCTTTTCAGTTAGCTATCTTCCGTCTGCTTTTCATTTGTCTTCTTTTTATTTGTCATCAAAATTATTCATCGTGTAAAGTCATTTTGACTTAACAACCAATTCCTGCTTCTTTGATGTCCATGAGAAACATGCTGAGCCTAATGTTAGGCAGTATCTGGTAGTGCTTTTCATGTCTTCTGATGCTCCACCCCAATCGCTATCTACATAACATATAAGCTCGCATTTTCCAGTCTTCTCATACATCAATCCATAATCAACCGTCCCTTTCAGATATCTTAAAATTCTTTTCACCGCAACTAAATGTTGCTTTCCAGGATCACTTAAGTTTCTGGAAAGCACACTAACTGAGTACAAAAAAACAAGCCTTGTAGCTATAATGTGCATTAAGCAACCCATCATACTCCTATAATTCTTCTTGTCCACTTCATCGCCTTCTTCCCTCTTTACCAATTTTTCTTTCGAACAAATTGGAATTGATACCTGCTTACATCGATCCATCTTAAACCTCTTCAACACATCACGAATATACTTCTTTTGACTTACAGCTATACACCGTTTATACTGAAATACCTCCATACCCAAGAAATACTTCATCACTCCCAGATCAGTCATTTCGAAGGCTCTACAAAATTGATTCTTCAAGGACTCTATCTCCTCTTCTGAACTTCCATTTAGCATCAGATCATCCACGTAAATTGAGATTATTACTACATCCCTCTGTTGTATTCTCACATACAATGTCGGTTCACTGCAACTTCGCGTAAACTTAATCTCTAGAAGGAAGGCATCTATCCTAGAGTACCAACACCGAGGGGCTTGCTTCAACCCATACAGAGCCTTGTTTAATTTGTATACCCATTCTTCCCTTCCTTCTACTACAAATCCCTCTAGCTGTTGAACATAAATCTCTTCCTGTAAGACGCCATTGAGGAAGGCAGATTTCACGTCCATTTGATGTACCTTCCATCCCTCCTCAGCTGCAAGCGCCAATAACAATCTAATTGTCTCAATCCTAGCTACTGGAGCATATGTCTCTTCGAAGTCTACCCCTTTGATTTAAGCCTAACCCTTCATAACTATTCTTGCTTTGAGTTTACTGACTGAACCATTTGGAATCAACTTTGTCTTAAACACCCATTTCAACCCAATAGCTCTCGTATCTGGAGGTTTTTCTACTAAAGCCCATGTTTCATTCTTATTAATCATGGTCATCTCTTCCTTCATGGCTTCTAGCCATTTCGGATTCTGCAAAGCTTCTTGTGCTCTTGAAGGCTTCAGTATTGCTTCATTACTCCTTTCATAAATTTCAGCCAAGCTTCTTGTCCCCCTCACTGGTACATGATCATAGCCATCATCGGACTCTTCTGGAATGTGCTCCTCCTCAGAAGTCCACCTATTCTGATCATGCTGAAACTCTAGTTCTGCTACTTCTCATGGTTCTGCCTCTTCCTCATCATCATAATTACCTGGATTATTTGTAGTTGATAGAATATTCGAAGGCATTATTCCTGAATGCCTTCCAACCCCATTTATCTCTTTATCTCCAAGCCAGCTCCAGCGCTCATCCTCGAAGAAATGTACATCCCTGCTTACTTTAATCTTCTTCTGATCCAGATAATGCAGTCTGTACCCTTTACTAACCTCTGAGTATCCCACGAAGATTATAGCTTCAGCCTTGCTGTCGAGTTTACTTCTTTTGGCTTAAGGAATTAGAGCACTACATAGTGATCCAAACACTTTCAGATTCCTCATCTTTGTCTTGAAACTATGTCACATCTCATGTGGCGTCTTATCTTTGAGAGCCCAAGTGTACACTCTGTTTAGCAGGAAGTAAGCGATGGAAGCAGCCTCAACCCAAAATTCCTTTGGAAGCTTCTTCTCCTCCAGCATGCACCTCGTCATTTCCACCACCGTCTTGTTCCTTCTCTCCACGACGCCATTTTGCTATGGAGTGTAGGGCGTGGTAAGTTGATGCTTGATTCCTGTTGACTTACAGATCAATTCAAATTCGTTAGATGTAAACTCTGAGCCGTTGTTTGTTCTTACAAATTTGATGCTCAGTCTTTATTGGTTTTTTATGAAAGCTTTGAACTCCTTGAAAGCTCTTGCTACCTCTTACTTGCTTTTGAGGTAGAATATCCACGAGAATCTTGAATGATTGTCGATTATTAACAGGAAGTATCTGCTTCCATTCAATGAGGCAACCGGCATAGGTCCGCATACATCCATATGCAATAGCTGACGTCTCTACTCAGCCCTTCATTTTGCCTTCTGAATGGTGTACGTGTTTGCTTCCCCATTATGCAAACTTTGCATGCAGCATGCTCGTATGGAATTGATGGTAAGCCTTCGGCCATATCTTTCTTCCTCATTGCTTCCAATCCCTTCATGTGATAGTGCCCAAGCCTTCGATGCCAAAGGTCAGGTTCGGTTATATCTCCCACTAGTGCCTCCTGTTGCAGCTCTTCAGGCCTCATTGAGAAGCTTTTGTTCTTCATTCGGGTGCAAAGAATCTCCTGGCCAGCATTATCAAAAACTCTATAAGCATTTGATTCAAAATGTACAAACATACCTCTCTCAATCATCTGAGCTACACTTAAGAGATTATGATGTATCTTGGGTACATAAAGAACATTCGAAATGATCTTGACACCTTTCTTGGTTACTATTTCCACTTCACCTTTCCCTTCTACTCGGATGCAATCTCCATTTCCAAGCTTCACGTTTGCCTTCACTTCTTTATCCAATGACTTGAATAAATTTGGATCTGGAGATATGTGACTCGTGCGTCCACTATCGATCAGCCAATCAGATGGGTAATTTTTAATAAGATCGCCAATCATCACAAACAGCTGCTCTTCTTCTTCTTCAGTCACCTGTACGTTGGTTGCAGCTTATGTGAATTACTTCTTGCAAATTGCCTCCATGTGCCCTTTTTGATGACACCTTCTGCATTCAACGTCTGGCCTCTTCCAGCGCCTGAAAGCTAGATGATTAGACCTACCACAATGTGGGCAGGGATTGTAATTATTCACCTTATCTCCTCTTGCATTCTTGCCTTCATTTTTCTAGAGTGATTGGGAGCTCTTCGTACTTGACCCTCCTTTAGCCTTTTTCTTCTTCTTGAACTTTTCTTGAGTTTCTGTTTTAACAAAAACTCGATACGCACCTTCAGTCGCTTCATTCTTTCTCATCAAAGATCTCTGCTCTTGAGCTTATAAGGCACTCACGACTTCTGCAAGCTTTATTTGCCCAATATCTTTGGAGTTCTCAAGAGAGACGATTGTTGCTTTGTACTTATCAGGGACGAACACAAGTAACTTCTGCACCAATCTTTGATCTTTGAATTCAGCTCCTAAGATTCTGATTTGATCAGCCAATTGAATTAATCTTTCACAATAATTCTGGATCATTTCATCTTCCTTCATCTGCATTCTATCGAATTCCCTTAATAGATTCAGCACTTTCATATTTTTTACCTTCTCGTCACCCTCATATTCGCTCTTCAAGAAATCCAAAATTTCCTTCGCAGAGCTAAGTCCCATAATTCGAGTGAAAATTGAGGGTGAAACCTACTGGTATAGGCAAGATTTAGCTCGACCTTCTTTGTCACCCTCTCCCTTAACCACCGCAGCTGGGCAGTTAGAGCATCTTCGGTTGGAATCTCAACCGTATAGTCTTCATCGATCGGTTCCCACATATCCTATCCTTGCAGGTATGCCTCCATCTTGATTACCCAGACTTGATATCCTTCTCCATTGAATATCACAGGTTGCAGACTCTGAGTTAAGCTTTCAGCCATCTCTGAGTGCTCTTCGCTCACAGTCGTGCCTTGTGTGGGAAAGGGACAGTCCTCCAAGCCAAGTTCTCTGCCTACACCTTCACAGATCCCTTAAGAATCTAGCTCTGATCCCACTTTGTCGTTATCTATTGATCATACACAAAGACTACCAAGGAAACTACTGGAATTTAGAGAGAGAAGTTTAGAGAGAGAAATCACACAAGAATAGGGGCAAACAGAGCAAGTTTTAAGAACTCAACAACCCGTTGAGATTTCTTCTGATTGTATTCAATATCAAAGTACAAAATGCACGTATAAATTTTCTGTGGATTCATAGTATTTATAACACTCAATTTGCTAACTGCCAATTAACTAACTCTTCTTGAATTTCTTTAACACGATTCTTGTACGTTGATTGCATGGCGCTGCATGAACATTATGATCCGACACTCCTGCCTGAAATTCTGAGACATACTTCCTACATGCTGCACTTAAAAAATAAATAAAAATCCTGCAACTAAAGCTTTATCAACATTCTTTGTACCAACTGATATGGTTACTGGTTTAGAATGTTCAGGTTGCATGCACGTGTTCGATTTTGATTGTTAAGACTTAATGAGAGACATAGACATTGCTTTCCCCGATTCATGTTTCCTTAGTATTCACTTTTACCACTAGTTGAAGTTTCTGGTAGAAATTAAGAGCAATTTGAGGAAGTAACTCCAGAATCAAAATTAGGCACTAATTCTGAAATGCAAGCTCTGTTATCATTCTATCAAAGTTCATTACGAACATCATCAATTTATAGATGGAAAGGTAAGGGCAAAACATAACACATGAACTTGTTACTTTGATCTTTTTTTTTCTCTTAAGGTACAAATTACAATTGTAACAGTTTCATAAGGCAATACGTCTCATCTTCATATTGATCAGTCTGCAAATAAGGCTATCCAAAACGAAGGGAGTTGGGCATCCAAGAAAGCATAATACTAACATACAAAAATCACTGAACCTCTCGTATCCCTTTCGTATTTATCATCACTTGTCTCATCATCATGCCCTAATTAAGAATCTAAACTCTCTTGACATCGATATTCATGAGCATCAAAGTGATAACTATTACATTGTATACTAACAACAGAAGAAAGTGCTAGATAGTTTCTGTTCAAGTACTGGAGGAACATAATCATGAAATCGGACTGTGATTGGATAAGAGATTCAACTAATGTGGCCCTGTTTAGGGACTATTAGAAACAGGATTCCATCAACTATTGGGTAGCAAGTTTCTTGTGTGTTTTAGACAGAAGAACAATACCAGCTTGCACAAGATCACGTTCAATGCTCATATATATACTTCATGCAAGGTCTCATCTTAGTGAATTACCAAAAATATATTACAAATGATTCATTAATAAAATAGAAAAGAGGAACAAATTCAGAAGTTCGAAAATATGTATTAAATTTTGTTTGATAAATGTTAAATTGTATAAACCAATGATAAAATGAATTCCATTAAATGTTTACAAAATAAATAATAGAAAAAAAATTTCATTCCATTTTATATTCTATAGCATTAAATTCAAAGTTTATATGAAAGTCACAGCTTTATCTTTCAATTACATACCCTTCATTTACACGATTCAAGTTAATGCAGTCTCCGTCACACAAAATAAGAATTACTGCACCATAATATTTGAAAAGACAAATGGTAGGTGTCTAGGTAGATTGCACTCCAGCAATAGCAGAGTAGCACCTATCTTGCCCGCATGGGTAGCTCAGTTGGTCATTGGAAGGGAAGTTGAGATCAAGGCCTCAGGTTCAAGCACCTATCAAGTCCCGGCAGCGGCAGTGTGAGAGTTCATCCAATGTGGTGACTCCTTGTGTGCATTGGCGTTGGGTCACCCTTCTGAGAAGCTGGCTGAGATCAGACCGTGATTTACCCCCTCACTACTTTGTTGAGCCGAGGTGTGGGGGCGCCTTTCGAGATCAAGAGTAGCACCTGCCTTGTCACCCTACCTTGTCACCCTCTATCAGAATATACTAGCAGAGAAATGTTCCCTACTGGAATCGATTTTTCCTTCCTGTTCTTAAGGTGTCTTCAACATTTTTCAAAAGACTTGTTTGAAAATATATTTATTTGTGCATATATATACGGGAAAAACTAGTTAGAAAGACTCGATCATTCAGTTGGCTGATATATGAAGCTGGAGAAGATGGAATTTGAATATTAATATATGCAAATAGGGTTAGGCTATGCCCTTAATACCTATTATTGTTTTCAATTTGTTGAAACTTTTACTCATCTTTTGCTTTTGTGCTTCCGTTTCAAATAAAGATTGGATGATAAATTGTCTTTTTGATATATTTTTATAACTATAAGAGTTGTAATTTATAGTAGGTGTTCTATGCTCTTCTTTGTTCAATTGTTGATTGTTGTTGGGGTTGCTGATATGCCAGAATCATTTGCTTTAATATCGAGCTCGTCAGTTTGCTTAAACAAGTCTAGGAACCCTACTTCATATTGGGAGAAAAGAAATTTGTTTCATCTAATAGTGATTTTTCTACGACCATGTGGAATTATTTTACAGTATGTTATCAAATGGGATGTATGGTTATTTGTGTGCTCATTTGTTGTCTTTACATTTTGAGAACGCTGGTAGAATCTTTCTTTCTATCTGGCTTCATATATCTCAAATCTGGCCAGTTCGACATAAGGCTTTATGTTCGGACTAAGTATAATTCTTCCATTTGGTTCGTGACTTGCGCATATACCTTTATGTTTTTTATAAAGTCAGGTCGTTGTTTATATAAAACACAAGATATGAAAAGTCCGAGTGTAGCTTGTTCTATGTTTTCAAATCTGAAATTTCTCATCCTCTAAATGCTTATGAGCAGCTAAATGGAAAGGGGATGAGCCAAATGGTGAAAAGGTCTCTGTTTCCTCTTTCTATGTGACTTGCATGTTATACGCTATGACCTTTTTGCAGTCCGATGAGAGAATGTATATAGTCACGCATAGCAGGCAGCTTCAGAGCAGCTCTATGTTGTCCTTGGAAGGTCCTCAACAATGTCTCCCAGAAGTATAACAATTCACCAATTTATGTATGTTACTGATAATGGTGCATAGCTAAACACCTACATGTAGTAATTGGTTTTGCCAATTTTTCCAAATATTGTTGCAAATATAATATCTTTATTTGGTCTCCCCATTCTTACAAATTTAGTTGCTGCTTGCGTATAAACTAGAATGAAACGGTGAAGAGAAATTGATTGATTTTGAGAAGCTGGTCTAGATAAATTACAAATTAACAACTTTTAATAGTTGTTTTAAGACTTTCTCTATTAAATTTTTAATTAAATTAAAAAGTAATTAATTTAATTGATTTTAACATTTTAATAACATTATAGATGACTAAAAGCTAATATTTAAATACATAAATACATATCCTCGGTAATTTAAACTAATGTTTTAAAAATTGAATTAGTTCGGTTGGTTTAACAGTAAAAAAATTTTACCAGCCAATTTTTCAATTTAGTTTAGTTTAATAATTTTTATTGTTAAAGCACTATCACTTTATTAATTAATCGGTTATTTTTTGTAAATTAATTAGTTTTTATAAACCAATTAATTTTTTAAACAATCTTTTTTAATTAAATTTTAAATATTTTGATGAATAAAATAATCTTCTTCAATTATTTTTTAAAATCTTTAATTTTATTCAAATTTTATGATAATTTAATACGGATTGAACCATTTTAAATTTTAAATTTTTATTTTATTAATTTAATTTTTTGGCCAATTTTTAAAACAAGGATTTAAAGACAACATATATGAGAAGACTATGCACATAATCATTTGATGTGCCCCAAGGGTGGTCGAGTTGGTAGAGTAGGAAACATAGGGCCAAAAGGTCCTATGTTCTAATACCTCTATCTACGATCTCTCTACTGAGTACTATAGTGCAGAACTTACCTAGTACGAAGTACTTGATTAACGTAATTTACAAGCTATTCGTTAATTCGAAGATTTACTCGGTGCACAAATGATAGTAACTACAAATTTCTCTGTTTTTTTTTTTTTTAGTTCATTTGAGGAGTGGAGGACGTGTGGCTATAGATAAACCGGATCCAGACTTCTCACGGTGGATGAGAGAAGTTTTCGGACGACTTTAAAGTTAAAATTTAAACTATTGGCTCAAGTCAACTCTCCCGCAAATCATTGTCCATCAAAATAAAAAAGCCAAATACTCAATATCTATAGAGCTCAAGAGAAAGAACTAAGAAGGCTAATGTAATATCGCAATTTTATTTTAAAACATGTTTTTACTAAAGTTTGTGTAATCATTTTCATATTATTAAATAATTGATTGTTGTGTTTATAATGATATTTAATTTGATATAAAAATTTAATAAAAAGTAACAAATTATAATTAAAAATTACGTGAATAATGACGATTATGTATTTTAAATTAAAGAGAGATTTTTATTTAAACTCATTTTGACTCAATAAATTAATAAATTTTGAATTAATTGAGTTTAGAATCAAGTTTAATTTTAAAAGGATTGGGTCAATCTTAATTTAAGCTAAAAAGATATTATTTCAATTTATGACTAAAATATTACTAGGCTAAAATGACATAATTTTACTTCAAAAATTGATTGGGTTGACTAAAACTAGCTATAGATTAACCAATTGCATTTCTACAGGGAGAAAATGCTTACACTAACTAAAGGAAGCATGGTCACATAATAATGTATGTCTTGGGATCAATTGTAATAAGACCATGTGGCTTCGATATCATTTGGACCGACTCGACTCGACTTAACTCAAAGGTAACGAACTATACTTGGATTGATCAAATCTTTGCTAGGCTAATCCCGAAAATTATTTAAAAAAATTACATTGTTTTTTAGCGACTTCAGGCTTGAGCTATTTGACCTTATTTTTTTATTTTGCCAACAGAATTACAAAACATTGAATACAAACAAAATATTCAGCGACACCATTATAAGTTTCAATAAAATCTTACTAAGATGTAAAAAGAATAAAACCAAGTTGTTCTTTTTTTATACTTCATTAAGTCAAAAACAAAAGTATAAAATAACAAAACAATATAGAATAGATGGATCATGATCAATCACATATTAGATACCTCAATTTTTTTAGATATCCTTTTCACATTTGATCTAATTCATATTTTATTTCAAAAGAAAAAATCAGGTCGGGTCGAGCTAAGTCAGATTCAAGCTCAAGCTTGACTATCTCAGGCTTAGTCAAATCCCAAGCTCAATCAAACCTCGAGTCTAGCCTAAGTCCCAATAAAAGTTGTCGGGCTGAGCTCAACTGATCCGACCCGATCCATCGCCGTATCTATTTGCAACCATGTTCACTTATAAGTTAAATGGAAAAGAAACTTCAGCTTCCACTTCCAACAGATTTACCTTCTTAGGAATAAGGAAAAGCAAAATACTTGTCTTCACATCCTTGGAACCTCACTGCTAAATAAAACACATAGCCTAGCTGCATTTCTTTTATAAAGAGTAACATAGTCACACAGTGAAGAGGGGAGACAGAGATATGATGTACACTTATGTGGTACAAAACTAAAAGAAGGAAAACTTTACTACAATCTTATTATAATCAAGAGCCTCTAAGGTACTCCCATGGAAATTATTAAACCAGCCACTTCATTTATTCAGCATCAAATGAGTAGACCATTGTCTGGTTTTGGTCATGTGCTTCCACCAGGGTAGGTGCAACCTTTATAACCTACAAGATACAAGAACATAAGAACAAATTAGGAAACTCACAACAATTGGGTTTTTATCCAACATCATGATGTTGCTATGGAGATATTTCTTAAAACATTATCTCTTTAATTTTAAATTTAAGTTTTCTTTTAAAGCGTGAATTTAGCGTAAAGATTAAATCATTTTGATCGATCGCGTTGAGCCTCGTACCAACTCTTAAACTCTAACTCGACCAAATCTTGAATAATTCAGGTAAGAATAATCAAAATTCATAATTTTGTTAAATAATAAATTCAAAAGTGTCTATTTTTCAATTAAGTGTTCAATTTCTTAAAATTTTAAATTTAATGATTAATATTTTAAATTTTACAATATGTAAATCAAAATGTTGTCTCAATTAACTATTTATTAACGTTTAAATTCTGTTGTATAAATTTTGAAAAATATAGTTATTAGATTATAAATTTTAAGAAATTAGAAACTAAATGAAAATATTTCTTAAAAAATTACAGTTATTATCGAATTAAATAAAAACTTACTAGGGTTTTGAGACGTGAGTGTGGCCGTTTGTGAGAAATCACAGTTCCAAGAGTTCTTGGCGGAGTTCTGGTAATAGAGATTCATGGCAAAAGCAGCATGGCAAGCTACAGTGTTTGGTTCAAAGCAAGCACCTCCTTGCTGAATAGGGCTGCAGTCTAAGCCTTGGCCACACACATAGTCGAGATTGGCCTGTAACTGTGCATCAGAAACCCCTGGCTTTGGCATACACCAACCACCTGCTGGTTTTGGCTGCTGCGGAGTCGCCGGAGTCGCCGGAGATTTTGACGGAGTCTGTGGAGTCTGATTGTGTAAACCAAACAAGGGAATCAAAAAACACGTATTTCATAAAAATTTCTTTTCTCTTAAATTTATGTTTAAAAACAGTTAAAATATGAATATTACACATGTCAATTAATCAAATGTTCACAACTTAAATTTATACTGAATTAAATTTGGTAATAATTTATAGTTCATAATTTATTATAATTAACTTTAAATTATTAATTTACGTAAAATTTAATTAATTAAGATCAAATTTAAACATAAAATGAAGGGATATACTAATATTATTTAATTAATTTATGTATATTATTTATATCATATGTATTTTGCTACTATTTTTAATAAAATAAAAAATTATAAATATCACAATGTTTTAAAAACGAGACCACAAGTTAAACCGGTAAAACAAAAAGTTTAAAGTTTAAAAGGCTCAACAGATATTCTATTGTTATAAAATCGAATAAAAATTGAATTAAATTTAAAAATTTTAAAAAAGTTCAGAAAAATATTTTTATTCAAAAAACTTAAAGATTAATAAAAAATATTAAATAAAAATTAATTGGTTTATTTTAGTTTACGAAAACTAAAAATATAATTATTAAATTAAATCAAACTAAAAATTAAAAAATCGAACCGAAAAATTGATCGCTTTAAAAATTTGACTATTAAATTATCCGAGCTGGTTCGGTTTTGAAAATATTTAAATAAACAAAAATTTAAAAATTGTTTAAACTAAAAAAACTCATTACTTTGACCCAAAAATGAATTATTAAAAGTAGAAGGAGATTGTCTAACCTGGCTACCTTTAGAAAGACCAACATCGTAACTCATTGAAAGATCAGGTTTGAAGATACCGAAAGATCGCTCCGAACCAGGTCCTGGTTTCAAGTTCTCGTCATATAGAGCAAAGATGTAGGTATCTACAGATTTTCCAGGCATTAATGGAGTCCCAACCATTGATCTCAAGTGAGCAATCAAGTTTCCATTATAAGCTCTAGCGTTCTCTACGCTGGGACCAACTTCATTACTGTCTCCCTGGTAAGGCCAACCAGTCTCAGCTACCAAAATCTCAATGTCCTTGAACCCAATAGCGTTCAATGCAGACCGAACAGCATCAACCTGTTTAATCATTTTCAGAACATCAACCACTCAATCGATCCAAATTGAATTAAAATTCAACCTAAGTTCGAATTTTATGATCCGACCCGTCATCATTTCTACCTATCTGACCTATTCATTATCAAAAACTTGAGACTGGCACAGCTTAATAAAGATTAACACGAAGGTTTCACATGGTGGTCCCTAAATAAGAAATCAGATCTCTGTCTAGTTTTACTCTGTCTTATAAAATCTCAGTCATTTATTTTATGGAACCCACGCGAGTCTTATGCGAATCTCACATAAATAAATGGCTGAGATTTATTGAACACAATAAAACACCGTAATATTCTAGAAAAGA
>JANKOD010000193.1:24927560-24944647 GCA_026284645.1 Erythroxylum acuminatum | reverse complement strand
ATGCACAATTACTGGTGCTCCTATCTTTTCCTTTCCAAAGGGATTATCAAAACAATTGAGAAGTTGATGAAGCAATTTCTATGGGGGAAAGTGGGTGGTGAACAGGGGAAATCTAAGGTTAATTGGAAGTACATTTGTCAACCTAAAGAAGAAGGGGGCTTGGGGCTGGAGCCTTTATCCAAAAAGAATCACCTCCTTATGGCTAAAAGGATTTGGAGAATTTTCAGTGATAAGTAGTCAATGTGGATTAGATGGGTTCATGTTTACATACTGAAGGGGAGGTGTTTTTGGGATTTATCCTCCAAAACTAGTTATACTTGGTTTTTAAATCAACTTTTAAAACTGAGAGCTCATGTTCAACCTCATATGTCTTGTAGAGTGGGGGATGGGGAAAGATCATTTCTGTGGCATGATAATTGGACTGGACAAGATACCTTGATCCATAACCCATTGGCTAGAACTCTTCTAATGAGATTCCCTACGAATACCAAGCTTCAGGATATCTTAACAGATGGCAGATGGTTATTCTCCATGGATGAAATTAGATTATTATCCATCCCACATATCAGTCGGCCTGGAGAAAAGGATATTTTCTTATGGAAGGGGATTCCAGTCTCTAACCTCACAATGCAGGTAGCAAAGAAACATCTTGGGGGTACACAGATTCAAGTGGATTGGTACCCTATGGTTTGGAACAAGTTTCTAAAACCTAAACAAAGCTTTCTGCTATGGCTGGTCATGCTAAATAGACTGAGTACTATGGATAGGCTTCAATTCCTAAATTCCTCACGGATGTGCATCCTTTGTAATCATATGGATGAGACTAGGGATCATATTCTTTTCGAGTGTGGCTACTCCACAGAAATTTGGACGAAGATCCTTAGACTGAGTACAGAAGCTCATATGCTGAATAGGCTCCATGAGCTTCTATTGGAGTTGCCCCACCTATTTGTCTCTAATTTTGACATAGCAATTATCCTCATTTCAGTAGCTACATGCGCTCAAGAAATTTGGAAGGAAAGAAACCTTCGAAGGTTCCAGCAGAAAACTACTCCCCTATCCTCTACCCTAAAGCTTATCATAAAAAACATCAGAGAGCAGCTGATTTCCTCTCAGCTGCACTCCAAATGTAGTAGGGAACTAGCTCTCACCTGGAGAGTCTAGTCCCCAAAAAGGTAAACCACATATCATTTGTATGGATAAGATCGGTATTAACCGTTAATCGACGCTATCCTCCACTTGGCCTCCGACCGATCTTGTGCTTCTAGAAGTTGGCAATTGACGAAGCAAGGTGCAATATAGAGAAGCCCCATCCTTCCCTATCGGCTCTCATGCAACACAACCAACCATCGTCAACTCTGAGCAGTCTTTCCGGTAACGCACTCATTTAGACTTACCGTTGGCTTTAATCCCCAGATGCGGTAGACGAAGAAGCTCGGGTAGTGTCAACGTTGTTGTCTCGCACGCCCTGACTTTCCGATTCGGGTAGCTACTGGCTGGTGTTGTGGAAAGCATCGATTAGTTTGCCCTAATCTGAAGTTTCCCCTTGTCTAAGCGTGCCCAGTTCATATGTCCCGGCTTCATTTTGTTCTGTTTGTGTTAAAATGCTCACGTGTCAGGCTTAGAGAATTTACCAAGGTTGAAAGACTTTTGTACCACTTTTGATTATTAATTCAATTTTTAAATTCTAAAAAAAAATATGAGGTTTTTTGTTAAAAAAATAATGGAACTTGAAAACATGAGACTGCATACAAGCGTTAGAAAGGCAGTCATACAAATGTACGTACCAGGCCAAGGCTGGGGAGCATTGTATTGTTCTTTATTGCTCTCCTGTTGCTACGAGTCCTCCGGACAGATTTGATACCATGAAATGAAAAACAAGAAAAGCAACTCATTTTTCAAAAATTATATTAGGTTCTTTGATTCAAGAATATAGTTTGTGCAAGTCCCCAGAAACTCTTACGCGGCCAAATCAAATGTACCTCCAATAAGGCCAACTTCGACCCCTCAAGTTCAACAAGCTGAAATCTGATATAAACATATGGAATTGTTCATAGGCTTAACTCGAAGGCCTTTTAGCAGATGTCAGAATCCAGAAGAAGGTAAATATATAAACATCATCAAAAGCCATGGCTTGTATATATATCTTGGAAGAGTATTGGTTCAGCCGGATTCTGCTGAGGTTGACCGTCGTCGTTCTGATCCATGTTCTATGCGATTCTGGCTGTGAGAAACCTGCAAAACAGATAAAGGCTTGCCGGGGATTGTTTTCCGGAAGGCCCCTCCGACGCTCAAGTCAGTTTTCTCGTAAGGTTTTTGGTTGCCGTAAACAGAGAAAAGTAGGGTTGATTTGTCATACCTGAATTATGGCAGAATAATACCTTATATACCTGAGATCGCTGCTAGGTTTAGATCTTTACGTGAGTCATAGTGTTTGCGTGGGAGTCTAACACCCGATGGCCGAACGGGCTGTGGTTGTTGGGCCGTCGATATCCGGGTCTGGATCTGGGTCTGATAAGGCCGGTCCAGCCGACCCGACCAAGTATAATGAAGGTTAGAAGTCCAGGAATTCACTCGATTAATAACATGGGTTGGGCACGATGCTTCCAATCCAGCTACACGATAATGGTGGTGGTTATGAATATGAGAATTAATAACTGTTAACAAACATCAACCTTAACCCAGAAGTAAAAACCAACAAAGTTTAGAGGAATCCCAACAAAATGGAAACGAAAAGAAAAAGAACTTGGAAAGCAAACGGTTCAAGAAGGGCATTCCGTCAGTAAAATTAAAAAAATGGATAGATTAAGCATAGAAAATGGAGAAGAAACAATGTATATCTGTGGTGGTAAATCCATTGACATGTGCGGAAGCTATGAAAGACGAGCATTTCTCTCTAACTACAATATCCCTATATTGGCGCTTCCCGTGATTAGCAGTAACACGCAAAACAGTTCGAACGAAGATGGGAAGCTCATGTATTGGCAACTATATAACCAAGTTGCGTTGTATATAGCAAACGTGCGCTGAACTACTGTCAGCATGAGACTAGAGCTGTTGACAATTTATCAATAAACAGTGACGGACATTTCAATCAGCCAAACCGAAAAAGAAAAAGGTTAAGAAGTCATTTGTAGAAGAAACTCGACTGATGTGCAAGAACTTCCAAGAATGGTAAGAAATCACAAGTGGTTCTGTTAAACGGAACCTATCTCAACATATGATGGATGCTAATGGCCCAAAGGGCTACCATATGCCTAGAGACATATGAATGCTGTGTTCTATGGAATCACAGCTATTTCAAGTTTTGGCCCTCGCCCTTTTCTTTTGCCATGTCATTCAGATTTTCAAAACAAACAAGAACGTAAAGACTTCACAAGACACGATATGCATACACGAACAATGTGCAAGGGGAAAGGAACGATTTTTTCAATTTCCACGCCCTCTGGCTTTTTCTCTCTTCCTTTGCAATTTTTCTTCTCTCATTTTATTTTTGCATCTAATTGATATCCAGTTTTTGTTTCTTCAACTCCCATCCAACAATAGGCATACTCAATCCAATCTTAAAATCTGAATCAAAATGTAGGTCAATTGTTACCTTAATGAATCTCCCCAAAACGAATTTCATCGGCATTGAAACATCAACAGGCGTATTCAACTCTCACCAAGTGATCCTGTCTAACATTGGCATTGGAACAAATCGGAAACATTATTATCTAGTCCATCATGCCTAAAGTGATACATTAACTTCAACAGCCGAGTTGGTTAAGACAATGTTTTTCGTATTATCAGCCTTTGGGTGCTCAAGAGTTTCTAGTTTTACCCTGACATGTAAAGGTCTCATAAATATGAGATCCCTCAAATCACCATGTGACTGTAACAAGAGTTGAATACATGAATCTCTTTCCATTTCCCCACTTCTCGCTGGGTTCAAGATATCAGCTATCCTAGCTGCATACTTCTCCCTAGTCTCTTCATACTCTGGATGTGTTACAAGTTTCAGATACAGAGCCGCATAAACAACCACCTATTGTTATAAAACAAACCAAAAGAAGAAATCAGCAATGTTTTAAAAAGTGAATTCCAAAAGAAGAATCATCGAATGTTATGGGGCTATATTCAAATATGCAAAAGAAGGGAAAGGCAGGCAGACAGACGAACCAACATAAAGCTGCAGCCTTCCTCACCACCAGCTAACAGGAAATATGGCTTTTATGTATATATCTCAAAACATATAATTATTAACGAAAGAAATCTAATCTGAAAGCCAATGTAGTTGACCAACATAGTTGAATAGATTCATCCACTCAACTCCTCTTTGTCCCATGGTCAAATGCACTGGACATTAGGAGGATAGGACACAAAATTTTAACCCTGTCCAAGGCATTGATCTTCGCACTGAAATCTAGATCCAAATGAAAAACATAAAATTCTACAAGCTTGGAAGACCAATTAGATCAAACCTACCTCGCTAGCTCCTGGACTAGTATTAACAGCAGAATCAATGTGAAATTGCCCATCTTGAGATTTCACATCCAAAGTTGTATGTTCCTCTTCAACATTTATTTCTGGTTCAGGTGTTTCAAAAGCGAGATTATCCAGTTCATCATACCACTGCTGTGCAGCACCAACCTGCAAATGTATACAATGCATGTAAGTTGCTAATACAAAAGCTTAACAGAAATCAAAAATAAAAAAAATCAAATGATGGAAAGAAATGAATGCAATATTAAACCTTATTCGAGGATCCTACTGTGCCCTCTGCTCCTTGGACTTCAATAGCAGCCCCTCTTGCTTGCCGCCGTATACATTCTTCGCTTAATGGTTCAACAAGCTTGGTACCAACAGGGATATCTATGTTCAACCGTATGTCAATCCTGCCTGTTACAGAAGAAAGGAAAAATATTTCAAGATTTTCAGAGGAATCATTAGCAATGAAACTACATATGAAAGTAACGGACCCAAAATTACTCCTTATAATAATGCAGAAAAAACATATGCTACCTGGCAACAAGGTGAAACATTGAATGTTATCGATGAATGTTTTGCAAGCTCCAGCGCTGTAAAAACACCCAAACCAACTTGCATGATGAAGGTTCTAAAAATTACACAAGTCTACATAAAACTCCCACCACAGCCAGAATAGTAGAGGCTAATTCATGGACTACTTGGAGGGAATTTATTGCTTGTCAAAGAACTACCGACCAATTTGAAACAATAAACTACACATAATAAACTCTATACTCACACATAATAAACTCTCTCTAGAGGAAAGGATATCCAATAAGGAAAGCCAAGCATCCCAAAATTTGAAAACGGGATGGTTGAACAGGCTCCAGCTTCTCTACTTAGCTTCAGTACCCTCTGTGCAACTTATAGAAATAATCGGAGAGATGAGGAATAGAACTAAACCACAAAAATGGATGAATAAAAAAGGAAAAAGGAAAATAAGTTTGCCTATTTCCTACCTGTGTCACACATCACTATGTGATCTTGAAAAGTTGTTAGGGATGGTAAGAGACTAGCATATGAAAGCCATTTTAGTGAACAGTTGGCATCAGTTTGCACTTGGAACCAATTTCTTGGCAACTGTGTCAATATGGATTCTTTTTCCATGATCAACAGTCCACAAATCTCCATAATGTTCGAGTGTCCTTTACAGAATGTGAAAGCAAATGCTAAACATAAATGATTGACCAATATTGGAAACAAAGGAAAGTTAGGTAGCAATTCCAAACCTTCAATTTTTTCTTTAATCTCTCCTGAAGCCAAATCCATAATCCATAGAGTTTCAAAGCTGCCAATAGAAGTAAAAATCCTAATATTCTGACAATAATGCTAAAAAAATATTAAGAAGGCATTGAGGTGAGAACAAGATATTAATCATTCAAACCCACAGCACCTTCAAACAGGTCAGAAATTGAACACATCCAGAACGAACTGAATGCATTCAATACAAGTCATTCCCCACAACCTACAGAAAATCCGAGAGCTTTGGCTCCTAGAGCTTAAATCAATTAGAATATTGGCTCTTCCTTGTTAGTTCCAGTCATCCCAAGTGACAGATTTTCATTTTAAATGTCATTTCAAGTTTGTTGGGGTTCATTACATGAATCCTTTTTCAATATTCTGTTTTAGGTCAAAAATCAGAATAATCTAGTATAGAGCAAATCCTTGTTCATTACCCCTCCATGAATCATTTTTCAATATTCTGGTTTAGGTCAAAAATCAGAATAATCTAGTAACTCAAAAATCCTTGCTCATTAGCCCTCCATGTCATTTTAGACCTTTTGCTCCTTTTCCATCTGCTTTGAGTACAGCCAAGAACGTCTATAGAATTTTCTATGATTGGGTTTTCTAAAAGAGAAAAGATCCTGGATTCTGAGATTTGCTGCTCTATAACTGATCCCAAATTCACTCTTTTAAAATCCATCAAGATTGTTAAAGCTGACCAATAATAATTACTTAACTGCCCAATTAACAATGAAGAACTAAATTTTTTAAGTTTTTTGATGTCATGCATTATTGGGAAAATGTTCGCCTCTTTAAGCACACTCAGATTCCATGGGCCAGAACCTTTTCCCTTGACTTTGAGGTTGGTGGGATTTGAGGAGTAAGTGTAAGAGGCAGTCAATAACTACTTAAGCCTCCAACAAAATAACGTTAACAATGTATTGAATGAGTGATCAGAGAAATATTATCAGGATCTAGGACTAGTCTTTACCTCAAGAAAAATGACCATCTTATTCACCCCCTGGCATGCTCAAAAGAGAATAAATAAAAGATGCATGACGGTATTATATTCTGAAATTGAGGAAACCAAGTCCATCTTTTCATTGGTAACCCCAAGTCAATAATTTTAATGAACTCTTTAAATAAGTTTCAGCAATAAAAAAAAAACAAAACTACAAAACATCTTTAAAGATCATCAAGATAAAACAAATTCTTCACCTGCGGCTGATGATTAGGAAATCATTATCCACCGATTTCAAGAGATGCCAAGGAAAAACCAGTGATTGGGAGCTGAACTCTTCAAATTCAGCTTTGGACTCCTTCCCAAAACCCAGCTTATTTGCAATCCAAGTCCATACACTCTTCTGTTTTTTTCTGATGCTAGAAGGATAAACTGTCTCTAAAACTCGTCTCTCCATATCAGCTCTCCTGATGGCATGGTTCTGGGATGAGGGTCATACAGCAAAATCAGTGATAGGCAAATTAATAAAAGGGTGAGCTCCAAGTGAAGCACAATATTGAAATAATGTCAAAACAAAGGAGGATGCAGCTATCCTCCACTACAATATAAATAACATCATTTCAAAAAGTTTCCAGAGAATAATAATAAAAAGAGGTTCAAGCAATCAGCTGAAAGATGATCATCAGGAAAATAAATAATGGTTAATTTTCTTTCATTGATTGAAAGTTAAGACAGAAAACTAACGGAAGCATGCATATCCACAAGAGAATGGAGAAGTCCGAACAGTGAATGTTGTATCAGACAAAGAATTTCAAAATTACCGCCAGCACACATCTTAGAGAATGCTTCTGTAGAATATGTAGTTGACAACTACCAACATTCATACTTGACACGTAATTTGATGCTTAAACTTTAAGCAGCTAGATAAATGCAAGCCCATCTAATTAAAATTCCTGTCAGTGCTATACTATAATTTCAGAAACCACTCAATAAAATGAAATCCACCTCAACTACCAAAAAGCTTACAGTTCACACTGTATTACAGGAAAAACATAAAATATTGATTATTCGAACATTCAAGCATTTCTATATTGACACATCACTTTAGATGTTCACCTCTGAGTCAACAACATATAGGCAATCTTCAGTATCACTGTAAAATGAAGCTGCTGGACGAATTAGCTTGGCTGACTCAAAGTCTCCATCCTCGAACCCAGGGGAAGAGCCAATCTGACATATAGATAAAATAAGTCAAAATCTAGCATTGTATTACCTAAACTTAACTTTTTGAGAAGCTGTAACGATTATAGAAGCAAAGGAAAGCCAAATAACTTTGGTTAAACAACTTTTAACAAACTAGGGCTGGAATACAAGCAATTTTTCAGATGGAACAGAAATAAGAGTTAGATTTGAAACAAAAACTAATATTGAAAGTTTTAACAAACCGTGATTGAGCAGGTGCCAATTATTTGTATTATTTAAAATAGAACTCCTAATTGCACTAGGATCGTCAACTCCTTACAACCCTAGCTATCAACCATATTGTACTTAATAGAAAAAAGATAACATAAGCATGTTAAACGAGGAAAACTTAATAAAACTATTGAAATTGTAGAATGCTCCTGCATCCTTAAAGTCTTACACCTAGTGGGCACCAGAAATAAGGCAGCAAACATGTTGAATGATATAACCTCACAGTACACAATAAATTATATTTCTTAAGATTGTTTTTCCTATGTTTATTTGTAAATTTCAATGTTTTAAAAATTGGATCATAAGTTAAACCAATAAGGCATGAAGTTTAAGATTTAAAAGGCTCAACCGATATTAGATCATCATAAAACTTATTAAAGATTGAATAAAATTAAAGAATTTAAAATGTGATTGAAAGACATTGTCCTTATCTATCGAAGAATTTAAAGTTTAATTGTTAAAAGAGATTATTAAATGAAATTAATTGATTTATTTTAATTTTGTTTATAAAAACTTATTAATTTATAAAAATTAACCGATTAATTAATAAACTGATAGTTTTTAACAACAAGAATTATTAACTTAAATCAAACAGAAAAGCTAAAACCAAACTAAAAAGTTAAACGATTCAAGATTTTTACGGTTGAGCCAGCTAAGTCGGTTGAATTTTTTAATCACTGGTCAATCCTACTTAGTTTATATTTCCAGTGAAGTATCAAACACTCTCAATGCTTTTAAAGAATACTTCTCAAGGACACCACACAATTCCATTCTCAACTTATATAAAAAAAAGTACCACTCATTTTGATTGAACTCATATGATTTATCATACATACACAGTCTAGGATCTTTCCATTGCCGTCGATTATGATGACACGATGATGATTGCTGTCAGAGAGGAACAACCTGTTCCCATTTTCATCAGCAGAGATGCAACCTGTCCATATCAAGATGGAAATGATGTGTAAAACATATTCTTCTATGTATCAAAATACTAAAAGCATATAAATGGCATTTGAGCACTTGTTTTTTCCAAATAGATATAACAACTTCCAAATAGATATAACAACAAGGACCTACTACATGCTAATTCCGTACTGAAGAGCTTGGTCTAGGATTAGCAGTAAAATTTTCTATGAAGTTGAATAGCGTAATGTGCATTTTCCATTATTAATGGGCTTAAAGATAGACAATGCGCAAATCTTTTATTTACTTCAAAAATCCTTTTATCTTGAGCTTTGCTCTTAATCTCAGTTCTAGAATATGACTTGCTAGCTAGTGAACATCCAAATAAGGTATATACATAAATGAGTGCAACAGTTTTCTGATCATGCAGACCTATAAGAGCATGAATTCCACACAATCTGTACAACCATCAACATATAGTCATTTAACAGTTAAAGATGCATTCTATAGTCTGTACTTGATTTAAAGCACAGAATTGGCATTCAGTCTTGAAAAGTCTTAAGCAAATTTCAAATATCTGTTATTTTGCAACAAATGTAAAACACAACAGTACAACTCAAAAAATCATAAGCAAGCTCATACCTGGGAAGTAGAGAAATAAGTTCTGCAACAATGAGCATGAATTTGGTTCTTTTATGGTTTCTGACTGTTTAGACCAAGTGCCTTTTAAGCAGCGCAAACTAGGATTTTCCTCATCAATGTTCCCATCTACTTGCTCATTTAGCTTCAAAACGGCTGCAAGATAATATTAAGCTAAAGATAACAACCTGGAAAGATATGCTTGCACAAGTGGAGATGCAAATATTAGGTCCTCCAACAGAAATTGCCTAACTGCACCCAGACCCAAACCCAACAAAAGGGGAAGCAAATTTCGTTTTGGAATAGGTAGATTGATAATCCAGTCACTAAATTTCCAAAATAACAGCACAGACCTATCCACTAGATTAACTTCTTAAATGGCGGTAACAGGGACATACCAGTGTATAACAGAACATTCACAACAAAGTGTATGCAGTTGTAAGAAAAGAGAGATTAGAATGTTTCCAGGGGCATTACTGCTACAAGAGAACAATATACACAAGAATTACCTTTATTAAGCATTTCAAGCTCTAAGTTTTCATTGAAAATAGCTGGATTCCTAAAATCTCTGAACAACACATAGAATGCCCCATTTTCTATCTGAATCCATAAAATACTAATTAGCAAAATTGCAAAAACAGAGTGCCAATTTAAGATACAAGAACAATATATGGCTATAGGGTGCAAATTTAAGATACAAGAACAATATATGGCTACAGAGTGCAAATTTAAGATACAACCCACGCTTTCTCTCTCCGCCCTCCTTTGACCTTCCTGTCTCGAGTGTTTGATTTTGGAGATCTGCAGCTTATTTGTTTCTTTCTGTGATCGGAGATATCTCGGGTTTGGACTTTGTTTTATTTTTATTTGAAAGAGGCTGGCGGGTATTCGAGTCAAGTGAATGGCGGATACGCCAGGTATCCACATACTGAGAATTGGTGATGATGGGATTTGTTGCGTTGACGGACGTCTGCGTTTTGAAGGCAGACGAACGTCTGCCTTCAACGCATGAACATAAATTTTTAGGGAAAAGAAACAAAGAAGAAAAACCAACCTGATGAGAGGATAGATGAGCAGAGGAAACAACACAGAGTCGGCTAGCGTAAACAACATAGACCCAAAGGTGAACAGACGCTATTTGATTATCTTTACGTAAGTGACGGAAAGTCACATTAAAAACAGCTTCTCGAAAAAGCTATAATTGGGGCTTTTCTGAAAAGCTCCAAATTATAGCTTTTGAAAAAGCTATATTTGAGCTTTTAAAAAAGCTGTTTCTACAGCAAAAGTGCTTTTGAAATTTACAGCCAAACATCAACTTTTTCTTCAAAATAGCTTTTGCAGTAGATAAAAGTGCTTTTGGACCCTCTAAAAGCTGAACCAAACAGACACTTAGTCTAAGGTTTCCAACGCGACGTTTTTCTAGATATTTGTTCACGGATGTCGAAAATTTGATTCAGTTCGATTGAAACATTTGTTTGCTTCGTTTTCGATGTGCTTCTGATTCGTTTCGCTTCGAAATCTGTTCCTTTGATTTCCGCTTTCGATCTTGTTTCTGCATTTTGTTATCCGATTTTCCGATCTGATTCGTTTGGATTCGATGCTTTCGCTTTGTCCTTTCGTTTGGTTACTTTGATTTCGAGCCAATTCGATCTGTTTGATCCGTTTAGCCATTCGCTTCTGCGTCTCCGATTGTCCGCATCGATTCGCTTTCGATGTTTGATCTCCGTTCTTTCGTTTCTGATACTTTGTATTCGATCTCGGATTTGTTTCGCTTTGATCGTTCCGATTTCTATTTGCCGCTTTGTTTTCGTTTGTTTTTCGTTTTTCCGGTTGGGGTCCGGTTTTTGAGATCGGGTCCCAACACTTTAACCATTAACAGATGCACCTCTTTTGTTTCCTTCATCTCACTAATAAATTTGCCTCGATTATTCTCTACTTGTAACAAAGGCTTTTAGATCTTTCCTTGAGACTTTACGCCATTGATAGGTACTAAAGTATACTTTATGCCATCTTTTACAAAATGATATGTATTTTCCTTCCCAAATGCATCGCATCTACATCAAACTGTCATGGTCTTCCTAACAGGATCTGACATGCATCCATCTCTACTACATCACAGTAGTATTCATCCTGATACTTTCCAATAGAGAAAGTCACTTTACACCGTTCTTTAACCAGAATCTGTCCAACCTCCTTGATTCACCCAATGCTATAAGGATCTGGATGTGGCTCGGTAGTCAACTTTAACTTCTTCACAGTAGTTGCACTTATAATATTTTTCTGACTCCCTCCATCAATGATCAACTCACGCAAATTCCCTAGCACCAAACACCTCATACGAAAGAACTTATATCTTTGCAAATCACCATGCTCCTTGTGGGATATCATCAATCTTCTGACGACACACACATACGTCTCCTTAGCCTCTTCTCCCTGCTATTCCCAACCATCACCTTCAGGCCCGCATACTTTCTCTTCATCTTTTTCTTCTTGTTGTTCCACCATGTTTACTGCTCTCCTTTTTAGACACTCATTAAATTTGTGTCTTGGCTCGCCGCACTTGTAACACTTTGATGGAGCTAGTTTAGTATACGGATTGGTGGGTTTGGAAGTTGTTGGAGCTACTTTGTTTGAGCTTCCACCATTAGTGCTTCCCATGCCAACACTACTCCTCGTAGGGGTTACAGTAACCACCTCCTTTCCTTTATCGCTTAGACTCTTTTCACCTGTATAGTGCTTAAACTCCCGTTGCTTCTCATTCAATATAGATTCAGCTTTCATAGCTAAATTTCTCACATCTTGCATTGTAAACACCATATGGATTCCTATCTTCTCCCTTTGATCTTAACTCTATCAAGTAACGTGACGCTTGTTGAGGTTGAGATTCAGACAGCTAGTTGAAGCCTGCCAACCTCAAAAACTCTGTTGTATATTCATGGACGCTACGACCACCTTGATGACACTACTGATACGCGTCAAAAATATATTGCTCACAATCTGGAGGTAAGAATCTCCCTCTAAGCAACTGCTTCATCCTCCTCCACGAAGAAACCAGATTCTGCCCTTCTCTCCTTCTTGACTCCCGCAACTGCTCCCACCATACGGAAGCTCCCCCCTTTAGACAGTATGCCACTAACTTCACTTTCCTATCCTCTAGAACTCCATATAATCGAATAATCTCTCTACCTCCGCTAACCAATCAAGAAGGCCTTCAATATCAAGATCTACGCTAAAAGATGGGATATCTACCTTAAGTTTATATTCATAGTCTCCTCTTTATCTTGGTTGGATGACTTCTACCTCGTCACTGGAACTATTTTCATGACTCCATGACACGAGATTTTGAATCTGAGGATGCCTCACAAGGTTAACTTTCCTAACTATTGGTTCTTCAATTCTTCTTATGTTGTCTCCTCGCAACAACACTTGCAACTGGTCCTGAATCAATGCCAGCTGTCATTCTATATTGCGAATTGACTCCCAAACTTTGGGTAACCCACGAATTTCATCGTTGATGTTGGCCATGGTCAGACGAGCAAACCTTGGGTTTTCAAGGCTATGATACTACCTGACGTAGCGCGGAAACGCAATACTCTAATCTAAGAGTACAGAAAACGCAAATCTAATCTAAGATCTACAAAGAACTCAAAGGTAAACGAAAACCTTAAAAGAAATAGAGTATTTTGATTGAAAATAGACAAAGGTTTTTCCGCAATACAATAAAGAAGTATTTTTATGAGTTATAATGACCTAGAACCTAATAACAAGGATAAAAACTGCCTTGTAGTCTTAATAAAAGTAAAACACAATAAATAAATAAGTAGATGTTGTAATCTAAAGCTCTGCGTCAGCATACCTGTTGCTCAGTATAACTTGGTTCTAGAGAGCTACATAAAGTGATTCCAAATTTGAGATACTTTTTTAGGGCCCTTAAGGGCTTGCCAATTAACTGATGATTTATTCAGTTACAGTTCGTGATGTTGCAACCAAAAGAATAAAAGTTGGAGGAGATTACTCCGTGATTATAGTGATTAGAATTCAGTTTGTATTTACTTATTCTGTGTCCTTATTTGGCCCGTAATTATTGTGTAAATTTACACTAGCAAAGCCTAACCTCAAGTGTATATATATATATGAGGAAAAAGGAGGAAATATATACAAGAAAAAATACTTTTACCCACATACGCTTCATGGTATCAGAGACATCTGTGTAACCTCATATTATACATCTTCTTAAATGTATTCCTCTCACCTAAAACCCAATTCAAATAGCATATGACATCCCCAAACTTCCATCACCCAAAACTGCTGCATCAGGCAGTAGTTAAAAACTGTTGAACCAAATAACCAATCCATCATTCAATATCAAAACCAATTTACCCATTTTAATCCTGACATCATTCTGAATGAAGAGAATTATGATGTCTGGTCACAAATCGTTGAAATCCATATTGCAGCTAGGGAGAAACAAGAGTTTATCATAGGATTAGATCCACCTCCTGTCATGGGCGATCCTAAATATCAGAAGTGGAATGTTGACAATCAAAAGGTCAGTGGTTGGCTGCTCACCAACATGAAACCAGAGCTGATGAAGAGATATATGCGATTACTTACAGTTAGAGTAATCTGGATAGCTTTATCCAAGACGTATTATGATGGAAACGATGAAACCCATATTTTTTCATTGCATCAGAAGACATGGATGCTTTGACAAGCTGGTCAGACCTTAGCCATTTACTTTGGTGAGCTTTCTGAACTCTTTACTAAGTTGGATTATCGTGAAACTGTTGTTATGAAAGATCTCGATGATGTGAAAATATATGAGGATTCAGTTGAACGTATGCGTGTTTATATATTCTTAAACGGTTTGGATTTTGATTATGACCAAGTTCATGGTGAGATTTTGAGAATGGAACCTAGGCCATGTCTTGAGAAAGCATATGCCTATTTGCACCGAGAAGCTAATCGAAGGGTCCTACATCGAACTAAATCAACTGGAGAGGCTACAGTACTCATGGCCAAGGGTGGAAAATTTCATAAGCAAAAGAACAATGGGAACACCGAAAGGAGTTTTGAGGTTTCTAAGTCTTCTGAAAAAAGGGGAGGTAGTCAATTATACTGTACAGATTGCGAGATGGCTGGTCACACAGTTGCACGTTACTATACCAATATAGGATATCCACCATAGTGGGATCCTGAAAAAGCACCTAAGCGTAAAGGGAGCCAAATCTAATGGAGGCTTCCTTATCAGAAAAACAGGTGAATGAGGGGGAGAAAGAACATTCAACTGTCTTGAATGTCATATCTACTGGTAAGTCTTTTAAAGCTTCCTGTCTGTCTAGTTCAGAAACTTGGATTATTGATTCAGGAGCAACTGAGCATATGACTTCTGATTGTACTGTGAAAGATATGCACAAACCAACCATCCATGAAGTCAAAACTGCGAGTGGTGAAATTGTAACCGTAATTGGTGAAGGTTCTAAAACTTTAAATGAATTAAAACTAAATTATATTCTTATTATTACGTCTTTAAATTATAGCATATTATCTGTTGCGCAAATAACAATTGCATTTCAATGCATCGTAATATTTTGGCCTTATTTTTGTGTTTTTAAGGACATCAAGACAAGACAGAAAATTAGTTGTGGCACTAAGAAGAGAAATCTATATTATTTGGATCTTAAGCCATCATCTTCGAAAGCTCTGGCAAGGGCATCATGCTTATCTGCTACTTCATCTAGTATTTCTAAACTTCGGCTTATTCATAAACAATTTGGTCACGCTTCGTTTGGATATTTGAAACATTTATTTCCAAATAAATTTATGAATCTTGATTTGAAATCTTTTAAATGTGATGTGTGTGCATTGGCAAAAAGTCACCGGATGAATTTTAAGTCTCATGTTAATTGTAGTCTTAAACCATTTATGCTTGTTCATTATGATGTATAGGGTCCTTGCAAAATTCCTACTTTAAATGGTGCAAAATGGTTTTGTGTCATTCATAGATGACTGTAGTCGTATGACATGGATTTGTCTCGTGAAAAATAAAAGTGAAGTCTGTGATTTATTTCAAAAATTCTTTGTCATGATTTCAAATCAATATACATGAAAATACAAGTCTTAACAACCAATAATGGAGGCGAATATGTGAATCATGAATTGTCAGATTTTTTAGTAAAACATGGTATTATTCACCAAACCTCGTGTCCTTATACCCCACAGCAAAATGGTATTGTTGAACGAAAAAATAGGCATTTGTTAGAAATGACAAGGTCTATGTTGATTGGGTCTAGAATGCCATTGCAGTTTTAGGGTATATCTATCACTACATCCACTTACTTGATAAACCGACTTCCTTCCGAGATTTTAAACTTAAGAACCCCTCTAGATGAATTGGCTAATCATGTAACAATGCCTTTGATTTCTAATTTCTCTCCAAAAGTATATGATTGCACTGCGTTTGTACATGTGTATTTTAATGAACGAAAAAGTAAACTCCATCCACGAGCATATAAGTGTGTGTTTGTTGGGTATGGGTTGAATAAAAAAGGGTATAGGTGTTATGGTCCTATTTTACAGAAAATGTTTGTAACTAGAGGTGTAACATTCCATGAAAATACTTTTTATTATGATAAAGAGGCAACTGCAAGTAAGGGGGAGAAATATGAATTAGAATACTTACAGTCTACTAGAAAGAAGGCAGTGAAAATGAATTTGAAAATGAAGTGCATAGTTTACATGAACAAAGCGTAATGCATGGTTTACATGAGGAAAACACATTGCATAGTTTACGTGAACAAAATGATTTTGAAATTGGAAACAGAGAACCTAGTTTTAATCATAATAAAAGCCCAACCAAAACCATAGATTCGAGTATAATAAGAACATTACCATGCATGAAAATAAAGACTGTTTTTTTTTACCACAAACAGAACCCATGCATGACGAAATTTTATATGATGAAAGTCAAAGTAATGAAATACAAAGTGAAGTTAAAGATGGACAGGATCTTCGCATAGACCTAGGAGCTAAGGACGAAGAAGAAAATATAGATGAACTTCCTTCAATATAGCTATGTGTATCTCGACTTGATGTTGAAGAAAAATGATCCTTACCAAACAGAACCACTCAAGGTAAGCCAAAACAGACATATGATCCGACACTATCTTCTACCCCAAGATACCCTCTTGCTAATCACATGTCTTATCACAGGATCAGTAGGGAATCTCAGTCTTTTCTGAATCAAATATCTGCAGTTTTTGTTCCTAACGGTATGCAGGATGCTTCGGAGGACCCAAGGTGGAGAAAGGCAATGGAAAAAGAAATGAAGTCATTGGAAAAGAATGAAACATGGGAAGTGGTAAACTTACCCAGT
>JANKOD010000193.1:24882493-24894761 GCA_026284645.1 Erythroxylum acuminatum | reverse complement strand
ATTCAATTCACAAAAATTACTAAAATTACTACTAATCAGAATGTGCACCAAATCTGACATTTCAGCTAGGTTTCACTTAATGCATTAATCCAACTAATAATCATCAGTCCATATCTCCTAATATACATATTGAAAAATTGAAAAATAAGTGGCATTGGAAAGCTAACTTAATAGGCTTAAACTTTTATTTAGTCCATTTTCCCTAATTCCATCTCAATTAATTTAGAAAAATCATCAAAACTCTAGGTTCTATTTCTCGGTTACTGTTAGCTTTAAGAGAGTGAATTGGAGCATGGAAAGTTACTGCTAGGGTTACTGTGAATTCACTCTCTTAAAGCTAAAATTAGCCAACACCTATTTCACACAAAAATGTAGCCAACATCCTAAATTGTAAGTGGGCATAAACCTTTCCTCATTTGCATACCTACACAATGAGTTATGCTCAAAACAGTACAGTAAGTCAAAAATCAATTTTTAGCTTTCTTACTCAATTACATCTCCTATCATACCAATTCAACTTCTACTACCATAAGCATCTCAATTGAACACAAAATCAATCCCTACATCATTCATACCTTCACTTGGACCAATAGGCCAAATTTGAAGTACTAAGTTCTTCATTTCTATGTAAGATTCATCATCCATATTCAATTAAAATCAAGCTAAAACCATAATCATTCATCTTCCTAACACATCATACATTTATACCCAACAATTCCACCTATAATTTTCATTAAATTCAAGCATCAATAATCATAATAAATGCACCCTAACTCCCATGAAATGCTTCTAACTACCATGGCATTAAATTCTTAAGTAAAGCACCATGAAAACATCATTTAAAGCTTAAGTAAAATCACTTACCTACTTATCTTCCAACCTTCTCTTCTCTTCAATTCTTTCTTAACTATCCTTGCTAACCACTTCTTCTAACCCCAAGCAAATAGATCATCATCATGGCAAGACAAAAGCTTGGTTGTAAGAAGAGGAACTCTTGCATATTGAAGAAAAAGTGAGTGAAAGAGAAGAAATCGATGGAGGTGAGAAATGAGGGGTGAGTTTCGGTTGTCTAAGCCAAAAACAACCTAATTTTCATGCTTAAAAGAAGTAAAACCGTGGGTGAGGATAAGGAGTTAATGAGAGGCTAGGTGGCAAGTTAGGATTAGTTTAGAAAAAGAAGAAAAGTCAAAGAAAACAACTCCTACACTTTAATCAATTTGATCCAAAAACAATTAAACCTCCACCCAATTTCGGTTCCTACACAATTTAAGGGTCCATTTATGGGTCCCACAAATATATGCAAGAGTGTAATACCAAATAACAGTAGAAAATCAACCGGTTCGTCACTTGGCGATTTTTTTCCAGTCCGGAAATTTTCTCCGGAAAATTCCAGAAAAAGTCCTAAAAATCCCTCAAAATATAAAACAGTCAATGGCTCACTCAGAATAATTTTTCGAACCCAATAGATACGTTAATCACAATAAAATTGCCTTAGGCACAAAAACCGGGAATGTCATGTATGCATGCCAAAATATTTATGCCAATATGCACATAGCAAGTATAAACGTACTAAATGTCCGTAATCATCTAACCCCTAATTTAGGGCGTTACATTTAGGTTTTTCTAATGTTAAAAATTGTAATTATTGTATTGTTTAGTTGTTATTTTATAGTTATATAGAAGGTCACTTATATTCAATTGTATATATACATATAGACAGAATAAATACATATTTAGAATGTAGCGTACAGGTTACAAACTTTTCATTTTTATTAACTTGTAAATTGTTTTCTCTAACTTTCATAGTGTACAAGTTACATCTATGTTGAAAATACTTCAATTGTGTGGACTTATATTGCTTTTGATTTTTTAATTATTTTGAAAAATTTTAAAATGACTCAATATGGGTTATGATATGTGCTTAATTATTGATACATTTAATCCATTACACTTAGTAATTAATGCCTTAAAATGTTTAAGACTCTCACTTTAGTTCATATTTGATTTTGGGTGCGATTTGGAAGCATAACAACTAAAGTGAGCATAAAGCACACTCATTGAGCCTTCTTCTCAATATTCATACTCTCTTGTCTTTATGGAGCAAGAAGAAAAAGAAGATTACAAGAAGAGATAGAGCATAAAAATAGAGAGTGAGGTATTGTGGCTCACAGCTGTAACAATTAAAATGTTACATGAATTATAAGATAGGAGGACACATCACGCTACCAATTTTGTGACATGAATTGTAAGAATGAGCCAGATGTCACTTAAAACGTAGCTTTGATTATAAAGAAAAAAATGTGGGATGGCTATAACATGGAGGACAAAAGTCACATGCATCACGTTACCAAGAAGCCATCTATCCCATTTCCTTAAAAACCTAGCTTTTGGAAAGATAAAAAAAAATGTGTGTGTGACGGCAATGTGGAGGGGGTTGAATAATGAAAATAGTAGCTCCACTATTTGGTTTTGAGCCATTTGTCCCATTTACTTAAACTTGAATTTTATTATAAGGAGAAAAGCATGTGAAGGTTGGGAATAATTGAGAGAGGAAACAAAAAGGATATATGAGACGGCTAAGAGAGGAATAACGAAGAGAAGGGAAAAAATGGGATACACCTCACTTCATTATAAAAGCCTTTACATTCATTAAGAGGAATGGAAGCTTTTGTTTTTAATATGAAAGCCTCTTGATCTTTCAAACAAACTTTAAGGTGCATTTTGAGAAGTGTTTAATTCATAATTGCATTAATTAAATTAAGTTTGAGCATTTAAAGTAGTTAAAATTATATTTTTTGGGTGATTGATCAACTTATATAGGTTAGTGGTAGACCAGTATAGGTTAAAGCTATTACAATTGATGTACTGAGAGTTTGTTGTAACACTTGTTGATGTATTAATTAACCAATGTTTCATATCGACCAGTGTCTCAATGACTAGTGAATTCGGTGCCTCTACTATATACTGTTTGATTAGTTCACTGTAAGTAGCCATTATAAAGGCTAATTTTTGGCTCCAACAACTAAGAAGGGTCCCAAAAAACTATAAATAGGCATTTTCTCATTGGCTTTAGCATTAAGAAGCATTTAAGTTCCTTTTACACGCATTCCTAAGTATTTTTAATCATTTGAGCAATTATTATCAAATTGTGAGTGGGAGCCTTTTTTAGATTATCAAAATAATCAAGTGAGCAAATTTGAGGTGTGAGCTCTCATTAGGGTTTTTGTTCATTCTATTTAAGTGTTTTTAAATTGGTTTTGAGATTCTTCTTCGTCTTAAAGAAAGACTAAAAAAGAGGTTCCTCTTTGCTAAAATAAAAGATTGTAAAAAAGTTATTCTTCAGGTTGAAAGAAGAATTATAGTAAAAATCTAATAAGAGTCTTGGGAGTGGATGTAGGTAAGGATTGTTTACTGAATCACTATAAATCAATCTGTATTTCTCTTTTTTTCACTTAATTGTTTACAAGCATCGTTAATCCTTTATTTTTATTCCATACATGTATTCATTATAATTTCTTATCATTATTTTGTAAGTTAATATCATTTCATTAAAATCTTGAAAACACCGAATTCACCCTCTCTTAGATGCCATTTGGGAATAACAGTTACATTGTTCAGTCAATATATCATACATTGGTCAACCACAAATCTAAATTGGTCAACTAGTGTACTTGAAAATATGTTTTCAAAGATTTTTCAAATTATTCAAATTTTCAAATTCATTGTCTTAATAAAATTTTAATTCAAACACTTTTCAAAAGATTCCTCAAAGAATATGTTAAAGATCTAGAGGACTTTCTTTGAAATAAAAAACCTTAATTCCTTTTGACAATTAAAAAAATTGTGCATTATTTCTTCAAAAAAAGAAAAAATTATGTATTAAGTTAAAAAGATGATACACTTATGCATCATGAGCCCCTAAAGTATTAAAGTAACCAAGTAGGGAAATCAACAAAAATTACATATGTATTTGTATACTTGTTATGCTTTGATTTTCCTTTTCTTTTCATCGCTTATAATGGATTTGAAGTTTATAATTTCCACTTTCTCTGTGGTTTCCTGAGATATCTCTTATTTTTATTTTACATTGCTTTTTTAAGGCATAAAATAATTTATTAATAGTAATTATATTATATTATCATTAAAACGTGGACTATGACGTCCATTGGTTCAACATTCATGCACTGTAAGGTTATAGGTATAAGCTTTCAAAATAAATTCATCACCATAAATTTTTTAAATAAAATATCCATCCATTATATTTAACCTATAAAATTATACTTAAATGATATAAAAAATTCATTAGATAATTATAAAAAAGTTAAAGATTCAAGGTATAAGCATATGGTGACTATAAATATAATCAATTACTTAACATGGTTATGAAATAAGATATGCATGTTATATATAGACTGAAGGATGAAGGAGGAGAAAGTATACAAAGAATTATAAAGCTATGAAAATAACAGGTATATAAATGATTCTCTCTACCATTTAGTTAGATTCATACATATATTTAAAACTTTTATATTTAATGATTGAAAAGAGAAAATTGAGATGTCTTTCTTTCTAATGTCTTTTTTTTTTAAATAGTAAACATGAAATGCCTATGTATCAAAGAAAGTAAATAAAATTACATATCTATATTTTAATAAATAAAGCCATTTATACAAAAACAACTTTAACACAAATTGAAAGTCAATTATTAAATTCATAAATACGTATACCTTGAATGTTATATGTAATCTGGTATACGTGTGTAAACAATTATATATTGAAAACCCTACACATGTGATTATGTTATGTACTTAGTATCTACCAGAGATGTGAGTCAATATGATCAGGTACAACAAGCTCAATTTAGGTCTAATCTGACCCAGTATAGTTTTCACTGAATTAAATAGGATTGGCCCGAGTTGACTGGGTTTCAAACCATGTTTGAGCTTTTTTGAAGAAAAAAAAATTAGGCTTCAAGCTAGGCTTAGACTTGGGCTTAACATTTAGGACGCAAATGGGCCTGAAGCTTAAGTATATATAGTTAAAGAAAACCTTAGTTTAGGTTCATCTATCGCATGTATGTTCTTCTTCTATAGTGAGAGTTGCTAACCTTATTTAAGAGTGAACAGACCCTAGTTCATCAATCCTACCATATCACCATATGTCTTCTATTCTTCTGTATATCATTGTTTGACGATATTTAGCCTTGCTTTTAAAGTAGAGAAAGTGACTGTAATCATTTTCTAAATGTTTATTTTTTGTGTCTCTATCTCCATGTCTTCTCTTCTTCTATTTATATTCTTTTCTATTTCATGGTTTCTCCCATACAAAATCTCAACTTATTTAGGTCTTTGTGCTTATACTCATAATTTTTAGGTAACAAGTGTATAGGTGTGAATGGATTCTTTCTAGTAAAGCAATAGACATTCCAGATGTTGTTTAAGGTAAAATTTGGATGAAGAGAGGAAGAGGTTAAGGTTGAAGTTAAGGTGAACATTTGGGTCGAGTTAAGTTGAGTTGGTTGAATTGGGTGGGAGTAGGCTAAGTTTGAGTTTTCAATAGGCTTTGGATAACTTAAACATGGTTAAGCTTAACATCATTCAGCATGAGCTTGTCCCAATTAGGCCTTAGGTTAGGTTTAGGCTACCTTTTAAGAGGGTCAGTGATATATGCTTAATTGTTGATACATTTAATCGATTACACTTAGTGATTAATGCTTTAAAGTACTTAAGACACTCACTTTAGTTCATATATGGTTTTAGGTCGATTTGGAAGCGAATGAGCTAAAGTGAGTCAAAAGCACTATATTTGGGCCATTTTCTAAAGAATTAGACTCACTTCTCTTCATGGAATAAGAAGAAGAAGATTAGAGCAAGAAGAAGATAAGAAAATACAAAAAAATGAAGAATATGGATAATGAAGAGTGAAGAGAACTGCTCATGGCTTGCATGAGGTTGCATTTGAGAAGCCTCTCACAGCCGTGAGAAGCTACTCGTGGGTGTGACAAACCATGTCACACCTGTGAGAAACCACTCACGAGTATGAGAAGGGCCAGCTGTCCATTAACCTACGTTTTCATATAAAAGGAACATTTTGGTGTTGGTCGAGGGTTATGAATAGTTTGGTGTTTTTGGCTGGGAGAAAACCGAGAGTGAAGCTTCAGGAGAAGATGAGGAGAAGGGGCAAAGCTCCATTCATTTGGAGACCTATGGAGAGCTAGCATCCTAACGTCAGTTTGGAGGTAACATCGACGCCGACGATCCGGTTAAGCATTTCTTCTTTGTATTTGTTGTTTCTTTCTCCCTTTAGGAATTGATTGTGTTATCCTATGCGTATGGATTTGAGTTTTGTGTATGAATGATCGTATTCTCGTTATCGTTTGCTTGCTTGTGTATGAACCCATAGCTAGAATTTTAATATAATCTGTAATTGTTATATTTGAGATTCATTTGTAGTGGCTAATGGTTCATAATCATTAAAGATAACATAACCTAGATTAAATAACCCGAGCGTATGAAGTTATTGCCTAGATTGATCTGTTTTCCTAATTCGTAATGCGACTGTCCAATTAAATCTAAAGATCATATCTTAAGTTATTCGGTAACTAGGTTTAATTAAAAAGTGTTTCTTAATTAAACACGGCCTAAGGAAAATCGGGTTTAACAGAGCTTGTTGTTAATCTACTACCAATAGTTCAAGGAGAGGAAAAAAAACAATAAATTAATGAAATATGTTTAATCGGGTGTAGGCTAAGATTGAATCAAAGAACCAGATTCCTAACGAAATCATCACTTTCATTATTTTTGCTTTTTTTTAATTTATTTTTATTAATTTAGTTTTGTCTTATTTTCTTATTTGAAAACCAAACAAACCCCCTATAACCTAAACACAAACTACTTTCATAACAAAAGCTAATTGAACACTCTTTGTAGGATTTACCTAGACTCACCATTACTATAATTATAGGTCTAATTTATTTTACATAGTGATACAACGCGTTAAGTCAGTCAAGCTTGCGTCATTCTGGTTGGTATACTTTGCATTAGTTAGAAAAATAGTAAGAAAATTATGGATACAAATATTGGGTTATAGCATTGGCTAATACAAACTTTTTGGCTAATACTAGCTGGTATCGATTGGTACCCAAATTTTATGGCCTAGTACAGCTATCGATGATGATCGATACCTTAATTTCATGCCACAGTGTCCTAAAGCTACTCTTCTATTCTCACAACTCTCTTGATTTCTCGCTCCTTCTCACTATCGCCATTATTGCTTGTCCTTGCTTATTATTACCCAATAATTTTTCCTCTCTAAGTCTCCTTGTCGTCTTCATCGGTACTTAATTAAAGATTATCCAAGAGGAAATTTATTGGAAGCAACGCTCAAAGATTTTTTGGATGCAGTATGGGGAGGCCAACTCTAAATACTTCCATGCACAAGCTTCCAAAAGAAAGAGAGTGAACCACATTAGCGCACTCATAGACGATAACGGATAACAAGTTTCGAACAATGAGGGTATCAGTACAGTTATATTAGATTATTTCGCTCAGCTGTTTTCAGTGTTAGGAGGCTCAGATTTTCAGCAGTTTGATTTTATTCAGTCGGTGGTTAATTCAGAGGACAATGCTCAGCTTTTGGCACCATTACAGATGGAGGAGTTCAGGAAAGCAATGTTTGACATGCATCCAAATAAGGCGCCCGAACCAGATGGTATGAATTTCGCGTTTTTTCAAAAATGCTAGCAGATTTTGGGGATGGATGTGTTTAACAATTGCCGCAATTGGATGGAAAAACAGGAATTTCCGGTTTCTCTTAATGATGCCATGATCGTGTTGATACCGAAAAAAGACAATCCTAATAACATGAAGGATTTTCGTCCAATAGCTTTATGTAATGTCCTCTATATACTCATAGCCAAGGTTATTGCGAATAGACTCAAAACCATCCTTCCTAGAATTATCGGCTTTCGTCCCAGGGCGTCTCATCACCGATAACATTATGGTGGCCTTTGAGATTATACACTACATGCGAAACAAAGGTAAAGGTAAAGTCGGCGAAGCAGCGCTTAAGATCGACATCAGTAAGGCTTATGATAGAGTTGATTGGGATTATTTGCGGTTCATCTTATTAAAGTTGGGGTTTGATCGAAAGTGGGTGGATCTTGTTATGATGTGTGTTACCACAGTCCGGTATTCAGTGGCTTTCAATGGTTCTGAAATTGGCCCTATTATTCCTAAACGTGGGTTGAGGCAGGGTGACCCGTTATCCCCGTATCTTTTCATTCTGTGTGCAGAAGGTTTATCAGCTTTACTCCGGATAAGTGAGGCCCGAGGGGATATTCATGGAGCTAGAATCTATACAGGGAGTCCTAGTGTCTCGCATCTCTTTTTTGCAGATGATAGTTTTCTGTTTTTTCGGGCAACTGAGAGAGAAGGCCAAAATATCAAAAGGATTCTTGCTCTATATGAAGCAGCGTCGGGATAGGTGATTAACTATCAAAAGTCAGGTATCATGTTCAGCTCTAACACTACACAATTTGATAGGAATGTGGTTAAGTCTATCCTGGGCGTAAGTACCCCGTTGGATCATGGAAGGTATTTAGGACTACCATCTTTAATTGGGAGACAGAAAAAAACAGGTTTTTGATTTTATAAAAGATCGGCTAAGTAAACGCATCATGAGCTGGAAGAACAAATTGTTATCCAGAGCAGGGAAAGAGGTAGTCATTAAGACTGTTGCCCAAGCGTTGCCAGCTTACTGCATGAGCGTTTTTCTTCTCCCTCGAGGAACTTGTGATGAACTACAAAAACTGATGACGTCCTTCTGGTGGGGATCAGGCTCGACTGACAGGAAAAAAAATACATTCGGCAAGCTGGGAGCACCTCTGTGTACCAAAAAAATATGGGGGTATGGGTTTTCGGGATCTCCATAGTTTCAATCTTGCCATGCTATGCAAACAGGCCTGGAGGTTCATTGCCTATCCAGATTCACTTCCGAGTAGAATTTTTAAAGCGCGATACTTTCCTACTGGTAGTTTTCTGGAAGCAAAGGATCAAACCAATGCGAGTTTTATTTGGAGAAGTATTTATGCCGCAAAGGATATTCTGGTTCGAGGGGTTCGGAGGAGGGTGGGCGATGGGTCTTCGATTAATGTTTTCAAGGACTCGTGGATAAATGAGTCTGATAATTTCTTCATCACTTCCCCTCCAATTCAATTTTCGAGTAACATGAAAGTGCGGGAGCTTTTTAATGAGTCAGGTTCGGCGTGGGATGAACAGTTGCTAGAAGGATTGTTCACGCCGTATGATGTCGGACAGATTTCCAAAATCCCCATTGCGATTACAAAACCCCCTGATCAGTTGATTTGGCACTATAATAGGGATGGTTCGTATTCGGTAAAGTCAAGCTATAAATTGGCTCTCAAATTATGTAGCGGTAGTGCTAATTTCATTATGGAAAAACCTTGGAACCAACTGTGGAATTTGCCTATCCCTCCGAAAATAAAAGATTTCATATGGAGATGTTGTTGGGACTTCGTTCCTAGTAAAGTTCGCCTACGGAGGAAGGGAGTCATGCTCCCCTTCGAATGTGACGTTTGCGGATATGAAGAAGATCTGAACCATGTGTTGTTTGAGTGTCCTATAGCTAAAGAATGCTGGGCATTAGCGAATATGCAATTTCAGCCCATGGGAATCGACGATCTGTTGGGGCATATTATAGAAAACATGCCTAAACATCTGCTATCGCGTGCATTAACGATATCATGGAGCATTTGGTATCACCGCAACCTTCGAGTATGGCAAGGTAAGATAGTTCCCTCTAATATGATCGTTCATTTTGCTGATAATTTTCTGCAAGACTGGCAGGTAGCTCGAAGATGTTTTGAGAGGATCAGGGTAACAGAGCACACTCTCTGTCCTAGTGGTTTAGGCTGGCGTCCACCTCCGGATGATTTTGTGAAATGTAATGTGGATGCGTCCATGTTTAAGGACCAGAATGCTACGGGTTTTGCTGCTGTACTTAGGGACGCAAGGGGACGATTTATAGCTGCTTCTTCAGGGTATTACCCTTCTTTATTTGATCCAGTCATAGTCGAATTAATGGCGATACGGGAAGCACTTTCGTGGTTGAAAGACAAACAGATTGACCAGGTCATTATGGAATCGGACTACATGCTGGCGATTCAAGCTATTAATTCTTCTTCTTCTAGTTATTCAGAGATCAGATTGTTGGCGTTTGATTTTCAAATGCTTAAGCGACAATTCCTTCATTTTTCCTTCCAATGGACGCGTAGGAGTGCTAATAAGACGGCTCATTCCTTAGCAAGGGTAGCCTTATTTCATGCACACCATCATAGTTGGGACACTAGTCCTTCTTCCTTACATTCTATTTTATTGCTTGATCAATCCTTTTGTAATATTGATGATAGGGAAAGGCTCGTAGGATCCGGGTGTATGGGGTAAGCCTATCGGCTTGGGTTAGATTTGTAGCCTTTCTTCGATATCAATTTTGGTTTTACTCAAAAAAAAAAGTAAGTGTATGAAACATGGTTATTGAGAAAAATAGCTCAGATTATTTTATGTAATCCAAAATCAACACATTCAAAAGCAAAATAGTTGGAATTGAGGCTTAAGTGGGTACAAATTGATTACACATGACACCTCAACAAAACCCATTAGTTTATCCTTTTAATTTGTTTCTTTAATTGCTATCCCTAGTTAGTAAATAACCACATCCAATCTCCCATTTTATGTTTTTTTTAGTCTCTTTGTAAGCTCTAAACTTATTTTTTATCAGTACGTTGACAATTGTTAACTACTACCGTCAATCCCTGCAGACGGAAGGTTGGTTCCAATTCAAGTCCTCTGTATAAATCACTTGCAAAGATTCAGTGATCATCCATTAATTATACTATCATTACTTTGTCGATTACTTATTAATACTAGAACATGACTTACAAGGTCAAGAAAAACATGTCCTAGCCTTGGTGGTGGCATGAGATTTTATGCAAATGGCTATTTTTCTACATTTTGCTTAATCCCAAAGTACATATAATTTCTTCAAAGTTGTCAAGAGAGATGGGGAAGTAGCACTGGAATGAATTTGTATATATTTGTATCTTAGGTGAGCGTTAGAAAAAGGATTAATAATTTGTTTCACAATGTGTACTTCTTATATAAAGGAGGAAATATTGTTCAAACTCCTAAATTTTCAAGTGGCTACCATATTCAAATTATAGATAAAGACTTGAAATATTAATCTATGTGGGCATAAGTGCAAGATAAAGAAGCACAGAGGGATTGAAACCTGTTACGATAAAAATAATGTTAGCTGTACACAGCTGGAAGGGAGTATAAGAATAGAAATTGTAACCGTCTGGGGCATATATGAATTTAGCTAATGTTGTGTTTCTCTCTCTATGTCTCTCTCTCTCTCTCTTTCTCTCTGATTCTCTGTTCTTCTTCTGGACTCTTCTCTCCCCCCTCTCCCTTTCTCTTCTGTTCTTCATTTTATTTCGTAACAAAACCCGACATCTTAAAATCAAGATTGCTTTTTCATGTGCTATAAAGAAGAGGGTAACGAGATAAGTCATCATTTCTCTAACGGATATGAAACCAATTTTTTTTTAACCTAGATCATATAGAATTTTATGCTTTAGTTTACAATTTTAATTTAGAGTGTATGCAAAAGCAATAACATCTAATGTATGCAATTCATCCCAGTGGCATTGCTTGTTTAACAAATTGTTATGGATATGATAGTAAAGCAATTTTCGAAAGTACACATTGTGAAAGAAGTACACATTGCTAGGTAAGTAACTCTGAAATCATTGGCATCCACCCCTTTTAAGAAACAAGAACAGCATAACCAAATCTCCTTCCAAATTGAGCAATGCTAAGATAAAGTAGATACACGAGAAAAGTAACTTTGAAGTTTAAGTCCCTGTTTTATTTCAGGGTTAATAATGGGATGGAATGGAACGTAACACACTTTTATCGTTTGTTTGAAGGTTTCATAATAGAATGAAATGGACTGGGATGGAAGCAGACGGTTTTATGTTGCGTTCCATTCCATCTTAAACAGTGAAAATAAGAAACCTCCGATTTGGGGGTTTAGGATGGAACGTAACAGAATAAATACATACTACCTAATATATCCTTAATAATTTTTCTTAATGTCAACTCTCACCGAATCATAATATTAATATATTAAATAGAATATAGTAATATTTAATATAATAAATTTTATTAAATAATTAATAACAATA
>JANKOD010000193.1:24867396-24882393 GCA_026284645.1 Erythroxylum acuminatum | reverse complement strand
AATCACATAAAATAAAATAAAATATATTAAATAATTAATACTAATATTTTTATATAATTAATAATAAAATAATAAACTTCCTGTAACAACTATTTTAATATAAGGAGTATAAAAATCATTTATTATACACTACATTCCATTTCATTCATCTTCCAAATAATATTTCACTACATTATATTATGAACCCTTCCATCCTTCCCAAACAACTTTTTACTATATTACATTCCATTACATTCCATTATAAACCATTCCATTCCCTTCCATTATATTATATTCTATTCCATTAATTAACATCTAACAAATCAGGACTTAAGTCAACAATTGTTGTTAATTTTGTGAAGCATTTTTACACGTGGGTACTTAAATTAGTGTTCTATTCAGTTACAGACAAATCCCGCAGTAACTACACCTAAGCAGTAACGGTAATCTCGTAGGTAGCGTTAGAACAATTAAATCAATCAATCAGTAGCTCCTCTGTTTTTCTCCATGTTCTAAACTAACTACAAAGGGAATCCCACTCCAGCTTAAACAAATATTTGACAGGAAAGCTCAGCAACCTTGCATCTATCAACAGATTCAAACCATTTTCAACTAAACCCCTTAATAATCTACATGTAGTCTTCTTAACTCAGTTTGAAAAGTAGGACTGGCTGTCAGGATTCGATGTGCAAGAGCCCTTATATCATCCCGTGAACAATCTCGTGCGATTCGAACTAGCTCCCTTAGTGCACCTCCATGTACCATGTCTTTTGCATTCACCTCTGTAGTGTATGAAAGTTAAGACCTTTTGGACTGACACTGAACAAGAGGCCAGACTTCACAGCAAAAACAAGGACGAAGAAGAAAATTTACCATGCTGAGCCAAGTGGCAAAGCGCAAGCTCTATGTGGCGACTGATTGATGAGGCTTCACTATTTGCACTCTGCACAATCCATGGAAGCACACCATCCTCAATCAGTAGTGACTTTCCAGATTTAGCTCCTGCTCCATCAAAAGGAAAGATACTGTTATTTAAACATGAAAAGATGTCACCATAAAATGGCAGACAATCATAAGATCTCTGCTTGAGGAAGAAAATGATTTCAGGAAATGACAAGCAAATACTTAACAGGGTTTATCACCGCTTCTACAACAAACTTCAAGAATTATTTACCTTGAGTTGATGATTTTGATTCACACTTGGCAAAATTTGCTATCCCTCGGGCAACTTGAGCAAGAACATCTTGGTGCCCAGATCTGACCATTCCCAGCAAAGCCTTAATGCCACCCTCTTCTCTCAGCTTCATCTGCAACTTATCTGCAAAGCAATAGATCATAACGTTAGTTATCAGCTTGCAAAGGGCAACTTGTAATGCACCACCACCTATAAAAGTAAGTTTGCCTTTTAGATCTCAGGTGAACTATACTAATCTCCAAAACCATCCGAAGATACTATGTACAATTTACAAAAAGGTGACTAAAAGGTTATGACAAAATATTTTTTTCATAGGGACCTTAGACATTATTTTAGATCCATAGTTATTTGTGGAGTTCACTATTAATAAGTTAACAAATTATTGCTTGCCGACAAATATTTAACTTAATTCCTAGTATAACAGTAATGTAAAATTTATACTGTTAATTTATCAGGATAGTTGAACTAAAAGGTCATAATTATGTGCATCTCGTGAGCAACATCTAAATCTCAGCTTGTAAGAAACAACACATGACTAAGGCCTTGATGGTGTCATTTACCTACAGAAAAATGAGCTAACAAAGTTCTGGACACAATTTGATTCCATATTCTATGTCAATTACAGAAAAAACACATGCAGCTGACAATAAAGATTCCATTCAATCGAGTATCATAACATATAAGCCATCTAAAAGCATAATAGCATTCTCATCTATCAAATAAAGTTGCAGCATCAGCAATGTCTGTTCTCGATTGCTTGCATGTCCAAACTATAATAACAGAATATTTAGCATTTTTGCTCATTTTGCCTCTCATTCTTCCATACCAATTTTATAAAAAACGCTGATCTGATTCCCATACTCAAATTTGAATAATACAGAAAATTAAAAATTTCAGCAGAATGAACACAACATGCGGTGGGCAAGTTTACCATTTCCACAAAGATTAGCAATTGCCCCAGCAACCATTCGAAGTGTCTGAGGATCCTCTGCATTGGAAGCTGTCATAGATAGCAGCTGAATGCCACCTTGAGCCATTATGAGCTCTTGATTGGTTTCTGATTGTACACAATAAGTGTTAAACGTGATTAATCAAATGCAATGAACCAACCACGTCAACAACATTTCTAAATGACCTAAAGGTCATAAGACAACAGATGCAACAACTTACCATTCATTGCAAGATTGGCAATTGCGCCCGCTGCAACTCTTTGTATTGACTCGTTTCCGGAGCTCCTAAGCAGCATCAGTAAAGACTTAAGACCACCAGCTTTCACAATCTTCCCTTGATTAGTTTCTGTAAGTTAGTTGGAAATTTTACATCATTAATGAAGCCAGCAATTGGGACAAAATACCCTACAAGTGACAAATGGATATGTATGGTCGTATATTTGATAATGCATGCCGTAAATCAAGTCACAAAAGTCAAGAATCAAGCAAAAAAATAAATTCACATCTGACATAAGAACGGAGGTTGGCAGCATCTATCAACCCTAAGCTACACAAATTACTATTGAACTTCGGACATTTGAGTCAATTCATATTCTGTCAATATCAAAGCCAATAGAAAGAATCTAGAAATTTCACAATGTAACTAATGCCAATACTTGTAATAATAAAATTTCTAATTCCCATTAGAGGCTTATTAAATTAGTTAATACAGATTTCCTTTTTCAAAAAAATAAAATAAAATAGTTAATACAACTTCACATCTGAACATCCTCTTCCAAGCAAAATTCAACTTCTGCTTGTTATGACTAATAATTTGTTCCATTAACTGTAGAACTCACAAATCTCCATTTTACTTAAATGAGTTAGGACAACCGTGAACATAAAATACTAATTTGTTTTGATCTGGGAATCATATCAGAAGCGATAACATTGCCAACGCCAAAAGAATTTGAAGCTATTCTCTGAGAGAATCTATGAAGAACTAGCAATAAGAAATTGTTCAGTTAATTCCCTGTCAGGCATTTCAGATAATAAGCTTCCATCACATCTTAACCACGTTTAATAGAACATAACAACCAAATAATATGTTCTGGCAATCATCAACTCCATGAGCCCATCCCCACTGAAATACAGAATGCTAGGGAAATCCTGAAAAACAAGATCTTGCAATGCAAAAATGTTAAAGAAATGCAATAGAAGAAACAAATTTTCAACACCTTCAGCAGCTAAATTTGCCACCACTTTCACGGCATGGACCCGCACATCAGGATCTTCTGCTTCAAGAAGTGACAGGATCTTCTGCAGTCCCACTTAGAGGATACTAAATTTTGTTAGGAAACAAATAAAAGGAAAGTGATCCATCAACATCAACAACAGATCACCAAAAAGTCTTGAAAATGTGAAGCACCCGGCAGCCACTACCTTGTTCGAAGAGTTTAGCTATTGAGGCGTTCTCCCCATTGCCAGAATGGTTGAGTTGTGAATTCCCAACTTGATGAATGGTAGAATCCTGGCCACCAAGAACTTGCTCTGGTTCAACTCTGTCAAGTTTCCTTCTTGTCTAGAAGAGATAAAATCCAGTCAGTAATAAAAGTACATAACCAAGGCACATAAGATAGAGGTTTAAAGACAATGAACTAATTTTTTTTAAAGGCCTAATCATATGGTCCATCATATACCACGAAAAATGCTATAGTTTCACAATTTGTAATTATGGTTGAAAGAAAAGTATAGTAACTACACAAATCAAGACTTATTTAGAGTAGTCATTCAGTCATAGGGATCCACAAAAGTTGTTTTAATTCGCTACAGGTACCATACTTCCTCCAGTGCTAAAATTGAAATGTTGTCAATTGAAGGAAATTCCAGTATTTTCAAAAGTTTTGAGTCTCAAAAGGACTTGGCACCATGTTCTATAGATTATTTGATAGTCATGAGAAATAGAGTGGTGGATCCCTCACAAACAATTAAAGGTAAACTGTAGATGAACTGGCAAACCCCACAAGGCCAATACCTCGTCGGCCTCAAAATCCAACTGCAACAGCTGACTTTCAAGCATTGTTATTTGCTCTTCAAGCTTTAGTTTCTGAAGTGCCTCATCTTCCAGCATCTTGCGAAGCTTTACGAGCTCAGAATTACTTGATTCCTACGAAAATTAGGCATAGTGACTTACTATAGTAGCCCAAGCAATACTCAAGGAAAAAAAAAGTGAGATTGCCAAGAAAGGTACAAGAAGTACCTCTAATCTCTTCGATTGTGCTAACTTACTATGAAGATTATTGACTTCCTCTTCAGCAGCCTTTCTCAAAAGTGTTTCTTTCTCAAGCAACTTTTTCATTTCAGCAACTTCTTGCCCAGCAGCCACCTTAGGCCCCTTCATGCCACAAGTTGGATGATTTCAGACCATATCACCATAACCTTGAGAGCTATTGGTTTATAATCACCAGAAACAATTCATAGAACTTTTAATGGAAACATGGGGATAACACAAAATGCATTGTAAATTTGATCAATAAAGACAGTGAACTTAAAACAGGAATTCAGTTGTATAATTTCACCTCAGAAGCATCATTTTGGAATCTAACCATATCCCCATTGCTAATATGCGTTGGCAGACTCATTGCCCATTTTTCTTCTAGCTTCCTAATTGATTCCATGAAACTTTTTTCGTACTTCAACCTTTCATTCTGTGAAATATGCATAAGGACATTAGAACATTTCTGAGTTCCACAAGAAACAAGGATTCAGGGTTCAATATCAGGAGCAGAATTTCCATATAGAACTTAAAGGCAATTACATCACAGACAACGAAAGCATTTTTCTCCTCATCTTTAAAGTTTTTCCACTTCAACTGCATTAGAAGATTATGCAAAGGTAGAATTGCAAAGCATGAAAAGGTCAGCATGGATGTCACAAAGATTAACATTAATAGGGGTGATCTCATCAGGTTGGTACGAACCAACTCTACCCGAGCATCTGCTTTCCTCCAGTTCGAGTTAATAAGTTGCTGGTTTGTTACCAGATCAGTCTAACAGGGATCAGGTTGTGTTCCATACAAAAAAAAAAAAATCCCGATCCGGAGCCAGGTCTGGTCATTTCAAATGGATTTCTTGTGTTGCACAACCCGCATTTTTAATAGTCCTTGTTATCAATTTACACTTTTATTACTGAAAAATTTTGGATAACTATCCCAGTGCACTACTTCATTACTCAAAGAAATTCGAGGGCCACTTCTTCTGTAACTCTTGCTCAAACATGGACCACCAGCCACCAAGTAACTTGTCATTCACAGGAATTCATGAAGATGCAAAGCATATGGATACCAACACACACCTAAGCTCAGAGTAAGAAATGTCTTTATTTAAGTATTTATGACTTATATACCTCCAATAAATCTGTGTAGTTTCTTTCAGACTCAGAGATTCGAGCTTGTGCTTCGATAGTAATTCTTTCAATTTCATCCTCAAATGCCTTCTGCTGCCTTTCATGCTCTGCAGTTACTTTATCCAACTGTATGTCTAGCTTTCTGGACAAGCTTTTGTAATCAAATTCTTCCTTCAACTTCAACATATTTTCTACCTTCATTGCCTATGACAGGCCAACAGGAAAAGATAAGTCAGAGAGACTAAAAGTTTCTAGATCATACGTGGGAATCAATGAGTGAATATTTGTCAAAATGGTGAACTAGATGCTCAGATGAAATTTATTATGGTAAGTAATGTACAGAAAAATATTATAGTCAGTGAGACTATGAATACACAAGTTTCAACGTAGGTCCAGGTTGGTATCTTAACAGAGTGCTGAAAAAGAAAAGTTCAGTTTCTACAGCACTCACCCTTTGTCCAAACATTATAGTACTAGCTGTCTCTCCTCGATGGCGGGGGGATGGACCAATAGTAATAACAAGTGAAGTTCTAGCTGTGCCTGTTGAAATTTCAGAAAGGAACATAATTTATCACAAAATAGAAGATGGTCGCCCCTGATATCAAGATTCCAAATGCTGCTCCGTAGGATCAAAGCCAGTACAAGAATATATAATTTGGAGAAATGCTGAATAAATTGTAAATGGACTTTTTAATGAAAAGTGGCAGAAACTAGGTTCAGTGAGATTTCCCTAATAGTTCTTTTTGTATCAAAAACCACCACAAATCCACATAGATACCTAAGAACCAACAGTATATATCTAGTGTACCTACAAGACCAAAATTTGCATATTATCCGAATTACAGCACGTGATAACTAAGAGTATACATTTTCATTCAATCTGTTGTTCTAAATATTCAAGCGAAAAAAATCAAGTTCTATGCATGTGAGGACTATATAAACCCTATGCCCACTAACATATGTGAAACTCTAGGAGCTTGTAGTCAAGCACTCTGGCTGAATGAGATAAAAGAAGCATGATCAACCTTTCAACAGTGTTGAAAGTTTGAGAATAACTTATAGCAGAGATTCTTTTACCTCCAAATGAATCTCTTAGCAATCGAGTGAGCTTTGAATCACGAACAGGGATATGCGCACTATTTTCTGCCAAGGCATTGATGCACTTCCCTAGAGCACTCAAAGAGAGATTGATAGATTTAGCTTCCTCTAGTGTGTGCCCCTCACTCCCTGCCAATAACAGATGAAACAAACAACATTAACATAAGAAAGAAGATATGTTCCCCAATATAAGTAACGGCTGTCAGCAATGACATCTATAAAGACTAATTTATGTTAATAGAAATAACCCCACATCCATAGTAGCGCGCTACATACCAGACTTATCAATACGCTCTGAACCAGCAAGATCTACAACAACTAACTTTCCTTTCCGAACTAAAGTAGGCTTCAGAGCTTTAACCATGCGAGAGTCGTTACCATTCTCACTTGAAAGGACAGAATCTCTTCCTTTAACCGATCTCTTCACATGTACCTAAAGCATTTCATACATCATTAGTGAACCACTATGTAATACAAACTATGTTCGGTGACAACCTAGCAATTCCAAAAGCAGAAAAACTGTAGGAAAAGAAAAGATCAAGTTAATTCACCATTAGAATGGCATGACTTCTAGAAGATTCAGTATTCAATTTGGTATTTGCAGCAACTCGATGTACTTCTCCAAGCCTTAACAATTCAATAAAACTCTGTTGATCCCTGATTTCAACTAGACTAGCCCCAGGTAATGAGACATCACCATTTTTGGGGTCTTCAACAATTGTTATATTATCATTAGAAGGATCAAGAAGGTCCTGTATTGTCTCCATATATAGCTGCATATATGTCGAAAATTAAAGTGAATGCAGATACATATGAACTACAAAAGCTCAAGTTGGTAGTACCACAATTCAAAATTGTTAAACCAAAACTTGTAGAACAAGAGATGATTACAATACCAGAAAAATAAAAAATGAGACTATTTAAAGGCCGACAACCTGCAGATAGGAGACTAAAATAGAATCAGTCTCTGGAGAAACATTAGCTAATATATCTTCCATAGCACGAACCATTATTCCACGAGCAGCTGTATCTTCGTCTCCAAGTCGTCCAAGAGTATATGTTTTACCTGTGCCAGTTTGTCCATATGCCATGACTGTTCCATTATATCCATCCAAAACACTCTGCAGAAGGAAACAATAACAACATGTTCTATTCATAATCACTACTTGACGCAAATCAGGTCAAAACAACAACCAAACCACATTGTAGAGCAGTTAGACTGAGAAATCCTTTTGAGCCCATCAATTATTGCATCACAAATACCCACTAGATTTAAGCTAACAAGTCTGTATTTGACGATTATTTAACAAGATTGACATTCTGGTACTCATTAAAATTGAATAATGTTGCCTATCATTTCAACAATGCATCATTTCTAGCTTTCCCATTCCCTATTTGGGTTCAGCTGGTAGGGGATCGACAACTAGTGACAAGTAACATAAAAAGCTTCTTTCCATATGAGTTATTTCAAGATTCAGTTTTCAGACCTGGCTTTAAACAATTATCAGTTCTAACAACCTTTAGGCAGCCTTGCTAAAATTCGTGGGTATTTGAAGTAAACCCTTTCCCTAGTTTACTTTACATAGCTATATATCAGACAGTAGGCTTTACTAAGTTTTACATTTCATACTTGAATGATCATCATTTACCCATTTTGTTCCCCAACCACAAGTTCCTCCCATGCTGTGAAAAATGTGTTTGTAAAACAGTCTGCCTCAGCTCACAAGGAAACGACTCTTTTTTTTTTTAACAAGGCTAAAGCTCATCCCAGCTATTTACTAAACAAACTCCTCACAAGACTAACAATTTAAGTTCTCTTTAGACAAAGTCAGCTGAATATCGAAAAACTTAATTTTGGTTCAGCGTATTTGTACTTCCAAAGACATGGTCACAGACTCTAGTTGGTTGGCCAAATTTTGTTGGTGAGATCCTAAATCATTCCCGGCTTTTAAAATATTTTAAAATGATCAGATACAAAAAAGAAAACATGAAGAATAAATTTAGATATCATTTACATCTATACCTCCACAACCGGCTTCGCCACAACCTCATAAACGCGTTTCTGTGATGCAAATTCAGTGAGGACTTCATCAAATTGAAATGTATCCGAGTCCCAATTGTTCTTCCTTAGTTTCAGCCGCTTAAGCTGTAATCAATCAGAAAAAACAGTTTAAACAAACAAAAAAAAGAAGCAAGTATAAAGATGCATAACCGATTATAATTATCTTCAAGAGATACCTCCGGTTGCAATTCTACACAGTCACCAAAATCAGCATCCGCCAACATCTCCTCCGCATTGCGCGGCCGCAATCTCACAGCTACCCGAACTCTTCCAGGAACTGCTCTCAAAGCACACACACAAATAACATACACATATCAACACGCAAGTCTTTACAATTTATCCAGTGTATAAATTACATAGGTGTAAATAAAGAAAAATAATATTGTAGTAGAGGCTTGAATTCGAAAAATGCACGGTTAAAAACAAGGATCAAGAGAATTCAGCTTCAATGGTAACCTGCGGCATGGTCCTTGGAGGGTCCGAGAGAAGCGGGAGCACTTTTACGGACGCCGGAGCTAGTAAGAGGTTTGGATTTAAGAGACAACTTTGAATTGGAGTTGAGGGAAAGAGGCTTGTCGAGTTTGCTGGTGTTGAGAGAGGCTCTGGTGTTAGTGTGGTTACCACTTCTGAAACTGCCGATTCCTGCAGCGGCCATTAGAAGGAGAAGGAGGTGAAGTTAATTTGTAAGATATATATATATACTGATTGGATTGTATTTGACACACGACTTGCATAAGAAACCTGTTACTGTTAGTTTATGGTTTGAGTTTTGAAATCTTAAAACGGAAGGGGAGGAGGGGACAAGTGGGTGTCAAATTGGTGGGATGTGTGGGTCCCGCAGAAAAGGGAAAGAAATTAAAAAAGTGGCCCTACCTACTTTCATTTTAGTTTTAAAGGCTATATATATATATATAGTACATGTGTGTATATTAATTGGTGACGGTGCTACTACTTTTAATAATTAATGTTGACGTTGTGCGTGGCGGTGATCCAATTCTATTTGCTTTGTAAAAAAACTTTACTTTAAATTAAATTCCAGAAATTTCACACATGTCGAGTCAAATCACACTCAATTCCTATCCTTCCCACGCTTTTTTTTTTGACAATCTTTCTGAATTGTAGAACTCATTTGCTAAACAGCTGACTTTTAGCGATTTTAAAACTTTTAGTTGATTCAATAAATTAAACAGCCATAAAAATATTTGTTAAATAATTAAAAAAACATTTCTTTTACGTACAAAAAATCAATTATATTCTTTATTTTATCTTTAAAATATAACATTCACGTTTATGATAAGAATTGTCAAAAGGCGTGTGTGAATTTTTTTTACATTTTTTATCATTTTAAGCTTAATTATGCAACTATTAGTTTTATAAAAAAATTAATTTTAATTTTAATTATGTTACTATTGATTTAATAAAAATTACAATTAAAATAATAAAAAATAAAAAAGAAACCAAAATATTTTAGTTTTAAATTAACTGTCCGTCACACTTATTTTAGTTTTTTGTTTCCTTATCATTTTAATTTTAATTTTTCATAAAATTTTTAAGATCAAAATTCTTGAAGTTTAAAAATTAATTAATTTATAAATTATAAAAGTATTAAATGAAACTAAAATTTTGATTAATTTTATTATTATTATAAAATTAATTAAAAATATTATTATTGTGAAATTAAATATTTAAAGTCTAAAATCTTATGAAAATATTTAAAGAAGTAATAAGATATAATACTCATATTTTTATAATTTTTTTAAAATTATATTTTTTAAAATTATTTTATACATAAATAAGTAACACTAAGCAATTAATTTTAGCCTATATATTTAATAAGCAGTTGATATTCTATTGATCAAACCAACTGTCAACTGATATAATTTAAAATTAAATAATTATTAATATAATCATATAACAAAAACTGATTGTCAAACAAGCCTATTTATGAATGAGTACTGACAGGAACGGCGAACCCACCCCCCACACCATAAAATCCGTTTCCAAGGCAAACCCTGACGGATTCAACATCAATTGGAATTAAGCATAGATCAAGTTTCTCCAAATGGTCGGAGGTTCTGTCGGATTCTATTTCTCACCAACCGTTGCTGTAACATGATGGATGATTAAGGTGGTTGCCACTTCCTTCTCAGCCTTGCCTTCAATACCGTTTAGGCTTCCATTTCAATTTCTTTCCTAATCAACAACCCCCCGTTCCTTACCTGTTAACTCACTCTGCCTCAGACCTTACTGCCAAAATGACTTCACCTTTTTTTGCTGTCAGTCGTTTCACTTTACTTTTTTCTTATCAAATTTACAACCATTTCTTTTATTTTAACCGTACATCCTAAAAAATTATACTAAAATCAAACCAATCCAAGATTATTTTTATTAGTTTGGTTTAGGTGATTTGAATTAATTTAGCAATTATTAAACTAAATAAACCTTCAATAGCATTACTTTTAATTATTAATGAAATAATTTTTAATTATGAGAATGTTAATTATACTTCTATAATCTTTTTAAACCATTTATCATACTAAAATTTCTCGGTTAAGTGGCAAAGTGCATAGTTTTATATATATAATATGACAAAAATGTTTTCTAATTTCATTTCTATATGTCAAAAAATTGATCTTTGTAGTAAAACAAATCAAAACAAAATGTAAGTTTATGATATATTTTTAGTTTTAGTTTTCTACTTTTATTTTCAAATTTAGAAAAAAAAACTTGTTTATCTGAACTTTTAATTTTAGTTTCTTCTAGTTTTCAAAAATTATGAAAATTATAAATAGTAATTTTTGTTTTCTATTTTTGCTTTTCATAATTTGATTTATTTTTAACTAAATATATATTATTTAAGATATTCATATATTAATTTTAATAAGAATTATGAATAATTAAATTTTATTTAATATTTTTAATTAAATTAAATATAGTATTTATTAAAAAATATAATTAAATTTAAAATATCTTCAAACTATATAAATTTCAAATAAAATTTAATTTAGTTAAAAATTAGTTTGGTTTTAAATATATTTTAATAAAATAAATATTTTGTTAGTAAATAATATATTATAAATTAAAATAATTTTATTTAATTAAAAATAATTTTATTTAAAGTTGTATCTGATATGTAATTATTATCAGTAATAAAAATAGAACTACATTAACATTAACAACCAAACAAAATTTTGTTTTTATTTGAAAAAATAAAAACTAAGAACGAAAACTTCTAAAAAAATAATTGGAACTAATGCCAAACACTTTGTATTATACCTTTTTTTTAATTCATTTTATTTAAAAAATTTATAAACCATGTAATTTTAACTTAGACATTTTTTGAAGTAAGGAATGACTAACTATCAATATTAGGAAAGATTAAGCACAAATATTTCCATTTTATTGAATAGAAACACAACGAATATGTACTCATAGAAAAAAATTAAATAAATTATTTGAAAAATAATATTTTATTGAACAATAGAAATTTTAGTGTTTAGATTTTTTTTAAGTAACTTATTTATAACTTATAATAATAATAATAATTTTAAATCCTATTTTTATGTATAAACTATCTTTAATATGAATGCACCTAGTTGAGGAGCTAAATTGACAACTATAATAAGAGCTCATCCATTATTAAGGCCGTCTACATCGTTCATGGTTGGAAGGTAAATGGTGGAAACAAGATAACCATAAGCATGGCCCTATGAGTACGGATTAAGAAGTGGGATCTTTTTCAGAACAGGCATGTTCAGTACCTAAAGCGAATACTACTTACCCATTCATGTTCTAAAGTTAGCATGTTCAGTACCTAAAGCGAATACTACTTACCCATTCATGTTCTAAAGCTAGCGAGGCTAGGAGAAAGGAGGATATTGATGAAGATTTCCATCACTTGTGAATCCTACACCAAAATTCAACTTGAGAGATGGAAGAACAAAGTTTGTTCCACCATGACAGGCCTTACGAGTAGCTTTACGTTACCATCACTTCAGCCTTAAGTATCTTTATGTTTTTCTTCCCCATTTCACTTTGGCCTTTGACAAGGACTCCTCACTTAATTGTCCAAGTTTGTGGTCCTGAGCGTGCCTAGAAAAGTGACCTATTTCACTTGGTTCAGTACCAATCACGCTGATCCTCTGCCTAAAGGATTCACACGATCGGGTTGCCCCACGTATGATCCACCAATTTGCTTTGAGATGTCTACCAGACTCATCACGTCCCCCCTACTGTCCTCTGGTACTTAGGTATATTGATTTCATGGCTACTTATCTATACAATGTTGCAACTTGGAGAAAATAATTAAAATGAAATTTTCATTTGCTTTTCGTTGTATCTACACTAATATTATGAATATTATATGATACTCCGGATTTGATTTTAGAAAAATATTAGACCAGTACTGATTAATATTAAGTACAGTTTTGAGTAATTTTTTAAATTTATAAAATAGTTCTTGAATTTTTTAAAAATTACAAAATAGTTTCTCTATATATTGTACTGTATAATTTAAAATTTTACATTAATTCTGTCTTCAAAATTATAATAATAAAAATTTGAAATAATAACAATATATTAATTTTTATTAATATCATCATTCACATATTTGACAAATGAATAATAACCACAATTAATATGAAAAAAGATTTTACAAATATAAAATTAATGTACTTAAAATATTTCAATTTCATCATGTAACAAATAACGTTACATCAAATAAAAAGAAGGGTTAATTACCAAGAAAAGCTCAAATTTCGTCAATTTTTTAATTATAACTCAAACTTTAAAATGCAGTAGTAAAATTTCCAAACTTTTAATTTTTTTTCAATTCTAACCTAAACTTCAAAAAGTAGCAATAAAATACTTAAACTTTCAAACTTTTTCAATTTTAGCCCAACGTTAGTGTTTCTGTTAAGTTTACTGATGTGACTTGCCACGAGTTTCAGAAACCTTAATTATTAATACACGTCAGCCCAAAATTAACACAACAAATGGAGATTAATGAAATGTCGTCGTTGTTTAAAAATGACTGAAATCAGATTTCGCAACCCTGACGACCTTACGCTTTGATTTCAGTTTTTTCCTTCGTTCTTAGTTTGTTCTCTTGATGCCCTTACCTCTCGATTTTTAAATTACACAGCCCGAATGCCCTCACACTAAAGCATCAAGAGAACAAACTAAAAATAAAGAGCTTATTGGTATAGTACGCTGTAATACGAAAGTAGTTTGAGGTATTAGAAAAACAAACAGAAAATAAAGGGTTAAGAACATCGGGAGAACAACAGAGCGAAATCAAGTTGGGACCAGGCACTAGTAATCAAGCAATTCTCCCTTCTACTTGTAAGCCATCAAGCTATCTGGTATTTCCAGTTGTATCAGGCCAGAATTGAAAAAAAAATAAAAATATGAGCATTTTATCATCACATTTTGAAGTTTGAGCTAGAATTTAAAATTTTGAAAGTTTGAGCATTTTATTATCACATTCTGAAGTTTAGGCTAGAATTGAAAAAAACTGAAAGTTTTGACATTTTATTACTACTTTTTAAAGTTCAGGATATAATTGAAAATTTGACGAAAGTTTGAGCTTTTTTTTGTAATTAATCCTAAAAAGAATAATAAATATCAATAACTCTCTAAATGTTACAATTTACAACAAGAGTTCGTGTCGAGGAAACAACTATCTAAAAGTGAAACTTGAAACAAAAATATTTACAGTTATATTAATATTGCACATATAGAATTTAACATACACATCAAATATAAGTGAAATTAAAAGAAGAGGAGAAATGAAAACTTGAAACTTCATTCAATCGAATATTTTTTCAAATCACATTAATTTCAATTTTTGTTTAGTATAAAATCTTCATCATTGAGAGAAGCCTCATCTTACTATTATTCAAATTTATTGGACCAAACGACATATTAATACTTTCTTATCCAAGATTATCTTTCAAGTTACACTCATTTATTAAACCCGGTTTCTCGTAGATCTAATCCACTAAAAGATCAATATGGTCAATGTAAATTGGATCTACAAAACTACTCGTTTTTATTAAGAGTCCTAATAAATAAATTAAATTAAATTATTAAGAAATTACAAAAAATTATATTTAACTTAATAATGATAATAACATACATTTTCCGAAGCTTTAAGTAGTACCGAGCAAAAACCAAGTTATTCAATCTTTTTTTTTTCAATATATTCCGTTTTTTAGAATAAATGAAATCAAATATGCTCCAATTCCTTTCATTGTAACACCCAAATACCCCCTGGGAGGATACATGGATGCCACCCAAGACAGAACAAACAAAACCAAACATCACAC
>JANKOD010000193.1:24831039-24850424 GCA_026284645.1 Erythroxylum acuminatum | reverse complement strand
CAACCTTCAAAACCTCACCTAAACTTTTCCTATACCATTCCTATGCTATATTCACCAAAACCTCTCTTAATTTAATCCATTATTTTCGAAAATTCTCAACCCTAAGGCCATCCATACATGCTGATTTTTTTCACTAAGCTTTCCTAACTTTTCTTCTTTCCTTTTTCCTTCACAAACCACTCTCCAAACCACCATTAGACAAACCCTAATAACAAAGCCATAAAATTTCAACTTCTCCTTCCCTCATGAAACCCACGACATCACCCTCCTAGCTTCTAATGGTGGAAACTCTTTCCTTTCTTATTCTTATTCTTTCTTGAATAATTCTTCAAACCAAGGCACAAAATTCTAACAAAGAACCATGATTTAACAAAAGATATACATGCTGAATTTTCAAGGAATGGATCAACTTACATTTGAAACTAATCAATCCTTACCTAAACTTTAACTAAGCCATTAACATCAAAACTTATCCAAATAACCAACAAAATTCGGAAATCCTCTAACCTATAAAAGACCCACGCAAAACAGATTTTTCTTCCATTTTCTTCTTACTTTATTCACTCTCAACTCAAAGAACTCTTCTAATCACCATTGTTAAACAAGAAAAGCAAAACTCCAACATAAACCATGAATTATCAAACATAAACTATGCTGGAAATTTTAAGCAAAAGGTAAAACATGAATTCAATATCACCTAATCTTACCCAAACCTTAACTAACCCATTATCATCAAAACCATCCATAAAACCAACAAAATTCAAATTTCTCTTACCTTAGAAGATGACCCACGAAACCAGATTTTGTTTCCCATGGAGGATTTAACTAATTCCCTTCCTTTTCTTCTTAAAGAAACACTTAGAATCACCTTTCTCAAGCAAGAAATCAACTCTTTTCTTCTTCTTCTTCTTCTCTCCTAGCCGAAACCTCACCCTTCTCTTTCTCCTTTGAAATTTTTGAATCTCTCCTCTCTTTTCTTTCTCTAGTTTTTGGATGGAAAAGAAAAACCCAAGCTAACCTTCTTCTCTCCTTCTCCTCACATAGTCGAAACTCCCTTCTTCTCTTCTCTTCTTGGAAAAATTCGGATGCTTCTCTTCTCTTTTGGTTGTCGTGAGTTTTCTCTCTTAAGACTTAGCTAATATGTTTTCTTAAACTAACAAATGACACCTCACTTAGCTACTAGAATTTTCGAGAGCTCTCCTCTAAAGCCTTAGCAATTTAATTTGAAACTCTTAAAACCTAAGCCATCTCGTGAACTCACCAACCCATACGACTCCACTTTGCTTCTTTCATTTCTTTTTATTTTCCTAAGCTTCTTTTACAAGTTTCTTTTACTAAACTTACTTAACTAATACTCTAAGCCCATAATTCGTGGGCCCCCTTTTCTAAACCTTCCCAAAAGCATGCCTTTTTATTTTAACTAACTATCTTTTTATTTAACTAACTAACTTAGCACTTAAGCCCACTAAGCCCAAGTTCCAACTTTCCCTCCTTACAACTTGAATTTTTACCAAATTTCAATCTTTCCCTCCTAATTTCGTGGGCTTCTATGTATTGGTCCTTCCTTCTTCATTTAGCTACTAAATAAAAGGCTATTTACACTACTCAAGGCCCACTCAAGCCCAAGCTTCTCATTTAGTTGCAAGTGACATGGACCCTAGCCCAAAGCTTCATTCACTCTTTCCTTGATTTATTTCTTCTTCATTTTCTTGCAATATAAAAGACCATAGGAAAGGGCTAAAAGCCCACTTATTACCCTTAAGCCTTATAACATACACTAACTTCCTAATTTGCTCTTTCAATTCTACTTATGATTTTAAACTCAAATTTTAACTAAATCCTTTCAATAAATTTCTAAAGTCCACATAAGCTCTAAATTCAATAACCTAAATTCATAGGACCCTCAATTCATATAATTCTTTTACTCCTAACAACATATCACAAATAATAATTTATCAACAAATCTAGTGAACTTCATTTAATAATCATAACTTAAGCAATAAAATCCTCAATTTATTCCAACCCAATTACAATTAATCAAACTAAAATCCTCAAAATAATTTAAACATGCCTCAAGATAATTTACACATGCCTCAAAATAATTTCAACATGCTTAATGCAAATCGGGGCCCAACATTGTTTGCCTCACAACTATAAAAGACCTAACTCATACAAAATAACCTGGTTAGGTAACATCAATTACATCATAAGTTCATAATACTTACAAAAATATTAATATGCATCCTCTATCTATTTTCATAGACTAGAAGATGGATAGAGGAATTCAAGTACAAAAAACTTTTTTAAATTACTTGACAAAGCAAACAAAACCTGAACTTTAACAAGATCATTACAAAATAACGCAACAGTCTTACCAACATCCATTTCAAATATGCCAATATTAAGAAGCTCACTGATGAGCTCTTGCATCTTCTCATTACTTAGAGAATCAGATTTAGACTCTGCAATCAAAGAATTTATAACAGCTACATGTTGTGAGGCCATTTGTTTGCAAATAAACTCAAACTGAGTGTCACTAACCTTGACTCAATAGCATTCTGAAGTGTTGCAGGTCTTTTTCTCTTGTAAGAAATTTTCTTTAGTTTGTACCATCATTTGCAAATAGGGGGCGAGCCATGTTGATCTACATTAAACATTTTAGAAAATAATTATCCAACATCAAAGTGAAACGAGATACAATGAGAAGACGTTAAGGATTTCCTTTAACAACACTTTTTAACAATTCATATGACTATGTCAAGATATGCTCTTCGATTAAAAGAAAAGAGAGAAAAAGAAGAGGTCTGTTCAGTTTTAGTAATTACCATTTATGACCAACATATGACACTTGGTAATTACCATTTATGACCAACATATGACTTTTGGGATACTTGCAGCAATGGTTAAAAAGCTTTATTTGCACTGAAAGTAGAGCATGAGCTGCATAAAAGTCAAGTTTTCATTACAAAAGAAGAGATTGATCGTGAGATCTTCATCTTAACAAATAGTGTTGTTAAAAACACTGAAAACAGCGCGAGTATAATGTAAAATAACAATATCTTTCTATATTCATCATTGATCCTATGCCTTGTTACCAACCAATTCAGGGCAATTGTATCAATGCAGTTTGGGAGCGGCAAGAAGAGGTGCCACGCATTGTAGGAATGCTCAAGAATCATTTCTAGGCTTACAAAATAAAAATATTGATTCTGAAGCTATACACCCAAATATCACTATCTTAACCATTAAAGGTACTTCAAAGCTCATAAACATAACATTGCATGTGAGGACACATTTTATAGCAACCAATGATCACTACACTATTACAAGGACCCAAAACCAATGATTAAAGTACAAAAAAACTTCAGAAAATGAAACATTAAGTTGATTCTTTTCATTTATTAAGAGAAGGCATAAAAAGAAAGAAATTTATGAACTTACAGTGTCTTGAATTATAGCGAGAGAATCCCAGATTTAGTTCTTTACACACAGAGGACTGCATGAATGGGAAAAGAACATACAAAGTTATAAAACAAAAGAAATGTCCTGTATTAGATACAAAAACAATGTATTATAGCTTTAAAACTGCAATATTTGACACCCTAATCTCATCTTAATAAGGATAATTAGTCAGGAACAAGTTAGACTTCACATCCCTTGACCTTTTTAGCAATTGAAAATGCACCAAAGTACAGAATCCGAACAGATTACAATCCATTCAACTAATCTATATTCATAATTAGTTACAGAACCTACAGTACAAATTCCAGTACAAAAGCACCAAGATCCCATTCTTCACCGCAAGCCCAAGCCCCCAACTCTAAGTCCTTGACTTGTCCTTTGGTAACCCAACTTTCAACACATAGCCGTTAAGTCTCAAGTTGATTGAGAAACAATATGCTGTTCTCAACCAGAAGTGAAATTCAGACGATTGGTTCATTTGCAAAACAAGTTAGTCTAGCCTTTCAAAATATAGAGGCCAAGGTGTACAACGAAACATACAAAAAATGAGCCCAAAAAGCAAGACAGATTAGGAGATGTATTCTAAAGAAAAACCTCGTACACTCAACAGCAATGTATTAAAAGATGTAAAATATCGTGTTGCAGGTATGAAGAAAATCAAGACCACAGGTGGTATTGAAAAATCAATCGTCAGACAACAACTAGCCTGTTGTCCAAGTTAGACCTACAAAAAAACTTTCTTCAGCTGTACATATCTTTTGAGGGCAAGTTAAGTCATATTTCTATCAAGGGGCCACAGTTGAACATATTCGTATTAAATTAACAGATAAACAAAGAAAAGAATAAATGAGAAAGATTCCAAAATGTGGATAATCTCATGACTACACAGAATATTTGACTCTACTGGACATTAGTACAATAGTGCCAAGACTTGTTCTGATGCAAACTCGAGTTCCACTTTGCCCCTAAAGAACTGGGATCCCAAAAGGCTAGCTTCACAATAACTTTTGGACAGAAAATTTCTATTTGTAAACTCATTTTCCAAATTCTACTTCTCCGGAAATATCACATCTTTCTTTCCTCTTTCTCAACAATGGAATTGCAACCCGCACTTGTATAAACATGAGTATGCAAAGAAGCTAAATCAGGTAATAGATGCCACTGAGCTTTCTTTCAACTAGAGATCCCATTCAACCCCACCATCAGTTTCACTTTAACTTAATCCAAAGAGAACTTGATTGAGAAATCTTGGAAAGGGCTTGGCAAGCTAAGTATGTTAAAACCAATCAGATTAGATTAAATAGCAGAACTTGTTTACTTTCTCGTTATCCTTCTACTTAGTTGCCTTGATTTCAAGTAAGCATACAATGGAATCCATTCTTGTAAGCTTTGTAAAACCATACATCTACACGTTTGATATAAACAACGAATTCAAGTTCAATCCAATTCATAAAACAATCCAACTGCAGCAAATTTGAAGAAGAAAGCAGATGTAACACCGTAAAAAGGGAATATTAACTTTACCCAGATACTACGCAACTCAGGCAACAATTGGGACTGCACCCACAAATCTCTGAATATATAACTAATTAACTAGGAGACTTAAGACGAAGCTTTGAGATTTCAGAGGTCAAATGTTGGGTTTTTAACTAGTCCCAATCATTTATATATTTGAGTTTAATATTTAAGCATTTATACTGGTGTGCTTGTTGAATATGATGCGTTGTTTATGTAAAACGTTCATAAAGCTCTGGGTCTTCGAAGAGAGGTAGAGAGATTAGTTGTTAGGTGAGAGTCGACTAGTTTAGACGAAGAAAAGTAGCGTGGTGTAGAGAAATATGCAATTATATGGATTAAAAAATTGAAGAGGAAAGAAGGGAAGAAAATTACCGGTGCTACTGCTACTTCTTGGTTTCGGTTGTATATTGTAAGGATGGTTTTTGGTTCCTATGGAAGAGAAAGGTACAGAGAAATGCTTAAGAGTGACAGGGAGATGATAATAGTCGCGGGCAAAACTTGCGCCAAAATTCGTAACAATGACTCCCATTCCTCTGGTAAAAATCAGGGAATCAAAATGATACCTACGTAATGATTGGTTGATACCAACCGTTAAGTTTGATTCCATACCCATATATTTTATCCCATTACCTCCAAACAAGCACGCCCTTAATATTATAATTCAATCAACTTATGTCATATAATCTTACTCACATTAACATGCTAATTAACTCCACAAAATAAAAATAATTAATCTATGAAGACCTCAAAATTTATTTAAGTCATTGCCTAACTCTTTCCAAAAATCCAGACCTTTTCTAATCATGAAAGTGAAGGAATTTGATAGCACTTCCTTCTAAAACAATGTTCCTCATTGTCTTAATTTTCTATTGACATCAAAATCATTCAATTTGGTTCGGAAATCTGAAAATCATATCTCAAACTTTTCCGAACTGTTCTTTTACTGAAACAATTTTCTGTACTTAACTTCCATCCAAAAATTGATATTCTTAGGGACTGAATTAAAACTCGATTTCATCAGACAATTTGTAGCCTTATCTCTCTAGTTTACTTCAAATAAAAAATCATCTCATTCGGATAACTAGAACAAAAGTTACGGCTAAAACACCGAAGCATACTCCATGAACATGTTTCAATTACATTTTCCAACTTTTAACTTCCAACATTTCACATATAGCCCATCTTGTATCTAAACCATCTTTTCTGTTTCATTTCAAATTCAAGTGATTATCCTTTTCTTTACACATGAGTAATCGCCAACAATTTCTCATTTAACAGTTCTACCTTCCAAGAAAAATTCGGGGGTCCAACAATAAGGATATCTTCTCTCTTGTATAGAGGAACATATCTTTTGTCTATAAAGGGAGTGGTTAGAAGGCGACCGCATTTTTGGACTTCCAATCAATTAGGAGCAGGATGCCCCTAAATCATTTAAAGATTTGCTTTGCTAAAATAGGTGAATTTTGCCCAACAAATTGTGTTAGAATGGCAAACTATTTGTCAACCTTCTCTATTAATACTTTGATTGCATCTACCATGGAGGTCCTGTCAGATTTCAACTCTAAAACTTCATTTACGCAAAAAAAAAATGTTGTTCTGTTATGACGATTTTGGATTCTCACCTGCAAGAAAGTTAGTTGAAGGAGTGGCTGCCTTCTTAAGACTTTAACCATCTGGGATACAAAACCTTTGTTCTCAACGACTATAGGGACTTCTTCCTTCAAGATTTGAGGCAAAGTAATTTGTTTTTATTTCATGTTCTTAGCATCATGGTCCCACCGGATGTGCCAAATTGTTTGGTATAAATTTAGAATGCAGGTGTACTAGGGAGGAATCCTCCCTAGAAGTTGAACTTGACCTCTATAGATGATATAAGTAGACATCGGAAAACTTATAGAGTAGAGTTTTAAGATACCAAAATACTAAGATGTGTTGAAATAAAATATGGAATGAAGAAGATAATTAATTATTACAAAAGGAATCATTAACTACACAAAAGAATTCGACATAACAAAGGTGAATCCTGAAAGTAAATAAAACTAAAAACTAACAAAATGTGTTTGGAAAAGGTTTATTAATTTGCCTAGAGAGTGATTTTCATTGTATCGTGATGGTTTAGAGATTGTGTTATATCTAGCTCATCCCTTGTCCTTATGATGCTGGTGAATTTATATTCCTTCAACTTTCAACAGTCTTTTATCATAATTGTTTACTTCCTTATATTTTAGCTAACTGCCTCCTATATAACTGCTTAACTTCCTAACTTCCAGCCCACTTAGTCATGTTTCTGTTAATTATCTTCTACCATTTTCTCAACTTCCACTACTTCAAGTAACTTCCTAACTTCCAACTCACCTCCTTATATTTTAGTTAACTGCCTCCCACTATTCACCCTTTGAATTTCTTGAATATTAGACTTTTCAACTGATTTGCATATGCATAAATTCTCAGGCCAAATGACTTTCAACACTTCTACTATTTGGGTCTCTTTCACTTGTGGGACAAGTGGGTTAAATTATTTTATGCTATCAATTCAAATATTATGTACATTTGAAAAATGAAAGAGAAAAATCTTTTATATTCTTTAAAGTTTTTATTATTGTAAGAACTATTTTAGTTTAAGAAAAAAATATTAGTCGAATCAATGTCAAGTTTTTAATTCATGTTATGGCATAAAAGTTTTCATAAGCCAAATAATTGTCGTTTAAATCCATGTTCTCAAAAGTAGGATGTAATAAGTTAAACGGCTTTGTAGATGTGTTGAAAGATATCTGATCAGTCCAAATCTTCTCAGTTGTTGCCGTCTAATTTATCTGATAGGCTCAATGAACCTAGCTAGGCTTGTAGAGTAGACACAAGAAAACTCTTCCAATCTAAGGTCTTTCTCCTTTAGCGGTAAAGTTTTTAATCTTCACCATGCAAATTCACCTTCTTAACCCTTTACATTATTCAATTTGACTCTTATCTTTAAAAAGATTAGCACTTTAGTCTTTATTTGAATGGTTTATTACTATAAAAACAAATTTTTTTACTAGTGACAAACATTTGTTATTCAGATAAGAGTTAAGTTATTCATTTTTATAATAATCAAAATTCAATTGAACATAAGAAACATTAGGGGTTATATTGAATTTCAGAGTTTTTAACAATTAATTACTCTCATAATTTTATTATTTTTCAGGAAAAAAAACGTCACGTATGTGGCACAACTTAACATTTAAATCATTCAATTAACCGTTTAATATTTAATAAAAATTTTAAAATTTATTATGTGACATATATTTTTTATTTAAATAAAAGTTACACTATTCATTTTATGGTACTCATGATTTAATTAAACGTGTATAATATTGTCTGTTATATTATATTTTGAAGCGAATATTAAGAACTTCTACAACTTTTTATATATTCTTATTTACTGTTATTGTTAATAGGCACAATTGAATTGTAGAATTGATGCAAACATGCATACAATTACGATCATTATTGTTAATTGTAATTGCTACAGTTAAACACATATATAACATATTGTTATTTAGACTGTAGAAAATTCAACAAATGGGAACCAAATCATTGGCCTCGAGCATAACTTTACTTCTTGTATAAGACATTAGAAAATACAATCAGTATGCTTCCGTAGTTCCACCGTCTTTGATATATACCTAACATAACATTCTTTCTTTGAGTGCTATAGAACTTCTGGCTTTTTTCCACACAATCCAATATGAAGTACACTTATAAAGGGTTGTCTTACATATAACCATAGATAACAACTAAGCAAAATTCTTTTTATTCTCTTGATATAACGTATTAAGTTTGATGCGCTGTCCAAACTACGCCATTCATAACCTGAAGAAGAAAACCTGCTTAACTTGTTGCATGGAGGTGGTGAGAGCGACGGTCGAGTAGCTTGCTTTGCCAACCAAATATTTGACCTATTGAATCTTGGAGAAGGAAACTGGCTAATGAAGCAATTGCGTTTAGTAATTTGCATATTATTCATAGATATAACCAAAACTTCCATTTATTGTTTCTTTTTAGCATCTGTGTGATCCTTTGATTCACACGCAAGGACACGTGTATTATGCACATATACGATGATATGTACTGCGTTATCCCCATTACGTATTACAATAATGTACAAGTTGAAAATTTCACAGGACAAATTCAGAATATCCAAATTGTCATGATTCTTGGGTACATCATACTGACATACCCTATAGTGGCGATAATGATCCGTGTTGATAATTCTTATGGTCATGAATGGAATGGACAGACCAAAACCAAATGGCAAACCGATTGCACCTTACGGTGCACTTCTGTGATTGGAGCAAGACATTTAAATGAGACAAACACCGAATAGGTACGAGGGTGGCATATATATGCACAACCATCATGATTGGTGCAAGTGAGGCCTACCTTAGAAGGCCAAAAATATAAGTTTTAGGGCACTTGAAGAGGGTTTAGAAGAAGAAGGAGAAAAACTTCATTTCTTGGTTGACTACTGCACATACTTTGTAATCTCAAATGAGTTTGTAAGTAGAATGAAGATATAAGTGATATGGTTAGTGGTTCTAGTCCTCTTCGACCCAATGGCCATTCCTTCCATTGTTCAAGAATGACATGATTGGATTTCGAATGTGGCTAGACGTACACTTCTCACACTTATACAAGCAAGTCACGCATATATACATTTAAGGTAAAAGGATGACTACTATAAAACAAGGACGGATGCATCTTTGGCAATTTGTTGGGACCAAGTGGATTCCAATTTATACATGTTATAGAAAATTAATGTAATATTGAATTTGAAGATCTTAATTCCATAGTCTTCATAAAACTTGACTCAATTTTTTTCTAAAGTTGATCGGATTTAATACCAAAATCTTTGTTATAAAAAATAATTTTATTTGTATTTCATAATCAATAGCTTACTGATAAATACATATTATTAATGTAAACTACATTCAATCTAAGTAAAAGTTATTATAAAATTCAATTGAAATTTATAGTTTTATTAAACGATTTTAATTTTAAAATGAATGCATTTACTTCATACAAACTTTTAATACGATACATAACAAAATTTTGAAGAATATTTTATCGCTTTTTATTATTGACATTTTAAAAATTAACATGATACATAATTTGTTAGTTGTCTTTTTGCCTGACTTTGAAAGTCGAATTATTAACATAATAAATTAACTGTTTTTTATTTACTATCTTCATATTTGAATATAGTCAAGCACAACATAAAATTTTTATTTTAGTTAGTATTAAAAAAGTAATGATTTTTATTTTGAAAGTAACTTAAATTTTTAATTTTTCGAAAGGGGTATTTTTACTATTATATTTTATCCCACTTATACGAATTGGCTCATTTTTCCTAATGAAAATAGAAATATTTTTAATTACTTTAATAATTAAAAAACTAATTTAAGTTTAATTGGTATTTTTTATTCAAACCGTTTAATTTCTTTAGAATAAGTCGATCTTTGTTTGTTGGATCAATTACAATTTATTAGTTTGATGTTCGTTCCTTTTTTCTGGCAGTTTAAAATTAACAAGGCTTATGTGCAATGTGATTTTTATTCATTTATTAACCGTTAATAAATATTAAAATTTATTTGTGTATTTTACAAACATAACTCACGTTATTTATGTGTTTTTGCTTTACTTGTGATTTTTGGTAACACAATTGGCCTACACATTGATGTTAATTGCTTATTGTTTTGGTAAATACATACTAGGATTCGAACTTTTGTTTTTTCTCAAAAAAAAAAAAAGATTTGAACTTTTGTATGTTAAATGTTTATCGTTACACTTGATCATTAATAAATGTTAGACATAGCTGATGACTTTAGTTGATTTCGACACAGTAAAATACTTGAACTTCAATATAAAATCACCATCTAAATTTTCAAAGGATAAGTGATGATTATTTAGAAAATTTAATTAATATTCAAACAAGTCGTTGTAAACTCCACAAAAATAACAAGAAGCTCATCTGTAAGTGATTAGGTTCGATGATGCATATATGATTCTAGAGTTTATGTTTAAATTTTCTTACATTTGTATAAATTTAATATGCATCTTAATCATGATCTTATCTTGATAAATTGAAATTTTGTTTTGATGAATTGATTGTTTTCAAATTGTGATGATGACTGATTTCATACAAAAGATAAGCATTAATTATCTCTATTGTGCATATCAATACTCTTTTTCAAATGTCCTTAGGTGCATGTAACATATTGTTTTATTATTTATATCCTTATCTTATTGTAGTCTTCGATGGTTGTGTTTCATTTTAAACATATATTATATATATTATGTAGAATTCAAAAAATGAGTGTCTTAGTTTACGGTTTGAGTTTAAAACAATTGATTATATTTAACCAATTTTATATTTTGGATGACTCTTTGCCAAGTTCCCGTTATAGATGGGAACTATATTGTTTATTTTGTATTAACATCGTGTGATGCTTTACAATAAACAATATCCAAGAGACAAGTAGACATATTGATATTCAAACGACAAGAAAACATAAAGAATTTGAAGAATATCAATTATGATTATTGCATCAAAGAATATTATTGCTCAACACAACAAGGGTAAGGAATTAAATGGCAAATAATTATAAATGGAGCATGAAAATCCATTTTGTACTATAAGAGCAAGAGGTTCTAAAATCATTAAACGTAACCATGGACATACCTGAGGAAAGCAATATGGCCCAACACAAAAGGGATCGTGATGCTTATAAATAATGGAGGAAGAAATGTGTAAGTTTTGAAAATATGAAACAATTAAGGGCATAAGGTTTGCTTTAGCTGCATGTTTTGAAGGAACTTTAGTGATCAAAGTAAGTTCACTTACTATGAAGTTTGACTTATATAAGATGCGAACATAACATATAATGCAAATTCATTTAATGCAAATGTCAAACATGATAATTGAGTAATGAGATGTTGGTTATGAGTTATTTGATGAGCAATAAGTACAAGTTGATACCTATTCCCTACATCAGATTTGGAGCATACGAAGATGCATTTAAACCATCATGTAATTACCAAGGCAATCTTATACTAAAAGAAGAACTTCTTCAAGCCTCCAAGATGTCCTCCAAGGTATATTTAGTTAGTTCTAGCTCAAATGCAAGCAGTGTTGGCATCATTGTGCGCCCAAATAGAAAAGGTTAAAAAACATATCACTATAAGTGAGACTCTGAAAAAGGCAAGGTGGAACCATCATAGAAAAGGAAAACGTATTTTTAAGAAGCAAAATATGAAAATGTCAAGTGTTTTAGTTATGGCAACAGGGGTCACTTCACTCACGAAAGGATGACAATAGGTCGGGCCCGACCTATACAATCTCAAGCCCAGGATTAACTGACCAAGTCCTAAGTGGGCCAGCCCATCCCGGCTAGGCACAACATTTTTTTTAAAGTTAAAAAATGACGTCATTTGTCCACGCCTAGGGTCGGGTTGATCTGGTCTAGACCCAATTTCCAATCTTATGCTCATGATTATAACGAGCCTAAAAATGTATAATCATATTATATAGAAATTTATTTTGTAAATGTCTCTTATTATGTTTTCCATTAACTTAATCACATCCTTTGTGGATTGTAGACCTAGGAATAATCAACCATGTAGCGAAGGATAAAGATGCCTTCATAGAATTATGAAAAATTTCACATAGAACACAATGGATTTATGTAAGAGACAACTCAAAAGTTACTGTACAAGGAATTAGAACATGCAAATTAGAAATATATGGTGGTCGATCTCTGATCCTAAGTGTTCTTTGCTCTAAAGATTTGATGAAATCATACTTCTATGTTGATATTCATTATTCTTGATTTGAATGTATTTTTTTTACTATAATGGGATGGATTTATATCTTAGAACCTTTTAATATGTTCATAGATTTATGTTGTATGGTTCCATTATTATGGATGATGCTTATTAAAAAAACGAAATAAGTTATTATTTGTTTACATCATCTAGTAATTTAAATAATGATACAATTTTGTGACATGCTAAACTATGTCGTTTTTGTTACAATTGAATAAATCAATTAGCTAAAGAAGGCCGCTTAGGTGATCTTCATCAAGTATATTTACCTAACATTATCTAGCTGGTAATTGCAAAAATGCCATTTAGAAAGGGAAAATAAGCTTCTTATCCATTGCAATTGATTTATTATGACATACGTGGTCCAATGAATGTAAGGGCGTGGTGTGGCACTATATACTTCATCACTTTTATGGATGACTACACTTATTTTTAAAAGGAAAATGGAATTAATATATAAATAAAAGAAATAATACATAATAGACAAAATGTTAAGGGTTGAATCCTTTACTCTCCTTGCCTAAAGATGTAAGAAAAATGTTATACAGAAATCAAAAGAGAAAATCAAACACACATGTGTTCAGATGTTAAAAGATGACAATATGTCAATTGTGCATAGTTGGTGTAGATTCTTGACAATCAGTAGCTCACAAATATGTCAGATGATGGCCGACAGAATGGCTTCTTTGGTTGAACGTTAATCAACAAACCGCCTGTGATTGCATTCCCTCCATAGGGTATGCACACAAGTACCCAAAGCAGGTATGAATATATATAGAGTAAGTTGAAAACGAGTTGTTCCAATTGACTGACATTGCATAATTTCTAGTATGGTACTACCTGGATCAATCCATCAACATTGTTTCGTAATCCTCCGCCATATGTGGAGGCTGAAAGGACAAGTGAAGAAGAGGTGATCACACATTTCATTATGGAGTTAACACTTAAGGCAATTTCAGTTTACTTACAGATAAAAAAATTTGTCTACCGTACTTAATTTGTTTAAGATAGCAAGCCAAATTATAAATGAGAGTTGATGAGTGAATGCCTTATTCCATACGATTTTATACCAGTCCACCTCGAGTTGTCTTCTTCACAAGAGTTCCTTGGTAGTTTTGTTGCTAAGGGAGTGGATCGGGTGGCCTTTCCAATGACCTATAACAGTAGAGTTTGGATCATTGCCTGGGTCAATTGTGATATCATCTTTAGCCTTATCTCTTAATGTAAATAATCGGTTAAGGAAGTGAGAGTGGGAGGGGTTGTTTCTCAGATGCCAAATACTTCGACGTCGAATAAAATAAGAATGTAACCATCTGATCCACAACAAATGTTTATCCTGCAAGATCCATCATAATCGTTTGAGAATCAAAACCTGGTTTGTAAGTTTGGCAGAGAATCAATTGGAAAAGAAATTAAAAGTATTAATAAATGATCAAGATAAGAATAATTGTCTAATAAGTTTAAGATGATATTTGATGAAAAATGAAAAGAAAGATCGTTAACTATTCCTTAAACCCCATAACAAAATAGGATTATGAAAACAGACTGCTACTAGAATGTTAGGCCTATGATGGCATAAAGAAATTTACCAATCACTTATAAGGTGATGCATTGCTTACAATTGCCTATATACTTAGTCGAGCGCCCATGATATCAATTATAAATACTCTATATGAATTATAGACAGGAAGAAAACCTAATATGGAATATCTAAGACCAAGTGATGTGTTGCTTATGTTTATTATCTCTCTCACAAGTATAGGAAACTATGCCCGAGAAGGAAAAAAATTATCTTTATTAGATATTCTAAACACTCAAATGGATATGTATTTATAAGAGAATAAGGTAATGAAGGTGTCACTAAATTTAAATCATGAGATATCATACTTTTAGAAAATGACTTTCCAAAGTAGGGTGAAATAGAAAAATACTTGTTTTTAAATGAGAATCTTGATCAAAATGATTATATGAAAATATCCATGAATCTGTTTTTCATAAACTCATTTATGTGAAAGTAATCATGGGATAATTCCTTAAAATTATTTTGAAATCGAAGGAGAAATTCACGTGATTATTCTACAAGAAGAGGATAATCCAAGGAAGAATAGATGAAAGCAATGAAGAAAGAAATTATTTTTTTAAAGCTCAAATAAATTATGTGACTTGGTTGAACTCCATATTGGGATTAAATCTATTGGGAAAAAATGGGTTTTCAAAATAAAATGAAAGTTGATGAGAGTATCAAAAGATAAAGGATATACATAATAGGAAGATATTGGTTATGATGATAAATTTTCCCCTATTATGAGGTTTGCTTCCATTTGTCTAATCTTGGCTATGGTGGCCAATTTAGATCTTAAATTACATCAAATGGATGTAAGGATTGCTTTTCTAAATAAAGAATTACAAGGAGAAATCGATATGGAATAACCTATAGGTTTCATTGAGATAGGCCAAGAATATAAAATATTTTGGTATTAAAGTCAATTTATGGTCTAAATCCTTAAGGCAATGGCACTTTTTTCATAATGTAATTATTTCATAGTTTTCATTTGCTTGATGAAAAATACTATGTACATATTAAAAGATCCAAAAATAAATTTGTGATTTTATCTTTATATGTGAATGACATTTTGATTTCTTGTAATAATTGTGAGTTTGTCAAGCAAATTAAAATTTGGTTATCATTCAAAATTGAGATGAAAGACGTGGGAGAAGTTGCAGATATTCTTGGAGTTAAGATTTTAAGAGATTATTCAAAATATTATTGTCACTTTCTCAAGTAACCTATATTTAAAAGTTTTTAAAACGATTTCATATATAAGATTGCAAACCAATTAATAACCATGTTGTTAAAGGCAAAGGTCTGAGTAAAAAGTTTTGCCTATCTACACCATAAAAAAGGAAACAAATGAAGAAAGTTCCTTATTTTATTGTAGTTGGAATTCTAGTATATGTTATAATTTGTACAAAGTTAGATATTTGTTATACTTTTGGAATGATGAGTGGATATTAGTCAAATCTAGGACAAGCACATTGTAAAGCAGTAAAGAGAATATTAAGGTATCAAAAAGGTATTGATGAATATACGTTGTGTTATCAAGGCAATGATCTACGTATACATGGGTATACAAATGTAAATTGAGAAGGATATTTAGACGATAGAAAATCTACCTTTGAATTTGTTTTCTTACTCAATGATGGTTTTATATCATGGAAAAGTTAAAAACAATCATGCGTTGCCTTACAGTACAAGAAATCATATGGCTTAGATGATTCTTAGTTAGTTTGAGAGTTATTCAAAATGAGACTGATCTGTAACAATCGACTATAACAGTGAAGCAACAATATATTACACCAAAGACCCTAAATTTCATTGTAAAACCAAGCATATAGACATTACAAACAATTGAGTGAAAGATATAGTTGTACAAGAAGAAGTAAGCATGAAGTATATATTTGCACGAGATATGGTGGCAGACCTAATAACAAAACTAATTTCTCAAGATACATAAATTAAGTGTGTGAAGTCACTAAGATTATGTAGATATCGAAATGTAATTGTTAACATTTCTCTATGTATGTTCATTAAAGGTATTGACATGTTCAAATACAAATATGAGTTGACATAGTTTATTAAGTGATAAGAAATATATAGCACTTGATTATGAAATATGTTACTTTTCGTAAAGTATTTTTCATATGAATCAATCAATATGTCAAACAGATAAAAAAAAATTGGCCCTCTCATACAAACAATCACCTCTAATATTTGTGATGACTAGAGTTAAGGCATATTTTAAGTTTATTATTAAGGTGATAGTTAAGAGTAAGAGCAAGAAACTTAAACCAAGAATGCAAACTTAAATTGAAAACAAGAATTGGTTTAGAGTGATTATATGGTCACCATATTTTATGAGTTCAGAAAGATGAATTTAAGAGTTGAAATGTAAACTCAAATTAAACTTAAATATGTTTAAACCAACATTTGTACAATATTACATTAATAAAAGGCATACACTAATAAAAAGGAGTTAATATTGTAGCACATAACTCTTACTACATGTCTAAAAACAACTATAGAAAGGGATTAGTGTAAGTCGTGGAATTTGAACTAACATTGTGTGGGACCTTAAAAGTCATCATTTGGCATTGAGAAGTAGTTCAATTGGCATTGTTTCTAAATCTCATTCTTGAAAGTTGCAACTGAGGCTCAGATGAGTTTTTTTTTTCAGAATAAGAAAATTAAACGTACTCATCAAGGAACTGGTGAATGCGCCGACCAACAAAATTGTAATATAGTATATAGTAGGAGTACATGCATATGGCCATTATTACATGTGTATCCCTTATTTGGTTTCTTATGGTCGGAAGAAACATTAAAAGAGGTGATGGAGTTTCCAGGTGCTCAATGTCACATTTGACTCTTAAATGTTTGTGTTCAAACCAGACATAATGAGATAAATAAAAAGTGGTTGGAGTGAATATGCTACAATTCCCTTTTAATGCCAAGCTAAAGGTCCAAGAAGTTATCAATTAACGCTAATTCTGTATTGAAGGCTTTAAATTTTCTTGGTCCCTCAATGAACATGGAATCACAAACCCCATTTTCAGTCACGAGTCCAATCAGCATCATTACGATACAAGACAAATTAAAACTTCCATCTCTCTCTGTCTCACACACACATAGCTGCTCTCTAAATAGATATCACAAAGCTAGAACAATCCCCTCTTGTATTTATAGTAAGTTACTTCCAACTCTTCTCATAAGTCCACTCTTCAACATTAGTATCACAGCTCCAGTGGCCATTAAAGAGAAATGTGCACCAACAGAACAGAGAAGCTCCCATCTCCTCCTTTGATCACCTCTTCAAAGAGAAGGCATCGATCAAAGAAATCTAAGGTTCAAGTTTTCAGCCTCGCCAACAGGTATCTATATATAAACAGATACAATATTTAACACAACTAGTTCAAGAACCTTGTAGCAACTGCGAACATATCAAACATATATAGTTTAGCTCTTCTCCAAATTTCATTTAGATGGTACTTATTCAATAGAGCAGTGCATACATGTAGAGTAGATGGTAAGATCATGTGCATGGAGTGTCTCGTCTTATTGAATGATAATTATAAATTGCAGGAGAAGATCATCACATGAAGAAAAAGAAGGGAATAAGGATGTGAAAATGGAACTAAAGAATTTGAAGCTGTACTTGGAGAACCAAAGTATAGTTGAAGAGAATGAGAAACTGAGAAAGAAAGCTCACCTTCTACACCAAGAAAACTTGGCACTAATGTCTGAACTTGAAAAGAAAGTCCCTCGTCTCATCAATCGAGTTTCCACAACTCTCTTTCCTTTCCACAACGCTATCTAGTTGATTAGCAGAAAAGCTCTCTTGATATTCTCTCTGAAGTAGCCTTTTGTTTCACCGTGTCTCTTTCTTCAGGTAGTTTTATATATATCGGAACTCTTCGGCTAAAGCATCTTAATTTTGTCATTTCTTCTGAATGAGAATGACTATCTTCAAAGGAATGTAATGGATTTGTTAGTCAGTGTAATATTCATGTGTGTGTGCTGTATGAGAATCATATACACAAAAAATCAAAGAAGAAAGGAGCCTGTACAAATGAAATGAAGCCCACCTTTTTTCTTTACAATCTAATAAGGTATCAAGTGTTCAAGCTTTTGATGTTGCAGCGATGGAAGAGGACTTGCTCAAAGTTATTGCGAGTACGAGTTACTAACTTCAAATGTACAGTAGTTATATTTTAATTAAACTTTTTACAAATAAATATATTTGTTTTAATTTTTGTCAATTAGTGTTCTAAGAATTCTCAATAATTTTGTAAAAAAGATAAATGCGATGGAAAAAGCTAATGATAAAGGCAATTACGTAATTTAAAACATGGGATATCTTTTAGGATTTAATTTTTGGAGGGGAAGATATAGTGGAAATTGTTAATTAATAGTAAAAAGTAATATTGCGAATACTGTACTGAATTGGGTTCTGGTATGATACTGTACCAGTATTAATCAATGTTGGGTATCATTTCAGCTAATTTTTTTAATTTATAAAATAGTCCCTAAATTTTTTTAGAAATTGCAAAATAATTTATTGTCATATTGTATAGCTGCACTGTATAGTTTATAAGTTTATATCAACCATGTTTTTTAAAATCATAGTAATAAATAATAATCACAATTAATATGAAATAACAATAATTTTCAGATATTTAACATATAAATAATAACTATAATTGATATAAAAAGATAATTATTATCATATAAGTATAAAATTAAGAACAATACAAAGTATTTGAAAACAATCAATTAGAAGTGAAACCTGAAACAAAAACATATATTATTTAATTATTTAATATATTAATTATTAATAAGAATTTAAACAATTTAATTTAATATTACATATTTAATTAATTAAAATTAATTATTACTAAAATTGTAAATAGCTTAATTTAATTTAAATTTGTAAAATTAATTATTATATTTTTAAAATATATAAATTTAAAATACATTTTGATTTACT
>JANKOD010000193.1:24815623-24827649 GCA_026284645.1 Erythroxylum acuminatum | reverse complement strand
GTACCGACTGGTATTTTTTACCGGTATCACCTATACCCGTACCGGTATCGATTTTCCGCCGAAACGGTACCGGCCGGTACGGTACGGAATTTATACCAATGACTACAACACTCAGTCTTATCTGAAAATATATTTTTGATAAAGTTTAATGTAACCGTTATCATAATTATTCAATAATGAATTAAGAAATCTCGACATTTAACGGCATTAGTACATCTAATTTAAAAAAATTATATTTTTTATTATTATCTATTTTTACTATCGATTTTCTTAGCACATACATTAGGGCTAATGAGTGACATTGCAGGATTCAAAACTTTGTACTACATCACCGCATCTTTTTCTTTTATGTAAAGGAGGAATACAGAAATTCGAGACTTAAGATTGGGTTCAGAATCTTACGTAACATTCCACTGAAAAATATTTGAAGTCTACGTTATTGAATAACACTGTTTGATTGAGTGGTTATCTTAACCACTCATACGTCTGGTTTATTATTGTAGTCTGTAGAAGTTTTCCCCTATTAGACGATATCGTTTTACACTGCCTACGTGGGAATTATCAGTGATTATCGATATCGAGAAAATATAAAACCTGAATCTGGGTTGACGCTTTCTTACAAAACATGAACTCAAATAAATAAGATACTTGAATTTATGCATATATCAACTCCAAAACCCACTTCCCTCAAACAATGTGTGCACAGCTATGATTTGTCTAACTGTTGAATAACATGTCTAGCCATAGTCATGTCTATTCCAGGCTCAATAACAACAAAACTCGAGGCAAAGCAATTATCTAATTAGATATAGATCTTCTTAATGATCTCATATGATTTACTCTTCGTCGGAGAAATTATGCTTATGAAAATATTATCATGGGACAAAATCTAGCAGCAAGCTGACACAACTTGACACACTGCAAACACATGAAACGAAGCAGACACATGTAGAAGACCAGGGCATCCAAGGACATAAAAATTATCAAAAAAGAAAAGTTTGTAAAGTCTCATATTGATCATACAAGCTCTTCATTCTGTATTAATCTAACTGAATAATTCTCTAGTTTTTGACGCATTGAAATCAAAGATGAATCTTGTATTGCAAATGTACTGTAGTTTGTGAACAAGCCAATGGTTTTTATTAGAACTCATCTAAGAAGCACGGACACGGCAAAATGGAGCCGTGTTCACGTGTCAAACACGCGCGTGTCTATATCGAACACATGTTTGACATGGACACCCATAAAAAGTGCATATATATGTTCCATATTTTTTGAGAGGGGCTTATAAAGTACAAAATATTTATGAACTATTAAGATATTGGAATTCTTAAAACACATCAATCAATATATATCATATTATGATTTCTGTAATTTTTTCTACCAAATTTTAGAAATTGGTGTGTCCCCGTGTCCGTGTCCGTGTCCGTGTCGTGTTGCGTATCCGTGTCCATATCCGTGCTTCTTAGAAACTCATTCTTCCTCCCTCAATGTTAACTTGAGCTCTATTAACCACTTCATAATTATTCTCAATGCTTTCTATGGTTTTTCATTTGAAGTTATTTCCAAGCCCTTTAGTCGGCAACTTCTTGACCTTTTCACCAAAAACAACACATAATTCTTTTTTACCTGACCTTGTGGAGTTGTGACTACATATTGACTAAGATAGACATTGTAAAACTTGATTTCTTCTCTTTTTTGTGTGTGTATGCTTATATGGGTGTTTTTTTAAAACTTGGTAAAATAGTTGACTAGTTGGATAAGAGCTAATTTCATAATCATGTGAACAGTCTTGCTTCATCAAGGATCCTTCATTTACTCTCTATTTAAGTGTCAAAATCTAGCAATTAGATGTATGAGCACTAATTATTATATACCTTGATTTAAATTTAAGCAATAATAGAAGCAATGTGAACCGTTTTGGGAACATGGGGTGGACATAGTTTTATAATTCCGAGAAAGAAATAGTTGGATTCCTGACTCGAATGCTTTCTCCAATCTCCAACACTTTTTCCATTTTTAGGATGCTCTTGACACAGGGATTATGTAATATTGGCCTTCCAAACTCAATACTATATTGGTTTAGCACTTCCGAGGCACGAAAGAAGATTACATAACGTACTAGTCTACGAAGTCGATGTCATGAGTTTCAACTAATCCCACTTTGTTTATCACTTGTTGAAGAGAAGATTGTCTATTGCAAACATATTTTGTCCGATTGTCGGCCTATCAAAGCACCGGGAATATTTCACTGGCTTTTCTTATCTCTTCTTTCCAAGGATGCTTCCTTGAAATGATTCTATTTTTTTTCCCTTCTTGCTTTTGAGTTTCTTACTGATGCTTATCATCCCAACGTTATTGTCTTTGTCTTTGAACATTCTACTACGTGGCTAATCTCTTGTGTTTACTTCAGCAGCATATTTAGTTGTATTTATCTAACTAGAAAGCATAATCTTGCTGCGCCGATCTCTGCACTTGCCCCACCACTATCATAATAATATATAATCCCTAAATTTAAGCTTGGAAGCTAGTTTAAGTCAAAGCACTACTCGCATCTCATATGTATGGAGAAGAAAGCTCCAAGTCTTTGAAAAAGGTGCACCCCTTTTATCTTGTTTACTGTTGACTTGAAATATCTTGAACTGTAGAATGTTATGAAGTTAAATACAATACGATTGGAACTGAGAATAATTTCAGAAAACGATAGTACCCTAAAACAGGAGAAGGAAGAACAAGCATACAATAAAATATTCCTTGGACAAGAGCTTGGAGACAAGAAACTGTAGAAAGCAGCTACTAACTTGTGAGAATCTTGTTCTGAAAATAAAATAAGCAGAAGAGAGTAAAGAAAATTTTGTTAACTTGATCACCTAGAAATCTCACTCTACATAGCTTAATTAATTATTTAAACATGATCTGCAAGATCCATATACTGTAATGTGAATCTAATACAGGAAAAAGGAGATCTATGGTGCCAATAGATGAATTACGGTTGTCTGTAATACATCTTTACGATGTCAAGACAAGAAAATTCAGAGATACCAGCATATCCCTTACACATTTGATGCCAAATCCTCTTTCAATCTTAGTAATCACTCAAGGCTTAATTAAGATGTATTCTTTCTAGTCCAGTCCCCAATTATTGTTTTCAAACTTAGTTTTGTCTGTTACTTCCCATATGGAACAGAAAAAGGACATGAGTATACTACATGCCAAACAGATAAAGAAGTAAAGGCAAATGCGTGAGAATTTTTGGCCCACCGTCTCTGCTGGTGAAGTTTGATTAGAAACTTTAAGTCAGTGATAAACATGGCTTGGAATTCTGGGTCTGTTTTCCCGTATTCATATTTTTTTTCTTTCTTCTTTTTTTGTTTGCTAAACACGTCTTTAGGCTCTTGAGGTAGACGTACATCGTTTACCCCACAATATGTTCCTGAAGAAAGAAAGATTGGTCCCTTTTACAAAAATATCATGACATGATTGGTGTCTTAGGTCTCCACCATCTGAGCTGGTTTGACTGGTATTGATTTATAGCAATCCATTTTGGTTTTGGAACGTGGCTTGCTCTACTCCAAGACCAGCTGTTTGTAGCCATGCTGCCCTTATTTCTCAACCAAAATTGTGTAGTTCATGTAGAGCTATTCAGTTTCATTACCTTATACGGTACTTTCTCGACTCCGGCGACTTTTAGGACTGAGGGTTTCTTACTCAAATTTAATGGAATAATGAGAAACTATAATAAGAAGAAAAACGAGACAATACCAAATTTAGATCATTCATAAATCCTATCTTAACTTCTTTAATTCAGGCATAGCAAGAATCAACCTCTCGAGGCATTAACATTGGACCTTTTTCTTTTTCCCTGTAAGCCCCAAACTATGAAAACAAACTGGCTCTGATATCATATTAGAAGTGCCTAACTCACCCCCAAAAGCTAGCTCAAAAGGAAGAGGTTTGCACACTATTATAAACTCTTGAATGCCTTCATAGTTGTCCGATGTGGGATTCCTGACAGTATGCACGTAAGTACCTAGCCAACTACACGAAGAACATTATGAATAACTGCAATTTATGTTAGATCAGATATTTCAAACTAATATTTTCAAGTCCTTTTACATTCATATTTGTAATTACCTCAACATGAAACTACGATGCACATAGGCTGCATCACTTACTAGTTTTATGTTAAAAAGTAAACCGATACATAAAGCAGAATTGCCTTGAATTCCATTGACTGAATTCTGCAACCTTATTCATAGATTCTCAGGGATCTATGTGAAGAATGGCCTCACGTTCATTTTGTTCCTAGCTTAGAATAAACTTGATATGACATGCAGGTTGTTTTCTTTATTCAAACTAAAGCCATTTACAGTCAAACATTCTTTTTCTATTTGAGGAAGAAGAAATCGTACACTGCAGTTGAAAATTTGTAATACAAAGACAACTTCGGAGATTAAACTTTAATGTGGTCTTAAATACACATCCAAAGTGAATGAGAAATAAATATGTGAGAGGTGAAGAAGAGCATAGGCACCGCAAAGTGCAGACTATGCATATGGACACAGTAATATGGTTTGGTTATACACCATTTGGTTAGGTTACTTACTTTCCAATTTGGGCCTAAACGAAGCCACATACTTTTTCACTATTAAATGATACAATCATTCTTACCTCGAGCGACTCGGAATTATAAAAGAAATGCCATGTGCACGCACAAAATGCTCCACCCAGCAGAGGTACCTATTCAAGGCAGGGTTAGTTAAATCAGTTAACAATATGAGACTGGGAAATAATGTAGGAGAAAGTTAAAATGGAAATATCTGGGCTCTCCCAGATGATAAACAAGTCTCTCATGAAACGGAAGCTAAGCAAGTTAAGTGTCTGACATGTTTAAAGTGCTTGCATCCAAAACGTTACGCATCATTCAAATTTCAAAAGGCAGTTCGTCCTAGAGATGCAAACAATCTCCTTCAGCCATAACGTCACCCAGAAACGAGAATTATAGAAAATGTTTCATGTACGGAAAATGACATCCTTCAGCCATAACGTCACCCCTCAAAACGGAAAATGACATCCTGAATGGTTCAAGCTAAACTAAGGCCATTATTTGATTCCCACCTTTGTTTGTTTACTAAAGGAAACTATAGAAGAAAGGGATAAGATAGCCAAAGAGAGTGGCTCCCATTGTTGGGTTTTCCCTTTAACAAAAAAGAGTAACTCACCATACCCCAAGACAGTCCCTTCCATGATTCAAACCCCGATTTCTCCCCGTATTCCCACACCAGTACCATTGCTGTAATCCTGTGCAGGCGGTGAACTCCAATTAGCATTAAGAAAAGAACACTGAACCATTGTACCACACAATCCAACGTATTTCATTATCAACAAAGTATGGTGGTAAATTTAAAAGTCTATGAAGATGGGATCTTTAGTTTCCAAGAGTAGACTGTGTTAAAGTGAAAACTAAAACCGAGTTCTTTACTGGGCAGCTCGACTCAAAAGCCAATTATCAATCAGTCAAATGAAGATTAACAAAATAAAAGAACAATATCAGGTTATCAGAAGGAGGGGAACAAAATGAACAAAATTCAGAATTTTAAGCATACCACTCAACAACACTGGACACATGCACCGTCCAAGTGGGCAAGGAGAGAGCATTTGCGGGTTCGCTGAGTTCACCCAGCAAAGGCAATCCAGCAGCTGACGCTGGTCCAACTAGTGCTAATGCCAAACCTGCACCATAAAGACCTTTAACACCCCAACTACCGAGACTTATTGAATTCGATCGAGTTTGTGAAGCATCATCGTGTTTACAGGTTAGTGGACGAACGAGGGAAAAGAAAGGCGTTTGCTTTGGTTTGCGAGAAAAACGGTGTTTCTGCGAGAACAAAGCTAAGGTTGTAGATGGTACAGTTGCCATGGCGGATAATTTCAGATTTCTCTTTGTCGTACGTTACGTCAGTCCATTTGCGGGTAAGTTATTGAGGGTTGAGAGAATGCGATTAGCGACAACGTTTTTACCTGTAATCATTTAGAACGAAAAATTTGAACAATTTAAATTGGTAATCCTAAAATATCAGGCCTGTTTCGATAACTTGGATTTTCCCACCTTGTATTAAAAATTGAACTATTTTTCTAGGCTATGAGAGTCTGAGACTTCATTTTCGACCATTCAATTCATTCCAGGAACCGAACCAAAAGCCAAGAAAGGTACAACAACCAAGCAACTGGACATAGACTGTCATTCGTAGTTGACTTTCAACACTTGCAGAAGCTTTCTTTGTAGTGCTTTTCCATGCCTTTTCTGATCTAGCAAGATAGTTTATATAATCATTAACCAAGCTCCATTGAATTCTTCTGTACAACTACGACGCAATCCCCATCTTGAGCTATAAGATAAACATTACTACTCTTGTTTTTGAGACAGGAACAATGGGAGGAAAGCCAAAGCCAAAGGCAATAGCATTACCAATGCGAGGCATACTGGTGATTCATCAGTTTCAGTCATGTGTACTGTCTGTGCTCCTACTTTTTCCTCTTTGCCCAAAGCATGACAAGAGAGAAGCCCATCAATGACATCATTACAGTCTGCGACCCACATGAGAAATAGATGAGTCAAACTCATAAAATATGTAAACAACAAAACCTGTGCTCTGTTCCTCATATTGCTTATGAAATTATAACTTCCACAACAACATTTGACGTTACGCATGTTTCAAAGCCGAACACAGCACGGGCACCTTCTGTGGCCCTGGCCTATATATGCTTATATTCCCTCTCTCTGTCTCTCTCTACTTACATGCATAGTTAAACCAACATAAACATAAAGCGATACTTTTTTATATGGAGAAGTATACGCTAAGGTTGCTTTCACCCAATAGACGAGATTCCTCTTGTTTCATGTTCCGCTATAATTGTCTTTCCTATTCTACAACCTTATTCCTGAACTTATTAACAAGTGTTCCTAACTTGAATATATTAATGTAGAACTCTTGTTTGTATTCGTCCAGGTCAAAACTTAAATCTCTCAATTTATTTTGTAGAGTGTGTAAGCCAAATACAAACTACATACGAAAACCATTTATTATGCAGAAAAAAAAAGATGTATAGCTATCAGAATATTTGAAAATATAACTTACAGAGATTGCTGGAGGCACGGCTACAAGTGGATCTTGGAAAAACCTATTGGCCAATGCAAGAGCCAGAAGACTGCTTTGCATCCCTGGAAACCATAAATAAATAAAATCAGCAGAGGTTCTTCGATAAAATCAGTCGATTGAAACCGAAAGTGGTACCTGTCTCATAGGATATTGTTCTTTGCAGTGCTTTGAGATCAGGTGTATTGGGGAAAAAGACACCAGTAAGAGAGTAACCAACAACAAATGCTGACAGATGAAATGCAAAAATGAGCAATAGCAATGTTACTCCAAAAGGTGACCTAACAGATTCAACATTGATAGCCAGAGGTGCTCCAACACAACACGCAGTCACAAGGACTGATAATGGAGGCAAAAAAGGTCGAATGGCATTAGATATCTGAGGAAAGAACCTGTGAAAAAAGAAGTATTAGATTAATATAGACTTCAAGAAGAAGTTTTTGTTGTTGGGACGTTTGATCACCTGTTTATAAGCAAGCCAGTAGCAATTGGAGCAACAACAATCTGGAGTATGCTGGATACCATCCCCCTAACATCAACTGGCAGTCTCCTTCCAATAAGCAAGAGTGACAACAATGGTGTAACAAAAACCGCGGTAGCAGTAGAGAATGATGTCATAACAATGCTAAGAGGGGCCAACTGTGGATCCGTCAAAAAGGTAGCATAATTTGAAAGTTGGGCCCCACTAACACAAGATACCAACATAATCCCAGCACCTGACTTGTATATTCACCAATAAGTTAGCACATTGTTGCTGGTGTTAGCATGTAATGCTGGAATTTATATAAACAAACTCTCACCTACGGGAGTAGGAAGACCAAATGTTGACACTGCAATGACGCCGAAAATATATCCAAGAATAGGCTTTACAACAAATTGGCCAACATAACCAGCCACAATAACCGCAGGTCTTTTGAATGCCTCCAGAAAGTCTTTTTCGCTGGAATTAACTCCAACAGCAAACATCAGAAACCCTAATGCAGGAGCATAGTACCTGACAAGTTTACCAAAATGATAATCATAAACTAGTACAGCGAGCAACTTTCGTTTGTGTACTGCATATAAAGTTACATTTTAATTTTTATTCAGTGCTTGCTGAATACCTCACTTATGCAACATTCTCCTAAATAGACCTCAATCATCGCATCAGAAGAAAATGTCCTAAATTATCTAAGTTAACTCATCATATAAGCTGCATTAACTTTTAAGATTGTTCTAAATAAGCAAAGGCGTCTAAATAAGTAAAGATGTATCACAGATTTATTTAATAAAGCTGCAGCAACAAGCAATATACACATGATTGCACCACCCTGAACTCCAAGATCCACTTAGGGTACCATTTTTATATTTTTACTTTGCACTTAGCCCACAAGATATTTAATGAATTTAAAATAAACTAAAAAATTTGCATTAAGGAACCCAGTGCTTAGAACATCAGCAAAGAAGAATGAAGAGTATCATAATTAACAAAGAAATTCCTTTGTTCTGTCCTTTTAATGATCTTCAGCGCATGTTTAATGTCACCATTGATGGACTATCAAACTTTTCATTTGCAGTCCTTTCATCTTTCAAACAAGTCTTCTAGGTTATCATGAATTCCCTTCAATCAGCAATTAGAAATGAAGACTTAAACAAAGTATTATTCTTTTAAACTGCCTTCATCAAGATAAAACCAGATAATATTATTTATTTGAGAAATTCTGAAAAACCTGGTAGTGAACCATGTGAAAGAGGGTGGAAAGACAAGAGCCAGCAAGGTACTAGCAATGATCACATGAGGCAAAATGGAATTTGATTGCTTCAGGATATCCACAATAGAAGTTTTCTTTTGCTCAAATATCTGAAAGCAAAAAGGTAATTCCACATTATTGAAAGACCTATGATAATCTTGTTCCTGTAACAAGTAAAAAACACACCTACAATGAAGACAAGTATACTCCAACAAACACAAATAGTTAACGTTGAACTTGGAGTATGAAACATCCTAGCGTGCAAAAGGGAAATGATACCCTTGCAACCTTCCTTTAGAATGCATCCGGGTGTTTTGCGAGCGCAAAATTGCAGATCAACTAAGCACATATCATGTGAGGTAATGCAACTAAAACATGAAGTTTACAACACCAGCTATGCTCGTAGCACCCACCCTAACGAGGGGGTATCAGCCAAGATTGTGGCAGAAGAAACATGTTGCAACAACGTGAAGTATAGAACTCAAATTTCCCATCTTTCAACTTCAGATTATTAAGTACAGTGGAATTGAACCCAAAAGTCCACCAGACACAGAATAACGGGATTATCAATAAGAATTGGAGCACGGAAATTGGGTAAAGAAATGAAATTATGACAATCAACAGAACACACCTGCACTTGATTCAGGTCAGTCGTAAAATTCAGCCCCGGATCCGGTTGAAGAGATTCAGAGAATTTATCGGACGCACATCTGCTAAGCAAAACTCCTGAGCTCCCGACTGTGAGTAACAGTGTGTTTTCAGACTTGAAAGATCAGAAACATTCGAGTACAAGCTACAAATAAATACCACTTGCAAATATTCAAATACTACAGCTAAAGAAAGAAAGCCCTACTCTGAAAATTCTGGATCGAGCGCAAAACAATTACATCGGAAAGAAGTATATGGATGAAGAATTTAAGAGAAAAAACAATGACCTGAAGAGTTGAGTGAGCAAATTCTCCGTGGAAATGGAAGCTGAAAACATTTTCTAGAAAGATAGGAGCTTTGGCAACGAAACAGTGAGATAGACGGACGTCGAACTTGGATGTACAAGTGCCCAGTGTTTGCGCTCATTTTCCTCTTTCGAAGTAAACCCACAAAAGCACCACCTGGGAATGGTCTAAAGTCTACACCTTTTTTCTACCATTCGGCGTATGCAGCAAACGGGTAGCACATTTCGATTACCCAAATCTAGTTTTTCCTTTTAGGACCCAGAAATTTGAAAAGAGATACAAGTCAACTCTACTTGGGATGGTTAGTTCTAGTGCCCGAGTCCGAGTGACCTCATGTAGACTGTAACCAGAGTGTGGCATTGGGAGTGATCTAAGAGAGGTAGACCATAGGTCAACCGTTCGGGTGCGGGTTCGTTACATTCAACATTTGTAAGTCAACTCTTTCGGGGAGGTAGGTGAGGTGAAGCAAATCAATTACATAAAATGTTGTAGAATTTTGAGTTCGAGCACGATTGTGTCAAAACTAAAATGGACAACTAATCAGTACTTAAATATTACATTATCATTCTTCTAACAAAAAAGGTTTAATTACTAAGGAACTTACAAATAATAATCACTATCAAAAGTTTAAAAGATAAATTTTGATATAATCATATAACATTATTTATTTTATCACCCAATAAATTTTATGTTGATTTAAAATAAGGAATGCATTAATATTAATTAAGAGAATATATATGTATATAACTGCCTTTGTTTTTGTAATATTTATATGTGTGTATTGTTAATGGACATTTTATATTAATTTTATATACATAATTTGCTAAACTCTTGTCCATTTAATGTTTAAATTACACTAATTAAACGTTATTTGTTTTAATTTTAGGCATATATTGGATTTGAAAATTTTAAAAGCCTAAAGTAAGGAAAGCTCTAAAAGAAAGGGAGGATGTTAAAAAAAAGAGAAAAACGTTAACGCTTTGCACAGTAGCAGCCACAGTTTTTGCATGAAGAAGAGACTAAAACATTAAAGGAAGAAAAACAAGAGAGCAAAAGTCAGTTGGCGGCAAAGAGATAAAGAAGGATTGTGGTTAGGCGTGAAGCAAAGTTTGACATTCAATATACAACAAACAAAAAGAGTTGGCTGGCGGCGTAAATAGAAGAACAAGAAGACAACGTTTGTGCATTAAAAAAAGTGAAAAAATATCTCCTAAAATCACGTAGAAAGCAGCTGCAGACAAGAAAAAAAACAGGGCTAGCGGCGGCGTGAAAGAAAAGAATAAAAGTGTAGCTATATGGTGGCGTGAATTAAGCAACAGCAGATGACGTGAATGAAGCAACTGGAGATTAAACACGTTGAAGGAGAATAGCGTGACAGCTGGGAGGAGTAACGGGAGAGCTATCCATCAACCACTAAACATACAACCATCACTCACGCTACACATAAAATTATTACTCCATACACATATGACGAGACCCCTCTCTTACACTCTTCTATCCTCACATTGACACCTAGCTGAAAGGAGGATTTTTGGGCTCTATCACTCACACAACTCCATCACTCACGATAACAATCACTTAAACATAAAAAGCATATGGTGGCTAGGAGATAAAGGAGGAAGCAACTGCGTGGAGTTAAATGAGCTGGGGAGTGACAACGTTAGTGGCTGGTGGGTTGAAGAATACACGCTAGCCATTTGGAGACTCCAACGTAAGGCAGCTGGATAGAGATTAAATACATTTAGCTGGAGGAGAAAAAAGGATCGTGGGGCTACTTGAGATTCTCTACTCACATTACACTATCCTCTACTTACAACGTAGACTCTCCATATACACCACGAGGAAGACACGTAGTAGCTGTATATGATGAAGAAAGCAGGAGGTGGAAGCAGCAAAAGGAGATTAATGTGGTAGCTTGTGGAGACACCAAACAAAGCAGGAGGTGGCAACAAAAGTTGAAGACTCTTACAAAAACAAGAAAGACACGTTAGCTGGTGGTATCACTTGGAGCTGGTGGAAGCAACAAAAAAAAACGTTGAGCTTGTGGAGATCAAATCACGTTGGCAGTTAGGAGACTCTCCACTCCACACACAACGTTGCAGCTGTGGCAAAGGGATGTTTTTCATTTTTTTGTTATTCCTTATTTAATTTAAGTGTGTGAATTTAATCGATGCAAACATATATTA
>JANKOD010000193.1:24804355-24815523 GCA_026284645.1 Erythroxylum acuminatum | reverse complement strand
CGTTTTTGGAGAGGAAATTATTGTGAGGGGCGATAAAAGCATACGCAACAAATGAATTAAGGAGAACATATGCATTAAGACAGGTGAAGGCATGGAGCACGCTATAGGGACAGCAAATTAAGCCAAGAGGGACCCAATAACAAAATGTTAAAAGGCAATATCACGCAGAAAGGGAGGAGAAAATTAAAATAAAAGAAAGAGCGTAAGAGGAGAATTTTTACTATCAGGTGGTGGCAATTAATGGTCCCATGAAGAATCAACATGAAACAGCAAATTAAAAGACTAAAAATGGAGCTACTGAAATAAATCAAGAGGCGGCGAACAGGACAAAGGGCTGGAGATTCCGTCACTTACGCACAGGGGCATATACTCATACAGAGAGAATTTCAGCTACAACAACAAATGAGGAGACCCAGCAGAAACAAGGAAAAAATCAAGCGCAGCAGCTAGGCGTCATTTTAAGAGGAGCAAAAATTAAATCAATAGGAGACAGCCGGGAGGTAAGGAGACAGCCAACGTAACTAACGCGAAAATGAATTAAATGTGCAGAAAACACGCAACACACGCGATTGGGAAAAAGAAGAAGCAATAAATAGAAGGAGGGGGCCATGGCAGCAAAGGACGCGAGGGCTTGGAGAGCTGGCGGCTGTCGGCTTAGTTGGGACACGCAGGTAGCAACACAGCAGGCGGTAGTGCGGCGCAGGAGCAATAAACAGGAGAGCACAAGCTACCGAAGTGAGCATAAGGGTTTAGTTGATGTGTGACCTTTATTGGTCACATCATCAACAGTAGAGAAGCAACAAGGTAGAGGTGCCGCTAATGGAGGGACCTTCAGTGGAATGAGAAATATGGGAGCTGAAATGTTTTTCCGGAAGAGACTCATGGAAGGGTGAAATCTCAACGCCAGTTTGGAGGTAATATTGACACCGACGACCCGGGTTAAGTATTGTTTTTATTATTTTGTTATTCCTTTCTCTCATTAGGAATTGATTGTGTTATCCTATTTTAATTTTGAGTATTATGTATGGATAATCGAATTTTCGTTATTATTCGGTTTTTTGTGTATGAACCTGTTGGGTATTGTGATTTGATGATTTTAATGCGTTCATTGGATTGCTAATTGCAAAACCCATTGCTAGAATTTCGATATAATCCGTAATTGTTACGTTCAAATTCATGTGTAGCGACTAATGATTCGTAATCATTAGGGATAACATGACCTAGGTTAAATGACACATCGTATGTGACTGTTGCCTTGATTAATCAGTTTTCCTAATTCGTAATGCTACCTCCTAATTAAATCTAGAGATCGTATCCTAGGTTATTAGGTGGTTAGGTCTAATTAACGATCGTATCTTGATTAAACAAAATCTAAGGAAAAACTTGGGTTAATTTTTAACCCACGATTAATAATTGCTAGGAAAGGTTGAAGAACAACAAATTAATGAAATATGCTTAGTCAGGGTTTAGGCCGAGATTGAACCAAAGAACCGGGTCCCTACTGAATTCCCCACATTTATCATTTTATTGCATGTTTTCTTTACTTTATTTTTATTAGTTAGTTTTATTTTTATTTTTCCTTTCAAAAATCCAAAACTCCCCTTTTCCTAAATACCGATTATTTTCATTTCATAAACTTTACACACACTCTCTGTGGGATCGACCTAGACTCGCCACTGCTACAGTAGTAGTCTAGTTAATTTATTTTGACCAGCGTTACAACGCGCGGTCAGGGAGACACTTCTATCAGAAATACCTAAGCAAGCGAAAAGGTCACCCAGAGTGCGAACTCTACGTCAGCAAGAGGAGAAGAAAACCAAAGAGCTGAATCATGGAGAAGACTCTGAGACAAGAGCACCTCAGGCTACAAGGTCTTTAGTCTCAATCTTAAAGGAAGATACAGCCAAATTAGCTAGAGAGACTGAGATTAGAAGGAAATTGGAGTTTGAGAAGAAGAGACCGCAATCTCAATAAATTCCGAGATTGATTGAAGAAGGGAAAAAGTAGAAAATCAGTCAGAGGAAGAGCACTCCCACTGCTGTTCAGAAGAAGAAAATAGTAGAACGCATTGCAGTATAGGTCAATACCTCTCAATCCTTGAGGAAAGAGGATTTGAGGATCAAGGTTATTGAAGATGTTCAACCTGTAAGGAGTAGCACCTCGATAATCATCAAAGAATCCCCAAAAAGGTCAGTAAAGGCACAATTACAACCAATTTTGGTGAATAGTAATACAATGCATCTGTTGAATGACGATGAGAAGAGTATGTATGAGTTTCTGAGACATGAAGGAACCAGACCATACCCTACACAGATGACAAGGCAAAAGTATACTATTTCTCCAATCACAAAGAGAACTGTGATCAAGGTTGTGCCTGAATTTTAACCACGGCCTTACATTGTTCGCAATGATGATAAGGGGAAGAAGAAACTGTACCCAGAGGGGTTAACAAATGATCTTATAGAGGATCAGATTGAAGAGGAAGTGAGAAGCATAGATAAAGCATGCTATGTAGCACAGATGAAGGGAACTCATGTTTCCCACCAGATTTCAAAAGATCCGAGAAGTAGTTGTAGTCGACCTACCACTAATGAACCTTGTATGCTGGTTGGAAAACTTATAAAAAGGAAGTGCAGATCCGTAAGGATTGGAGATATCAGGTACTCAACCGAGACCCTTGTGCATCTGATTATGTGCATTAGGCCGCTTTGTATTGTATCTTCAATTGGAGATGTTCTACACCTGCTCGGAAGACAAGTCCCACGACTACCTATCCCTGATGATCTAAATCTCCCAGAGCCGAACCTATTTGTTCAACCTCCTGCCCTTGTTTTAAATGAAGCACTTGTTCTGTCTTTAGATGCATATAGCACCACTATTGCCTGTGAAGAAGAACAGCAGAAGGATGAAAGTTGACCTACTTCATTAAGTGACTTATGAGAGGAAATAGCTCAAATACAATAAGACCTCAAGTCACTCGGCACAGAAGTGAAGGAAATGAAGGACATGATGTCAGAAATATTGAAGCATCTATGCTCATAATTCATTTTTGATCAATAACAAATAAGGGGAGAGAGGAGAAAGAAAAAAATTCGAGAGAAGAGAAAGGAAAAATTCTAGAGAGGAAGAAGAAAAAGATAGGGAGAGGAAGATCCCGTATTTATGTTTGATAGTTATAAGTAGTTGTAGTCCCGTATTTATGTATGTACATTTCAGAAGTTCTTTTTGATTGTCCCACGTCACTTAGTACTTTGTGAATACTTGTGAGTAGCCTTTGTTCTTTTTACCTTACCTTAACCTAAACCCCATTACAACCCTGAATAAAAGCCCTTTTGATCCATGCTGGCATGTACTCTATGTAGTGGAAAATAGGTGAATTTGCAAGCCTATGATAGCGTAATCTCATAGAGGAAGTTTTGAGCGAAACATGTATATTCATAGCCAATAATAACGAATGTATTGAAAGTAAAGAATGGAAAGAGTTTAAAAGCATACAACTAATTTGAGTATAATTTATTAAATGAATGTTTAAATAAGTTTTAACTATCAAATAATTAAGATAAGATGTTTTTTATTTATGAATTTAAAATTTTTGAAAATAATAAATTATTTAGAATATAATTAACATCTTTTAAATTTAAATTTACCTTAATGAATTCCATGTAATTCTAATAAAATTATAATTTATTTCCAGTAACGTGTTAGAATAAATTACATTTGAAATATGAAAGTTTACTTATTTTTATAGCATTACTAAAAGGTAAAATATATTAATAAAATACTAATTTTTAATTTGTTAAAAATTATAATTTTGTTTTTAACACTGTTGACCTAAAACAACACATAAATTGAACTCATTTAAGTTAACATAATCATCAAATTTTCAATAAATAAAATATATTTTTTAATTAAAAATAAAATTCAATTGACCATTCATTTAATAAATAAATTTTACTACATGTTGAGCCCGACAATCGAGAGAAGCAGCTCGACGATCACACACGACTAACCGCAACAACAACCGCCATCGCCACACAACTGCACCTCCCTCGTCGATCACTTTTGCCATTGAGACGATCACATGCAACTCACCAATGACACAAGTTCCCTCACAACCCACTCGTTCGCACAGTCACTAGAAAGCTTTTAGCCAACCAGCTACTGCGTGAAGAAAAGAAATGTAGGAGTGCAATAGAGGGCCCAGAGTACAACAGAAGCGTGAAGAGGAGCAGTGGTAGAGTTGTTGCCTATTACACTGTAATAGGCAACAACTGTAGATTAATTATAATTAAAATTAATCTATAGTAATTTTCTCTTCTGTGACTGCGGTTCTTGCCTTGAGGGAAGGCCTTTCACGTGATAATGAAAGAAGGAGAACCTTCCATGTCAAAGGAGAATTTCCCAACTCTCTCCAAAGAGCTTCTTGCGAAATCTGGTGAAAAATCTACCAGGAATGTTGCGATAGGTGCTAGACAATCTGTGGACCCCCAGTTGGAGCCTAGAAAAATTAAATCCACACTTTGTACAATAAAGATACCATAATACATTATCAAAAATGTGGTCAAAGATGATGTTGTTCCCCCTATTGAATTGCTAAGGGCTGGTTCTAAGGCGTGGTCTATTGCATTCATTAGTTTCTTCTGGTCCAAGAGATCTACATTCTTGATTATGAATGCTTATGCAAAAGGTTGATGGGGAAGGAAAGGGCTCGATAAAGTCATGCTTCGTGAAAATGGCACGATTTTATTTAAGTTCAATGATGAATCCGTTCTTGTAGAGATAGTGGAATAGAGGCCCTAGCACATTAGTGACCAGCCCCTTTTTCTTCGACAATGGCATCTTAGAATGGAGCTTGATAGGGGAGGGATTAAGGTACTGCCAATGTGGGTGCATTTCCACAATCTTCTAATGGAATTATAGACTATGAGGGGTTAAGTTTCCTGGTGAGCTCCCTAAGGAAACCTACCTGCATGGACACACAAACTGCCACAATGGAGTGCATCTGATATGCTAAGCTGCATATTGAAATTCATAGGAATTCTCCTCTTCCAGACAGTTTATCTGTCTTAAAGGTAGGTGAGATTGGTGAATTGGAAAAGGCAGAGGTCCATATTACCTACCCATGGAAGCCTAATGACTCTACTAAAAAATGGGTTCCTACTGGTAAAATATTTAAAACGGGGTGGCATGAAGAACTTATGATAGTTGACATTAGTGAGCCCTTTATTAGGCAAGGGAATACAATAGAAGCTCGGCAAGTAATGGACACTAATACTGCTAGCTTATCAACTTCAAATTGTATGAGGAAACAAAGTGAAGTTGTTCACTTAGAAACTAAAAATACTGAAGTTCGAGATGAGCCTACCTTGAATGAGAATGTGCTAAACTCTTCACCAGTTGAGCTAGAGAGTAACAGAATTGAAGAAGCTCCAGAATGCAATGATGAGGTACGGGCGAATCCTAAAGGTTCTCCCAGTGATAACTTTAATATGCGGAACTCTAAGATAATTTTGGGGAGTACCACAGAGGACAACAACAGTCATTCAGTCACTGCCTCCATTTCAAAATTTGAGGACGTTAAAGTACAATCCAATACTTTTAAAAGACTATCAATTAGGAAGAAGGGAAACAGGTTAACAAACACAAAGGGGGCTCCCCCTTAAATGGTAGTACTAATTTGGAACATTATAAGGCTTAATGACCATCTTAAAAAGTCCTTGGTGAAAGAGATGGTGAAGGATAGGAAACCTACTCTTATAGGTCATCTTGAAACCAAAATAGAAGACTTTTTTAACCTTGTTCGCTCAAAATTTTTGGGTTCTCATTAGGAGCTCATCTCCAATCATAGCTCACATTACAATGGTAGACCTTAACCTATATATATAGCTTTCATATAGGACTTCTTCATCACAAGCCCGATAGGTTCGGTTCATACTGATCGGAGTCCAATTTTCTCCTGAACATCAGCTCATTAATCAAGATCACTTATCGGGTTACTTTATTATCTTTATTCAGATCAAATTTACTTAACTTAATCGATAAGTAATTGAAAACTGAAAAAATGCAATTAATTGTTTTCCACTTTTATAGGAAAATATTTAATAGGAATATTAAAAAAACTATCAAAATGATATAATTAGATTAAAAATTAAAGATAGACTCAAAGGGGTCTTTAAACCTCACGTGTCAGGTTTGTAAGTCTCTCTATGAATCTATGAATCTTTTGTTTTTTAATGTCAATTCTCACAAACTTTATTATGCTCAATCTTTCAACTGTTTGGTTGCATCTATTTCGAAAAATATTTGCCAAGAGTAATGGACTGGCAAAGAATCAACTGAAACTAATGGTAGGTGACTAATTTATTCAAAATTTCTCTAAGTTGTAGCATTTATACTTTATAACGAGAAAGGAATTGAATAATTCACTAAGAAAAATCTTTAGATAATTCCACCTTTATCTCCAATACACTAAGTTGGATTAAAGAAACTATGATTGCTTTTAAAGAATTTGACAAAGCAAGCTCTCTAACAAGATCCAATTGGGACCTCCTTAATTCCCTAACTGAAGCAGCTTACTAAGCTACCTGATCTTTAACTAAAGTAGCTCGCTAAGCTACCTATCTCTCTACAAGTGTTGTTAGCTTAGGATTTTTCCTTGTTATTTTTTGGTGGCTCTTTGGCTAGCTTGAATTTTTTATCATTCCTTGTATCTTCCTTGTCTAGAGGATGAGTCCTCTTTGTTACCTCTGTAAAGTCTCAAGCTTCCTTCTATTTCTTAATTCAATTTCAACTTTAAAAAAATGATGATAAATTTGAAGTTATATGTAGTACTTTACTAAGGTCCTCCAATTTATTGTCATCTTTACATGTGGGCTTAAAATCTTTCTTCATATGCTAATTTTGCTCTTTTCTAAGCTAAATCCTTTATAACTTGTTCCTTTCCCCCCTAACTTAGGTAAATGGTCGATTAGGTTGATTTACTCTTTAAGGATGTGTTCAATTTGAACTCAAATTTCTTTCTTCATTATTTAATATAAGGAGAAGTGTTTCCACATCGTCTCTTCTTTGGACATATAAGACCCATTCAACTAATTTACCACAAGTCAAAAGTTAGATTTTACTACCATAATTAAGATCCTTAGGCATTTTATAAATTTTATTTTGTAAATTAAAGCCTCATACTAATTCATTTTTTATGCTTGAAAATTTTGCTTCTAACAATATCTTATCTAAATCTCATGTGACTTTTAGCAAATGATACCTGACACTTTATTAAGATATATAATTCAAATGGTTGATTATTTTATGAAATTTCATTTGAGTTTGAGCCATTAGTATGAATGGTGTATTTAACCATAAAATCAATTACTAATTGAGACTTTGCTGACATTTTTAGTAAGAAACTAATGTCAAATTTATAAGCTTTACTAACCACTTCACAATTTATATGTCATTTTGGGTTTTTGTAACACTTGTCAATGACATATTTGTTATTGTGATGATAGAGTGAGCCTGGAAATAAACCTTTATTTTGCTTTCAAACATGATGATAATCGGCATTGCCTTCTACATTTATGTATAGCTCTAAGCTTTGAACGATTTTGCTCACATAGTATATAGTCTTTTGTTGTCTATCTTCCTATACTACCATTAAACTGAGTGCTTATGGGGACATAAAGATATATAGATAAATGTCTTTATTGATTTAAGGAGTAGTTATAAGAGGTACACTTTAAAAATATATCTCTAGATTTTTAAAGCATGTTAACATTCACTATTTGTTTGAAATTTTAACTTGAAAAATGAAAGGAATTTTTCGATCAACCCAGACAAAAAATGAGATAAACTTGTTATTTTACCTATGAGAATTTGAGATTCTTTTAATGTCTGTGGTGATCTTATTTTCATTATAATGTAAATCTTTTAGGATGCCCTTTAAACTTACTATAAAACTTAAAAATTTTCTACTAGAAGTTTCAAACATGAGCTTCTCGAGATTGAGATTCATGCCATATCTTTTCAATATCTTAAATAACTCTAGTAAGTTTTCTAGATGGTCTCCTTATACTTTTGTTTTGACGATTATGTTGACCTTTATTTTCTTGCAAATATTCTTATGGAATATAAAGTTGACTAGTATTTGGCAAGCCAATCTATTTGTTTATTAAGTTATATCATCTTGTAGCAGTAAGTTTTGTTATGCAATACACATACTATTTTTTTTCTTCATCATATTCCTATATGTGGATTTGATTATAGCCTAAGTATATGCTTATGAAGCTTAACTATAGATGCCTATCGTGGCATCCACAAGCATATATACATTTGAAGTGAGTATGTAGCACCCCACTCTCGAAGGACATATACCTGACATCCTGAGTGAAATCTGAATAGTACCCCACAAGGGTGGCATGGTAGAACACTCATATTCTCTTACAAGGCATCATAAAGAAAGACACAATAATTAAAAATCCAAAATTCCTCATTTTATTTCATAAAAACCGAATATCCATTGTAGCTTTACAAAATCATCCAAATATGTATATTATCCAGACTAATTACAGAACTTGCTGCATACATGAGGAATTATACAAAAGTTTCTAACTAGATCCTTCAGTCTCAGCTGACCGACCTTTGAGCCATTTCTTCTATCTAAAAGTATAAAAACTATGCTTCTTGTAGAGTCTCTCTGTCACTAGTGTCCTCTCTCGATCCTAAAATGTCAACGTTGCAATTTTGGTGAGTTTTGTGAACTCAGTAAGGTAACCATTCTCGATAGTTCACGCAATTCATACAACACATCAACATATAAAACCACATAATTCACATACAAGAAACACTTCCAATATGTAATTCATGCATCAAATGCCTCGGACATTCAGTGTCTGGAATCAATACAATCAATTCCACAAAACCGTTCAATACATAATTTAAAGCAACAATTAATTAAATGAGGTCATCTAGGGTACAATTCCACAAAACAGTTTAACACAGAATTTAAAGCAACAATTAATTAAATGAGGCCATCTAGGGTACTCACAGTTTGCTCCAGATAGCTATTGTCTCAAAGTTCTGGCAACGTTTGGATGTTGTCACTCAATATGCTCTTCTCAATCATACAATACATACACATTTACACACATCACAACTTTTCACAATTATAAGTATTCATTTGTGCACATTTATGTATATGGAATATGTATAATGCATGTTCAATGATAATCCTGGGTACATTTTCTTAATACGCGTCTCATAACCAATTAACATGATCTTTAAATCATTCCTTAACACCTAATACAATTTCCTTACTTTAATCGCTCAATCCAACATCAACTAGGCTCATTCAAGATTACACTCAAGCCTAAATACCTCATAGGAAAACATGAATAAGTCAATACTTTATAAATATACATATCTTGGGATAAAAGGCATAACTTTTTTCTGCAGATGTTGGATTAATGTCATTCTAGGACCCTTTCAAAGAGGGCTTCGAGATCTACAACTTTCATGAAGGCCCAGAAGAGAAATTTTGCCATCTAAAGAGTCAAAATCGCAAATTTATATAAGTGTCATGAGAAGGTTTGTTTAGTGGACCTAAAGTCCGTCCAACGGACATGAACGGGGCTAAGAATTTTTTCAGACCCGAGAAGGTCCGTTCAGTGGACCTAAAGTCCGTCTAATGGACATAGAAGAAGCACATCTCACTCAAGAGCATTTCCAATGGTTTCTACATATATTCTAACATCACTTTCACTTCTAATCTTCCCGAATTCACGTCCTCTAGTGCAACATCATTTCATACCAATTCAACCACTAAATTGATTTCATTAAACTCTAAAATCTCAACTCATTTGATTCCTCATTTTGCTAAAACTCATCATTCATGAAATCCTATCCTTTTTCTATAACATATCTCATTCATAAGTATCAAACAATTCATATTCAACATTCATCATTTCTAATTGATAACTTCTTCATGTATACCTCAATTTTAGTTCAATATCATCCACACACAAATCAAAATCCATGCTTGAACATAAACACCAAAATAGAACATATTCTTATAAACTTTCATCATAAATTTTTTACACATGTTCTACTTCATTTTTCACCTTCATTTCATTCCTAAATATCACCTTAATTCATCTCATTTCAAGACATCATAAAACTACCTACTATTCTTAAATTGCACTACACCCAATACTCAAATTCAAGTCTAATTTTGAAACTCTTAAAGACAGAATTTGAATTCGATGTCTCATAAAAAATGTAGCCATATGTCTCTAATTTAATCCAAATAAAAAATCATCCCATTTGAATATCTACAGGTCAAGTTATGGCTAAAATATAGAAGCATATCCAGTGGAAGCACTATAGCCAAAATATTCTGGCCACTCTCTTCCAAATTTTCCAGATTTTTATAACTTCCTACATTCTACATCTAACACACCTTGTACATAGATCATCTTCTCTACTTCATTTCCTCTTCATTCTCAATTCAATTTACAACCTAAAACATTCATAAAACAAGTCATAAAAGACTATTAATCATAACCACAAAACAGGACATCAAACATATCCATTCATTCATCAATTTACTACACTCATCCAAATACCATTATAATGATCATTCTACATCAAAAACATATCTATAACAATTTATGATTCATTAATCATCATACATATACATAAGAAAGACATTTATACATATGCATTTCATCACTCACGACACACACATACAAATTTCATGATCAAGTCATCAATCTCAAATTACTCATCATACAATGAACGAAGTACTAATGCCAAGTATATTATTATGGCATCAATAAGTTCTAAACTCCAAAGGCAACATGAAGATATGAATCCTCCATAGATTATCGAGCATTTTAAGAAGATGGATGGGTCACAAAGTAGGATTGCTAGATACCAGTTATCTAACTCCCTATTCAAATCTGAACTAAGCCCAAATCTCCTGTGGGGCCTCATGTTCTTAAGATGATTTATCTTATAGAACAACTTGAGAAGTTAGTGTTGGATCGGAAAAAGAAAGCATACTATATTTGGAAAATTGGTAGATTTCAAAACTTTTTTGAAATCATCTTTGCAGCGGAAGCAACATATCCAAATCATCATGCCAATCCATACATGATATGGTATAAGGATAATAA
>JANKOD010000193.1:24784525-24799248 GCA_026284645.1 Erythroxylum acuminatum | reverse complement strand
TGAGGGTGGTAGGCGGAGCTCCTATTCAGCCGAGTGCCCGCTAACTTAAATAACTCCTCCCATACTTTGCTCAAGAAGACCCTATCCCTATCGGACACTAGGGACCTCGGAATTCCATGGAGTCGAACTATCTCCTTGGTAAAGAGCACTGCTACTGTCACGGCTGTGAAAGGATGTTTCAAAGGCAGCAAATGAGCGAACTTGCTCAATCTGTCCACCACTACAAGAATTGTGTCATAACCACCCGATCTTGGTAATCCTCCGACGAAATCAAGGGATAGATCCTCCCAAATCTGATTGGGGATGGGTAATGGCTGCAACAATCCCGCAGGAGTTAAGGCGGCATACTTCTGTTGTTGGCAAGTATCACATTCAGCCACATAAGTAGCTACTTGTCGCTTCATTCCTTCCCAATAGAGCTCGTTAGCCAACTTCTTATAAGTTTTTAAAGTACCCCCGTGCCCAGCTAGGTGCGACTCATGTGCTTCCCGTAAAAGATGGGGAATATACTTCGAAGTCTTACTCAGCACCAATCTCCCATCATACACCAACCTTCCATGTACCAAAGCAAAAGGCAGCCTGCTGGAGGCCTCCTTGGAAATTTCGGCCATCAAAGCTTTCAGCTGCTCATCTTCTGCCACTTCTCGCATGATTTCTGTTATATCTATCCCTTGGGACACTCCCAATACTTGGCAGCCCACATTCTCCCCTCTCCTGGATAATGCATCTGCTACTTTGTTGTTTCTTCCTGGTTTGTACTCCACCTTGAAGTCATACCCCAACAGCTTGGTGACCCACCTTTGATGATCCACCGCAATCATCCTCTGTTCCAGCAAATATTTGAGGCTTTGCTGGTCCGTTCTGATGATGAATTGGTGCCCCAACAGATAAGGGCGCCATTTCTTTACCGAAAGGACTATGGCCATGAGCTCCCTTTCATAAACTGACTTCTCACGGGCCCTAGGTGACAAAGCTTGACTGAAATAAGCTATGGGCCTCCCATTTTGCATCAGCACTGCACCTAATCCAGTTCCCGATGCATCAGTCTCTAGAATGAAGGGTTGTTGGAAATTGGGTAAGGCCAAAACAGGTAGAGTACACATGGCAGTCCTCAACCTGTGGAATGCAGTTTCTGCCTCCTCTGTCCATTTGAAACCCTCTTTTTTAAGTAATTGTGTCAGTGGGGCTGCTATTTTCCCATAATCCTTCACGAATCGCCGGTAGTAACCGGTCAGCCCCAAGTATCCCCTTAACTCCTTGACATTTTTAGGTTTGGGCCATTCCATCATCGCTTGGAGTTTGCCTGGATCAGCTGAAACCCCTGCTCCCGATATCACATGCCCCAAATATTCCAATTCCATTTTGGCAAAGACACACTTCTTCATATGGGCATATAGTTTATGTTCCCGCAATAACTCCAGTACTTCCTTCAGATGGCTCACATGATCCCCCATATTCCTGCTATAGACTAAAATGTCGTCAAAGAAGACTAACACATACTTCCTTAAAACCTTACCGAAGACCCTATTCATCAAGGCTTGGAAAGTAGCAGGGCCGTTAGTGAGCCCAAAGGGCATCACCAAGAACTCATAATGTCCATGGTGAGTCCTAAAGGCTGTCTTCTCCACATCTTTTGAGCTCACCCTAATTTGATGGTATCCCGATTTGAGATCCAACTTTGAAAAAACCTTCGCTCCAAAGAGTTCATCCAATAATTCATCAATCATGGGAATGGGAAATTTGTCCAACACAGTAACCCGATTCAAAGCCCTATAGTCTACACAAAACCTCCAACTGCTGTCCTTTTTCCGCACTAGCAAAACAGGGCTTGAGTAAGGACTGACACTGGGCTGAATGACTCCAGCTGTCAACATTTCCTCCACCAGTCTCTCTATTTCTGTTTTCTGACTTTGGGGATACCTATATGGCCTGACACTTATAGGTTCTGACCCCTCCTTAAGGTTTATTGCATGTTCTATCCCTCTAGGTGGTGGCAGCCCCCCCGGCATGTCGAATACATCCTCATATTCCCTCAGCAGTACCTGTACCTCCTCGGGTGACCCACCAGATTCTGCATTCCCATTCTGTTCTAAAATACTAACATGCAAAATGAACAGCTCATCGTTGTCTTCAGTTTTCTTCATCAAAGTCTTCAACCCAATCAGCCCCCTAGCTAGGCTGGGATCTCCCTTCAATTTCACCCATTTGCCCTTCTCCCGGAACTTCATAGTCAGTTCAGCCCAATTAATCACCACCTCTCCCAAGGACTGCAGCCATTTGACCCCTAATATTAAATCACACCCATTGAGGGTCAGGGGAAGATAATCCTCACATGTGTGATACTGCTGGATCACTAAGGGGACCCCTCTACAAACTCCCCTGCCCTTCACGGTGACTCCATTCCCCATGACAACCCCATAGCCCTTAGTGTCCTCCAATCCTAACCCCAATTGCTCCACTAACCCCACCGAAATGAAATTGTGGGAGGCACCCGAATCCACCAAGCAAATCACCTCCAATTCCCCTATTTTTCCCTTCATCTTCATAGTTTTTGGCATGGTTAACCCCACCACCGAGCTTACGGCCAATTCAGCACTCTCTTCTTCCTCCTCCTCACTTTCGGTCTCCCCCTCGTCGTCAAATACTAAGAGAACTTGCAGCTGCCGATTTTTGCATCTATGCCCCGGAGTAAATTTCTCGTCACATTTAAAACACAGTCCCCTATCCCTCTTCTCCTGCCATTCCGAGGCTGAGAGTCTTTTGAACCCGGTCTCCCGAATATTCTTCCCCTCTTTCTCTCCCTCTCTTCGGCCTTCCCTCTCCCTAATCCCTCCTTGTGTCTCCCCCATTCTGCCCATAGTGTTCTGCCTACTACTCCGGTAATTCCTCATCTCTCGGTTCTTCTCCTCTATTCCCAAAGCAGTCTCAATGATCTCAGTCAACCCCCGAGGTTTAAGCAGAGTTAACTCATACCTGATGTGTGGCTGCAATCCCTTAATGAAAGTGCACTTCATCACCTCCGGCGATAATTCGCGGCAGGATGCGGCAAGAGCCCAAAATCGTCTCCGATAATCCAGGACAGAGCCCTCTTGCTTAATAGATAAGAACCGTTGGCATATACTGCCTTCATGAAGTGGACGAAAATGACGATATAACATACCTTTCAACTCCCTCCAGTCCGGAGTCACCCCCGTGGCCTCGACTGTCCTATACCATGCCAAGGCTTCCTCGTCAAAACTGAGAGCTGCCAACTCTACCTTCTCTGCCTCCGTGTAACGTCCAGCAGAGAAAAAACGCTCAGCCCTGTTAACCCATGTGTCTGGATCTGCCCCGGTGAAAGAAGGCAGTTCGATCCTCCTAGGCTTGCAGTCGCGCCTCCAGTCCGGAGGTCGAGGGTCATCGTCGGCCTCCCCTCTCCTCCAACGCTCACCATGTCGATACCCGTCCCCCTCTTGGAACCACCGCCGTCCCTCAGTGTCAACTCTAGCTTCACCGGCGTACCGCTCCTCCTTTCTCTCCTCTTCGCTCTCGCGCCTAGCTGTTCTCTGGAATCGGTGCCCCCCAAGTTCATTTCCGAGCCCTAATTTCTCCCCCATTAGATGGTTAGTAGTTGGGTTGTGGGTCGTGGGCTGCCCACGAGTTTCGGGTACCCACCCGACCCACCCAGCTCCCTTCCCTTCATGACCCGACTCCCTTTGAGTATAAACGTCCTCCTCGAACTCCTCCATTCGTCCTCTCCTCAGACCCGTCACCGATGATTCCCCCTCAACCATTTTCGCTGGAATAGGCTGCGTCGGTTCTGGGTGTCGTTGAAGATGGGTGATGGCTTGCATCAGCTGATCAAATCGCCGGTGAATCTCTTCCTTTAGTTCCCCTTTAACCCCTTCGAGTTGCTGATTGACTTCCACCCTCCACGACTCTCGCTCCACTTGCATCCCGACTTTGATCTCTTCCATTTCTTTTTCCAAGACGTCCAACCTGGTATCCTGTTTCTTGGCTGCCATGACCAGGACCGATGCTCTGATACCAAATGATAGACCCTGCACAAAACTTCTCTTCCACAGCACAAGCACACACAGGCAGAACACAAAGAAGGCAAACAACAATGGCAGAAAAAGAAGTTGTCTATATTGATTGTCAAACAAAACCAGTAAGACAAGATAGTATGCTAGTATTCGAGGACTAGCTCCTCCAGCCTAAGGCTCAACACGACGTAAATGACAGAATCGATTGCATGCCCTCTCCCTCACTCCCGTACTGCTTTATTCCCCATGTCAGAATAACTAACTTTCCCCTTCTAAGACAACTATACCCCCACTTGATTCCCCCATATGACAAAGCCTACCCCTCTACGACATTGGCCTTCCTCCTATGGTAAGTGAACCGAATGTCTGGGCTCCTACGGGTCGTATCATAAATAAATAACTCTAGAAATAGCAACATAATGAAAATCAAAATAAAAAACTAAGCATTAAACAAAAACAACAAACAAAAAGCTATTAAATAATATCTTAAATGAAAAAGTAGCACACAAAAGAGGAACAAGATTGATTCTAGTGCGTAAATTAAATACCCGCATGCACATTTAAATAAAAAGAAAATTACCAAAGGATCCACCATGTAGTTATCACAAAGCCAATTGGCAAGAATCAATAGAAGCTCTCGGCCCACAGGTTCGTTTCCATGCACATTTCCGATGTACTGCAAACGAAAACAATCAATCACCATGCTACTAAAGGTGAATGTTTTATATCTTTTAGAAGATAAAATCATTACATATTGCAAGTAACACAATCAAAGTGGAAAGGTTTAACAACTTATTCACAAAATCTAGTTGAAATTTAAAATGGAATAAACAAATAAATAATTTCTCCCTTAAACAGAATTATCGTTAGGAAATAACCAGCATGCTTCCAAGTGAAAAAAGTAGTAATCCATGGATACAAAATCTTTGGATTTACACATTAGAAGCATGTGCATTTTATGTACGCGCCAAAAGCATAAACATTAAGAAAGTTTTAACTACATCATGTTTCATTTCTCAGAGAGATTCATGTCATCTCTAGATTAAGTGGAGTCAAAGAAGATCATTTGTTCAAAGAATTACATATTGAGTTACATAATAATGTAAGGGAGCAAGCAAAGCATGATAGGAACCTATGATGCTTAAAATCACCGATTTATCATTGGAAAACAATACTATGAATTCCTGCATACTATACATATGGGAACATTCCACGGAGAAAGCTTCTAAAATCACTTGTGAATTCTATAAGTACTTCCTTACTATGGTAAAAGTAAGAGCTATTTTTAGTAAATAATGTTGCAAGTCTCTCTTTACTAACTAACGCTGCAATTTCTTAATTACATCAATTTCATTGGCACGCATATACTTCCATCACAATAAATTTGCAAATAATTTATTACTAATGGCAGTTTGCTCCCCATTTATAGTGGTTAGGCTACAAACTATCATGGCCCCATGTCAGATGTGCACCAAAGATCATATATGTATTCTTGTGCCAGCTTTGTGATGCATCTTTCATAAGGTAAACCCATATGGCTCACCGAGCAAACAGTACCTTACATGCCACATGTGATGGCTAAAATGTTATGACGAGTACCAAAGCTACCTCAGGGGATGTGGAAGGTAAATTTCTGATTAGTTGCCCCATTATAGTGGTAAGCATTTCAACTGTACCTGGTTAGAAGCACTTTGTTTTCTTTTTCAACGCACATCAAAATAACCTTATCTCTTGTTCTTTCTTTATTTTCCAAATTCTCGTGTCTTTTTTTTTTCCAAATAAAATCATGAACCCAGTGCATTTGAGAAGCCGTATAAGTAATGAAAAATCACGCATTAGAATGATAAATGGGAAATGGTTAACCTTGAATGCAGGTTCAGGCTCATCCTCACCAGGTTTGTCAGAGATCTCTATGACCCACTACAGAAGAAAAAACAGAAAACAACCCACATTCAGAAAGACAGGAGATCTCTGTGAGCAATTGAATTAAAAGTGAAGCTAGAAAAATAGAATGCGAGGAAAACGCGAGTAAAGGTGCGGTTACCAGAGGAACTCCAGCAACACTCTCTCCAATACTGAATAGCCAATCCTCAAGGAGAGAGAAAAAGAACAAGTCAGCATTATTATATTAAAAGTACAAATAAAAAACAAGAGAGTCCTAAAGTCAGTAACAAAAGTCCTAGGAATCACCTGTATATTCTAGAAATGTTACTGCACCTTCGACCAAATTCCTTGACTGCCTTCTCAAGATCAGAGTTACTCATATACCCATGAGCTGCATCATCAACACTACCACCAAATTATTAGATCAGAATACAAAATTTAACACTAACACCAAATATTTCTTTTCTTGAAGAAATTTAGCTTACTGGTTATCCTCAAGTAACTGCCTCAGGGAACCGCTAAAACTAGAACCGTTGCCAAATCCTGGGAAAATAGTAAGGAATAAGAAGCAGAAGATGTAAAATAAAGAGCCTGATTTGACTGAAAAGAAATTTCTGAATCAAGAGATCAAATTATAGGGCCTAATTTCAACAACAACAAAAAAAAAACAGAAAGAAAAAAAGTGAAGATCAACACGCTGCATACCTGAAGGAAGAGAGGAATGAAGAGGGGGTCTAGCAATGACGGAGAGAAGCAAAGAGAAGAAAATGAGTGAGAAGATACGGATCGGGATCACTAATCTCATTTTCCTTTTCCTTCTGCTAATTAAAACAGAGCATCAAAATAGTTGGGGTGAAATTTGAACATTCAACTGTTACTGACTTTGATAATTACGACATGATCAGGATTTGTTGTGATGTTCCTGAAGCTTTTTACATTGCATCATAATATTTCCCAATATAAACTCTTTCGATATCTATATTATCATATTACATTTTATTTTTAAAAAATATTATATTAAAGAAGATAATATACCGCCCAATGGTCTTTGAAACTCCACATACACGTAAGAATGGCAGGCCCAAACCCAAGCAACAAGTAATGATTCCCTGAGCTCTGGCTGTTTCAGAGAGGTCCGAGCTTAATCAAACTTGAGTAGACTCTTTTTATAATTAAAAATAAATAATTTTTAAATTTTACTTAAAATTAAAAAAAAATCATCTTCATTGAAAAAAGTTAATATGTTTTGTTTTACATAAACGATTGTTTTACATCGGATTAATTTTCTAACAAAGTCTAATATTATAAATTTTTAAAAATCATCTTCATTGAAAAAAGTTAATATGTTTTATTTTATATAAAAGATTGTTTTACATCGCATTAATTTTCTAACCAAGTCTAACATTATTGGTCTTAAGTTCAAGTTCAATTTTTAAACATAATCATGAACGTTTTAAATTCCTTTTTTTATCAATTTATCACATCTCTAATCAAGAATCCATATTTATTTCTTTTTATTAAATTAAAATTGTTAAGTCCAATATTTTGCTTTTGACAACAAAGTAATTAAAATATATTTGCTTATTTTTAAAACAATTTTGCTTTAAATTATTATCTCTTTATTTTTTTACTACCTCTATTCTCTCTTCTAAATCTAACAATAAAACAAAATATGAAAAAAAATTATTAATTCATGAGTTTGCTTATATAACAAATATCACAGTAATATTATAAAAATAATTTATTAAAAAAGAAATAGTATCATTGTGCTAATATTATCCAAACGAAAAAGACATAAAAAGTCAAAAAGAAATTATCATTTATTTCTGGAGACTGGAGACTAACCCTACGTTTGCTTGTTGTCCTCAGGGGTGAGGACAATGGACAAGGACACAAAAGTCCTGTCCTTAACCCTGTTTGGTTGCTGTTCGCATAAATTTCTGTCTCGTCCTCGGTGGACAAAGACAGAAAATTGTGTCCAATCCTACAATGACGGACAGCCGTCCATTGTCCAACGGACAAGAAACATTTTGACAAAGGAGTCCCTGGTCTGTCCGAAACCTACACACAGATCTGTCGCCGCTTCATCTTCCTCCATCTGCCTCTTCCAACTAATCACTGTCGCACCTCCTCTCCGTTCATCTGCTCATCTCTCGCACCTCCTCGTGTAGCAGAAAACCTCGTGTTCGTCCTTCTGCCTAAGTCACTCTCCCTTCAAGCGACCCCAGAGATTGACACTCGAGCCTCCGTTCTGGGTAAGACGTTCATCCCATCGTGTATTTCTTTTGTAATACGTATGGGTTTTGGTATATGAGGTTTCTGTATGGAGAAAATAATGGGTCAGTTTTGCATGATGACAACCGATAGTCTTGAAAGGCCGTTTGAGATTAATCTGTCGTCCTCTTCTCTGCTTCCACAGAAACAGCTGCATTGCTAGGAGTCCCAATCAGAAACACATTAGACAGATTGTGCTTAAAGTGGTAAGTCGTCTATCTTATCTTCATCCAAGATTGATTTGGGGAAATTGTGCTGTGAGAATTTGTTTGTGTAAGGATTAAATAATTATACTAGTTAGTCTTTCTCCCTTTTTTCTTGTTATTTTTCCAGTGTTCGTTGTGGCTTTTTCCTTTTCTTGTTGCTAGTTCTTTTATGATTCCATTGGATTGGATCTGGTTATTCTTTTTATTTGTTCCAATAATAAAAATCTAGGACTAGCTTTACAATGAGCGTGAATGTAAACTGATGAGAGTTTTTCTGGCGATGTTCATTTGATGCTTGGAGTTGTCTCGTATGCAATGGTACTCTTCTTGTGAGCTATCCTGTATATGGTGCTTCTACCTTAGCTTATGTCATTCCTTAATTCTTGAACGGGGCTTGGTCTGAGCAACTGAATCCCCTGCTAATCTGTAAAGTGGAAAAGAGATTAGGGACTTCTCATGTAACTTTCTTAGCTTATGCACGGTGACATTATTGTTTTATGATATATGATGAGCCTCACCATGGATTGGCCTTTAAAATCTTCCTTTCTTGTGATCTTTGCAGAACGTTGAGGTGATATATTCCTGTTGTAAATGACCAGTTGAAAATGCAGCAATGCTTTCAAGAGTGATGAGTTTAGTCTTGATTATTAATCTTTTTTGTTAATGGTGAAGAATGGGATTGCTAGTTAATAGATGAAAGTTTTAGTGAGGATGTATGTTGAATGCTTTTATGATGTTATGCTGTTCCCTAGTAAGTTGCTCAGTTTTCATCTGTCTTTAGATTTTTATAGGGCTCTTCTGCTTTGTGCAATACTTCTTTTTTGTCTTCTTCTTTGTGTGCTTTGTTTTCCTAATATCATTAATTATTCCATTGTAGCACATGGAATTTTATGCATGTAATTAAACTAGGTTGCAATCATGTCTGCATATCCTCATCCTAATGGTAATCATTACCAAAACTAACCATTATAATTTGTTGTTATACTCTGGACCAGCAGATATGCTATTGATATGTGGATGCCTATTTAAGAATGTTCTGTTTCTGACTTACATTTTCAGGAGATTATGCCTATCATAAATTGGGAGACAGCAACATTTAGTACTCCAGTGCTGGCCATTCTACTCTTTACATCTGTGGCATTATTCCCTGCTCTGCTTTTGCCTTCTACACCTTCTATGTGGGTTGTTGGAATGACATTCGGTTACGGCTTTGGTTTTCTATTAATTATGTCAGCAGCAGCTGTGGGAGTATCACTTCCTTTTTTCATTGGTTCTCTGTTCCTTCAAAAAGTTCAAGTATGCCTGTGTGAAGATATCAAGTTTTTGTACTCTCTTTTCTTCTTCACTATTCTTGACAGATGTCATCAAACATTTTTGATGCAGGGTTGGTTGGAAAAATATCCAAAGAAAGCTGCTATATTGAGAGCAGCTGGCGAAGGAAACTGGTTTCACCAGTTTCAAAGTGTTACTTTGATAAGGATTTCTCCGTTTCCATATATTTTGTACAATTACTGTGCTGTGGCAACAAATGTGAAGTATGGTCCTTATATCTTGGGGTCATTGGTTGGAATGGTGCCAGAGGTTTTTCTTGCAATATATACGTAAGGGCTATTTCTGTATCCCTTCCCTCTCAGATATTTCTTATTTTTTTCACCTTAATGTGTGTGGATCTGTCTGGTCCAAACCTATCACACAAATGAAAGAGCAAACTGAAATTTCAGTTAGAAGACTTACATCCAGAAAATTATGAGAGAATGGAAATCAAACACCACCAGCTATTTAGGTGATAAATGATGTGAGAAAATGGGATAAAGAGGAAAAGCTGTGTGATGAAGATGGCGCTAGATCTTTCCTAGTGATTATTTTTACTGACAGTTTGTGCTGTTTTAATAGAAGTACATGCCTTGGAGTAAGCAATTAAAGCTACCATCATTTGCAATGTTAGGAAATTCAAACTTCTAATTCTAATTTGTAATTGTTTAGTTGCAGTCTTCCAATCGTTTTAAAGTTATTCATGTGTTAGATCTAGGTTTACATCTGGGTCTGGGGCTTGGAAGATTTTGCTAGTGATTATTCGTCAAGTTATTGATGAATTCATAAGCTTTGGAAGATGTTTACAATTGGTTTATCAGGAATATCTTGAATATGACAAACACAAAGATAAAAACTGGCAATCATATATGTGGACTCTTACAAATTAATGAGAGGCATAACTGGCAATCATATATGTGGACTCTTACAATTTATTTAAGAGTTAAGACCTCTAGGTATTGGCTGTAAAGGCACAACTGGATTTGATGAGAGGAGCGTGAATTTGTGTCGTTGCCTTTAGAAACTGTTGGTCAGATTCCCCACTTAAATATTGTAGTCAGTAATGAAGATATGGTAAAGCTATATGAGACCCAAAGTAAATCAACATACATCCGTTTCTGAATTGTATTAACACATTTTCTCATTTTATGTTCTTTTAATGAATTTGTGTGCCTACATTTTACACTTAACAGAGAAATTGTTCTTTGAGTACTTGGAGACGATGTAATTTGTTCCAAATACAAGTTATTTTGTTGGCATCTGTTCGTTGTTCTAACCTCTAGCCTCACCTGTTACATGAACTTAAGCTACTTTCGTTAGCAGTTGTCCCTATTAGAGTACCAATTGGGCTTTCAACAGCCAGAGGATGGTTTATTGGGCAAAGGTAGCATAAAAGTCATTAGCTTTCAAGAATTATGTCTCTTTGGTTGCTATTCCTTCAGAGGCAGACAGTTCTTCGATTAATGTCTCTCAGTTCTTCGATTAATGTCTCTGTTCTATTCATGTATTCTCTGTTCCTTATTTTTCTCTAAAAGTGGCTTTAGTTGTTTTGTCCTTTCTTTGCAGAAAATGCAGAAACTGGTTCTATTTATTAGTATAATCCTTTTGATGTGTTACTGAGGTTGTATATTTCTTCCATTTATTGCAGCGGGATACTTATACAGGCCTTGGCAGATGCCTCAGATGACCACCATGCTCTTTCAGCTTCACAAATTATCTTTAATGTTATTGGTTTCTGTGCTAGTGTGGCCACCACAGTTGTCTTCACTCTGTATTCTAAAAGGAAGCTAAGAGTATCACAAGGAGAACCATTGTTGGCCTAGCGTGACAGGTCTCATTTTGATCAGTATAATCTAAACCAGTGTGCTCACAGAAGCACAATAGAGCATTTCTCAGATGGGTGAGGTTTAATTTTGTTCAACAACTTCATCCATGATGGAGTAATTGAAGGACATTGACAAAAATCTAACGTAGGTACGGCCAGCTTTCTTATTTCTTTCATTTCCTCACATTTTTCTTTATGCCTCTGTTTCTCTGTATCTTTACATGGTTGAAATGGAAGCCCAAGATATAAAATTTGATTTGGGGTAAGTTTGTTATTTCGGTTGCATATGTAAAGTGTGGACTTGTGTAGTCCATTTAAGTTGATTGTTGAATTATCTGCCGTTGTATCGAAATTTCGGTTGGGATTAAGGGAAGCGTATGTATTTTGTGTAAGTTCGAAAAGGGGAAGAAGAGCAGACTTGGTTGAGCGAACCAGTCCTGGACAACTAGGGGAGCCTATTTATATGGGCCGGTGGGTCTACGATACAAATTAATTTACAATATGAACAGCCTGTTATGTTACCACTTCGCGGGAAACATAAACCTGTACTGCCTTAGGTTTCTGATATATAAAATCTTCTAGTCTGTTAAGTTACAAGATGAAAAGGATTAGTCTGCTGTAGTTTTGTTTGTGTAAATATCAGACCTCCCACCAACGTTTATATTTACATGGAAGCATTTGGAGGAATTATTGGATGCTCTAGCTCAGTCCTGTTAAGTTGCATACGTCTACGAAATACGTATCAATCAACTCGTAATCAAAGTTGCATGTTCAATTATCAAGAGTGTCTAATTGACATTCATTTCTCTTCAATTTATCTAATATTGTCAATTTGAACCCAATCTTTAATTTAACAAGACGTGTGATTTAGGTAAAGTACACGATTAACTTAAAACAATAAATCGAGATGGGTGTTTCTGTTAAAAAGGGCTTACCAAATAAATTTTCAGGAAGAAAACCTAAGTAGCACATCTAATTTTGATGAAAGGTTCAAATATATTCTTTATTTTTTTTTTCATTTTGCAAATAAGCCTACAATATTCTTTTTTCTTTTGAGAAGAAGCCTACAACATACTTAATAATGTGTCAACCATGCTCTCTTCATTCTCTTCGATATGCCTTGATAAATTTTCTTTGTTTCAAAGGCTTCTTAGCCTTTCCTCCTCTCATCTCTCTACTCCTTTATCCCTCTTTCTTTCCTTTTTTCATTCTAGTCCCCCACCTTCTTAAGGGCATTTTAGTCCTTGTCTATAACTTTAGCCTCCCGCCTTTATCCTCCTTTTTTATCAGCTTTTTCCGCTTTGAGATAATGTCAGGCTCTAGTGAGATGCCAGACCCCAATTTGGCTTTGACATTTTCACCCCTTCCTTCATCTTATCCATCTTCCTCCACTAAGTTAAGCAAAGAAGCACTAGGTTCAGGCGATAGGTACCTCATGTCCAGCATAGATGAATTGGAGAAAAGTGGTAGGGGATTCTTTGGAAAATTACTTGCAATATTGTCCTTCCTGTAACATAGAAACGAGCAAGATTGTAGCACTTGACATTGAAGTTCTAAAAAAAGGGGCAAAGCCTTAGAATACTACAATTGTTGGTCATTTCTAGACTGTAGACCTCCTTTCCAAGCAATCAACAAATGGGCACACACAATATAGAAAGGTAGAGGGCTGCAGGAAGTTCTAATCTTAGAGGAAAATCATATCTTGTTCAAATTCCAAAGTGCTAATGAAGCAAGGAATATAGTTAAGTCAGGTCTATGACATATATTCAACCTACCATTTTTTCTTTACGTATGGAGGCTTGATATCATGTTAAACAAGGTCAAGTATGAAAATATACCAGTATGGGTGAATATACATTATATTCCCTTAGAGTATTGGGCTAATAAGGGGCTAAGTTCATTGGTAAGTTATCTAACAAGGCCCTTATGTATGGATAAAACAATAGCAAAAAGGAGAAGATTGGTTTTGCATGCATTTGAATTAGTGTGAGAATGGATCAAGAGCGTTTTGAAGCTATTCTAATATTAAGACTTGGTGAAGAGGGGAAATTTGTTGAAGATGAAGTGTATGTTTCATATAGCTACAGACCCACTCTTAAGCATCAAGGTAAGATTTAGAGGCTGACTAATAAACTCTTCAGTAGAGGGGATTATGAAGAGTTAATGAACCTAGACAAATCTATTAAAAAGGGCTTGAACTATCTAAAATAGCAGCTAATTACCCTTTTAAACAAACCCATGAAGAGGATACAATGCTACTAGCTTATAAAAATCAAAAGGAGGCTATGCAAACAACCAACCCACCCCTTTAATGTCTACTTAGTGACAATACAACAAAAAGAAGGTAAGGGAGATCCAGAAAAAGATGAGGTAAAAAATGCTTCCAATTCTCGAACACTATCCTCAAACACTTCCTTGGTGGAACTATACTAGAAAGAAGGCAAGGAAGGCTCTGAAAGATAGCATGGAGCAAGACACATGGGAATTTCAATCAAGCAAAAGGAGGAAAATAGGAAGAAAAAGTAAGGGTAAGGGCCCTACGACCTCAACTTCTTCTTAATGTCCATTATAACATGGAATACTAGAGGCATAAATTGTCGAATAAGCTAGCAATAGTTAGAGAATTTGCCATGAAAAATAAACCTATTTTTTTGGGATTATTGGAAATCAAACTGAAGAAAATTTGGCTAAGTTCAATATTTTGGGTAGCTTTTATACATTTTTATCTAACCACTATGTTGGGAAATATCCAGCTGGATATCTCCTAGATATTATTGACTCCTAAAAGTTAGCAAATCAGATCGGTTAGGATATTATGTACAGATATTAGGATATTATGTACAGATATTGGTTTCCTAGAATAGCCCTCTCTATTTCTATATATACTTGTACCTATATATTAATCAATGTGAGAATAATACACAACTATTTAGAATTCCTGCAAGGTATCAGAGCCATACCTTAATATCCCTAAACCCTAGTTGCCACCTACTATCTCTAATCCTTCTACCTGAACAGTCTTAAACCCTAGTCGCCACTTACTGTCTCTAATCCTACCAATCTATGTCAACTATGCTTGACATTGGTGAATCCTCTAACCCATCTCTTCAAACACGTCCTCCTCATAACAGATGGATCATTTTCTGTTGTATCTGGTAAAGGTTCAGTAACTCTATCCTTGAATATCTTTCTTAAATC
>JANKOD010000193.1:24753261-24772937 GCA_026284645.1 Erythroxylum acuminatum | reverse complement strand
ACTCCCCAAGACCAAAGAGGACAATACTGATTAAGGTTGGATGCCGCGGTATCACCCGCAAACACACGCCGGGGTATAACCCCCAAACACCTACGAGTGGGGTGTGGGGTCCAACAACTTTATTTGCAGCCTTCCAATGATCAAAACTAGGATTGCTTTGATATCTGCCTAGCGTCCTTACTGCAAAACTAATGTCGGGTCTAGTACAGGTTTTTAGTTATATCAAACTGCCCACAACAGAAGCATATGGAATTGTTTCCATTTCCTTACGTTCCACATCATTCTTTGGACATTACATAAGACTAAACTTATCTCCCTTTTGAATTGGGACTATACCTACTGAGCACTTGCTCATGTTAAATACCTGCTGAGCACTTTCTCATGTTAAATTTCCCAAGAATTTTCTCAATATAGGCTTTTCGAGACAATCTTAATAAACCTTCTGATCTCTTACGGAATATTGAAATTTCAATCACATAAGATGCCTCTCCTATATCTTTCATTTCAAAATTCTTAGAAAGAAATTCTTTAGCCTTATGCAACAAACCCAAGTCATTAGCAGCAAGCAAATTATCATCAATATACATAACTAGAAATATAAACTTACTCTCACTGATCTTTCAGTAAATACACCAATCAACTGTGATTTCCCCAAAACTGAAAGAAGTAATGGTATTATTGAACTTAATATACTATTGCCTGGAAGCTTGTTTAAGTCCATATATGGACTTCTTCAATTTACACACTATACTTTCTTTACCTTCAATGGAAAAACCTTCAGATTGATCCATGTAAACTTCCTCCTCAAGATCCCCATTCAGAAAGGTTGTTTTCACATCTATCTAATGTAGCCTTAAATCAAATTGAGCAACTAATGCTAAAATTTTTCTCAATGAACCTTTCTTTGAGACAGGTGAAAAATTCTCCTTATAATCAATGTCATCTTTCTGAGTGTAACCTTTGGCAACAAGTCTAGCTTTGTATCTTTCAACATTGCCATTCAAGTCGCGTTTGATCTTAAAGACCCATTTACAGCCAACTCGTTTAGAACCTTCTGGCAAGTTTACAAGATCCCAGACATTGTTTTGAGCCATTGATTTCAACTCTTCTTTTATAGCATCAATCCTTCTTTCAGACTTATCACTACCTATATCTTGTGAAAACGAAACAGGTTCATTATCAATGCCATAATCATAATCTGACTCTTGCAAGTAAACCACATATTCATCATAAATAGCCAACCTTCTAACCCTTACAGGTTTATTTAAAGCTATACTAACTGGTTCATTTGCATGAGCTGATAGTAAGTTAGGTTTTTCATGGGGTGCTTCTTCATTATTTAAATGTTGTTCTTGATTATTTTGATATTCCAAAGCAGGAACAACATTTGTTGTAGTTGTGGGTTCAAGAATATTTATGGGTAATGGAACATCAACCCTTGTTTTATTAATATCCACAACTTGATTCAACACTCCCACTGACCTTACCATTCTCTAAAAATTTGGCATTGGCTGTTTCAATAATTTTAGAATTATTATTCGGTTAGTAAAACATGTACCCTTTGGATTTCTCTTGGTAACAAATAAAGTAACCACTAACTGTTCGAGAATCTAATTTTCTTTCATGTGAATTATAGATTCGTGCTTCTGCTGGACAATCTCAAACATACAGGTGTCTTAAACTAGGTTTTCTTCTAGCCTATCACTTGAAAGGAGTTTTAGGAACTGCCTTACTAGGAACCCTGTTTAGTAGATACATAGCAGTTTTAAGTGCATACATCCACAAACTTTTGGGTAATGAGGAATTACTCATCATACTCCTAACCATACATTAACGTTTTATTTCGCCTTTCTGCCACACTGTTTTGTTGTGGTGTGCCTAGCATAGTGTACTGTGCACATTTACCATGACTTTCAAGGAACTTAGCAAATGGACCAAGAAACTATCCAGATTCATCATACTTTCCATAATACTCACTACCTCTATCAGATCTTATAATTTTCACTTTTCTATCTAATTGCCTCTCAACCTCCTTTACAAACACCTCAAGGGTATTTACAGCTTGAGGTTTTTCATGCAGCAAATAGATATATCCATACCGTGAAAAATCATCTATAAAGGTGATGAAGTATTTTTCTCCATTAAAGGACGAAATGACAAAAGGTCCGCAAATGTTAGTGTGTATTATTTCAAGAAGCTGACTGCTTCTTATAGCTCCTTTCTTGCTATGTTTGGTTTGTTTTCCATTAATGCATTTTACACATAAGTCAAGATTAGTAAAATCTAGATTCATTAAAATCTCATTCTTTAATAATCTTTCTAACCTTTATTTGGATATTTGAGTCAAACGTTTATGCCACAAGTAAGTAGAATATTTCATTCACTAAACTACTTTTTATTCCAACATTATAATTGACAATAAATAGGGATTTAGAAAAAACATCATCAAGTTTCAATTTATATAAACCATCCATAAGCATTCCATAACCAATAAAGGAATTATTCTTATACAAATTGAAACAACCATATCCACCTTTAAAGGTATATCCACTAGCATCAAGTCTAGAAATAGAAATTAAATTTCTAAAAATTGAAGGTACATAGAGAATGTTCTTTAGATTCAAGTGGTACCCAATATCTAATGTCAGCCTGTAAGTCCCTTACACCTTCAATTGGGGCCTTCATTCGGTTTCCCATAAACAGAAAGTTGCTATTTGAGCTTATGGTTTGGATTGTAAGGAATCCCTGCATAACATTAGAAACATGAGTAGTGGCACCAGAATCAAACCATCAAGCATTAGAAGGAGCTTTAGATAAGTTTGATTCAAAGTAAACATAAACATAATGTATACCTTTCTTTTCAAACTAAGCCTTACGTTTCAGACAATCTTTCTGATAATGTCCTCCTTTCTTACATAAGTGACATTTATCTAACTATTGTCCCTTCCTTTCACCATCGACAACCTGTGCAACTTTAGCAGGTCCTTTCTTCTTAAACTTCTTGGCCTTTGGTTTGAGTTTCTTTCCAGCTCTTTGACCCACTAGGTAAATAGAACGAACTCCTTGTTTCTTTAATCTCGCTTCCTCCTGAATAAGCTTATTAGACAATTCATCAATATTTCACTTATCATTCAATGTGTTATAATTGATGTGAAACGATCCATATTCAGTAGGAAGTGAGTTCATGATAAACTGCACTAAGAAGGAGCCTTCCACAGCCATACCTAGTGTCTTAAGTCTTGCTATGATATTTGTCATATCAAGGACATATTGCTGCATACTCTTTGACCCATCCAACTTCATGGTCATGAGTTCAGCCATAAGTTTCCCTGCAGGTGCCTTATCGGCATAACCAAACTTATCTTCCACAAACTTAAAAAAATCTTTAGCATTTTGATTTTCAATGCTAGGAAGAGTAAACTTAATGTTATTAACAATTGTCATTCGCATAAAGTTCAAACATAGCCTGTTAGACCTTGTCCATGCCTTATAATGTGCTTTTTTAGCCTTTGTACTGGTATCATTAAGGTCAGAAGACTTATCCTCTAATAGCTCTAATATCGCCAAGTCAAGATCCAAAGCACCTAAATGGAAAGTGACTTGTTCGCTCCATTCAAAGAAATTCACACCAGTGAATAAGGTAACAGAAGAAGCTTGAGAGTGAAGGCTAATAACTGTAAACATATAAATGCTCACTAAGTAACATATTCAGACAGGAATCACATACATTAAATATATTGTAGGTTTCCTTTGGGTAAACACAAATACATCTAGCATCTTTGGATAACTATACATATATGATAAGAGTATATTAATTTTCTCATTTATATTTATTAGTTATAGAACATTGATTTACCTTTGGGTAAAGTCCTTAATTTCTATCAACTAATAAAATTTTCATAATAGCATTTCATAAAATACATAAATTATATAACACACATTCAAAACTAATTTGGTCACTTTGAAAACTAACAAATTAGTTTTAATCATACTGTCATATATATAAAATAATAATCATAATCATAATCATAATCATAAGACGAAACTAAAATTAAAATTTTGATTATAGGTCAAAATATCATTAATATAACCAAAGCGTAAGAAATCAAAACTTAAAAACAATTCATTCCATCGTCAAAAATTCATGGACCAAGGCTGTAACATTTTGATTGAAAACACAATATTCACGATATGTATATTGGCACAAGAGTTGCTCATTAAAACATGCATAAAGCATTTAATAGATGAACAAAATCTCCAATATTCACGATACCATTGAACCTCTCGTAAGGCCTTATAAGGGGAGGTGAAACCAAATCCTAAATATACCCCCTGCTCTAACTGCGTCACCTCTAACACATTAGCCATACTGAGATATGAGTCGTATCTCGTTATCTTTCGAGAATTCGAATTCACGATATTGGGCAAATTCAGGTCCAACTTGATGGCCTTGATGCCACTAAACCTTGTAAGACCTTATGGGATCTTTACCCTGTGGTCTGGTGCAAAATCCAAGGTAATCGGATGGTTCATACAACAACAAATAAACAGAAAAATAAAACAAAAGTAATGTGGCCCCCTTTCATTATCGTCAACCTTCTGTCCCACTAAATAACCCTTCTTAAGTTTTTCTTTTTCATGATTGCAAATTAAACCGCAACAGTATGTTACGAAGCGTATGAACATTCTCTAGGAAGATGCGGCATCATCCTTTTTTTTTATTCACATTACTAGATGTCGAAACCACCATCCTTTAGTCACATCATAATCGGGTTTTGCTCTAATCCTATTATAACACCTTTTCTCTTTAGTTCTTTTGAATTAAACAACAAAAAGAGGAGATCGCAATAGACAAGAACCTAAAATTACAATTTTTTAATTTTATAAGCATCGAAATAATCACTGATAAACATTCTAAGGATTATTATCTATTCACAATCAAGGTTTTGATATCACATATAAGTTTTTTTAGTTCTTACTAATCAAACATTAAAGACATAAATCATACATAAATCGTGAATCATACATAAATCATTCATGCCTATTCAGATCTTAAATATAATAATAACCACATAAATGAAACAAATAAATCACTTACTTTAAGCGAAATTTGTCATGATGTAGAGAAGAAAAGTTTTATCGATTATAAACTAGTTTCTCTCTCTTGACCTTCTTTTTATACAATAGTTTGATTAATAGCTCAATGCACAAATACTTACTTTTTATGTATTTATATTTTGTCTGTACTTAATTACGGTAAAGAGAGGACTAGTTTATATACACTTCTTTATTGACATTAAATCTTGTACATCCATCAAGTACTAAATTAATAGTTAATATTTAATATACTATTAAATTAAGAAAACCCTAAATCAAGTTTAATATGGACTTATAGAAAATTTGGGCCACAACATCAGACCATATTTCTTACATTTCTTACACTATGCACAAACTTCTGACCAAATTTGGCATCAGAAAGCGTAGAAACATGGTGCTAGGTTTCCGTTGAACCTTGCCAACCTTTTAGCAGTTGTTAGAACATTCTTATTGGAAGAAATAGACTAACACCGATCCTAAAACCTGGAACCGAAAGATCTTTGGATAGACCATATACTATATGCTCTTTTCAACCTGGTTGAACTGTCGCTCAGCTACGGTCACGCTTGAAGTTATCAACACTACAACAGGGAATAGGTATTATCTCCACTCCTGCTCTCCAGTTCACATCCTAGTCAAATCTGCATAAAGTGTTATGACTTAGCCCAATGCCATTGATGGACCTGTGATGGTGAGAAGGAGCAATAGGCCAAGGACGGATTCAAGGCTGTTGAAGGATTATGTGTGGAAGAACAATTCAGCAAATGCCAAGTTAGCTGAAGAATAACGGCTCACGCGTTGGTCATGGGAATCTTCTATATATGGAGAATGACGCACCTGAATTTGTTATGCTGATTGTTATGACAGTACAACTTTCTCTCTCTCATATGTACCTCTGATTCTCATTCTTTCTTTTGCAGTTTTCCTTTTGCAGCTTTTCATATTTCCTCCAAATCTGTAATTGTTTGTAAAACTTTATCAATTGCAGAGAATATCATTTCTCCTTTTGCCTTATTTGCTTGTTATTTACTATTTTATTGAGTCGGAATCCTTACATTTGACTTTATTACTTCCTTTATGATGAAAAAACTTGAAGAGATAGATGACGATTTTTTAAAGACTTCTGTTATTAAGGAAGATCCCAAAATTTATGAGAAAGTAATGAGATCTATGATGTTACCTTTTGGAATGAAGCTATAAATAGTGAGTTAGAGTCAATCATGTCTAATAAAACTTAGATTTTAGTTGATCTACCTCGAAGGTATAAGCCTTTAGAGTGTAAGTGGATTCTCCTATGGATGTTCATGAATTTGAGGAATTCACCTACCCATGCTTATACCCCTATATGAATGCAGAAGTGTTACATGCTCTTTTGGTGTGTCCTTATATGAGAATTTTGTATATTTTTACCATAAGAACCATGTCTTCTAGGTTTAGGTTATGAACCATACATATATACATGGAATTTCTTTTTAGCTTTGTATATAGAAGATGGTATAGGAGCATTGAAGTTTCTATGCCTATAATTGGAATCTATATGCTCATATGATGACATAGGTAATGACTAAGCAAAAAAATTTCTTATCATTAGATGATGTACTTTTATAAGTGTAATCAATTACGTGCATACCATTTAAGGTTTTTTGGGACCCAAGATGCATTGTATTTTTTCGCCTACTAAATTGAAATTATAAAATGGTGCTTTAAGGATATTTCTCCTTTTTCAGTACCTCATTCTCATGCAATAAACATGCTAATTTTCATTGCCAACAACCACTCTCTTAGATTATATAAGGTCTTATACATAACATTTCAATTACTCATCTTAATCAAAATGCATCAAAGACTTTTTAAGCTTCTTTATACATGGAAGATATTTTCTTCATTTTTATGCTTATAGCCTGTAGGCTTTCTACTAACTCATCATATGAAAGATTAATATCATAATTATTATTCTCACCATAAGAGATTTAACAATGGGGTAGCATATTATTATTAGATATAAAGCACAAAGTTTGCATAATATATTTTTCTTAATGACTTTAAGAAATAATAGTGTCATCTTATTAAGCCTTTAAATGCTTTCTTTTTCTTATTTAATTACTTTTCTCTCTCTTAAACTTTAATAATTTTTAAATCTCTTTGTGATTATATGTATATCATCCTCATCACTCTCACTTATATAGGTCTTATATATAATTTTCCTCCTCCTTAGAGACTTTAAAAATCACACCTCTTCTTACTGAAGTAAGCTCATCTACGTCTTATAGGTTAGTGATTAGATTAGCTTTTCCAATGGTATGGTCCTTAATTTTTATATTTTTGTTTATTGTCTTTCTTGCAGGCCGTGTTTTGTGTTGAAAAGCGTCGATAATTTTCCAACTCCATTCGTCTTCTTTGTAGTTTGTGATTGTCCATCTATTAAGGTAAGTCGTTCAACTACGTAATTTCTACAATGTGATCGATTTTGTGTTGTTCTTTGTAATTTTACCTATACCTATAACAATGATTGATGAGATTTTAGGCTGGGTTTAATAGTCTAAGTATTTATGTTTGGGCATTGTTTAAATTGAAACATAAAGACTTAAACTTGTACGTGATTAATTCAAACTTAGTATTAACATAAGAAATTCACGTAATTGACATGACAATTCTTTGCATAATAAATCCCTAGGATGGTATATAGGCTGGAAACCCATTATGCAACTCTCATGAGGCTTATCGGCAAAACATTCCATGAGCCTAGGAGTCACAGTGAGAACTTGCTTTCTTAATTCATCTAGTGTAACAATGTCACGTGCCATAGTGCTTATTTAAAATGAAACTTTGTAAGTGAACTTGTAGGTGATTAAATCAAACTTAGTATTAACATAAGAAATTCATGTAATTGATAAGACAATTCTTTGCATAATAAACCCCTAGAATGGTATATAAGCTGGAAACCTGTGATGCAACTCCCATGAGGCTTATTGGTGAAAAATTTCAAGATCCTAGGAATCATAATGAGAACTTACTTTCTTGATTCATCTGGTTTAACAATGTCATGTACTATAGTGCTTTTTTAAATTTTCACTAATTTTATTTATTGTAAATCAATTTCTACTCTTTTTATTTAAATATAAAGTTAGAAAAATAATATGTAAGTGCTTTTTTTAAAATTCTTAATGTCACTTTTTACAGGGTATTGGTTAGCAAATTGTTTTATTTAACTGATACTCGCATATGTTGTCCATCAATTAAGTCAATATATCAATAAGTCAAGTATAGTTAATTTGTAGGTTGCTTATATGGTATTAAGATATATTTTATAAAGATAAAAGCCTTATCTTTCCCAAAAAAATCTTCTATGATTATAAGGTTCTTATGACTTAGAATATGGTGATTGTCCAATCACTAAGGTGGAATTGGTTACGATTGAGTTATGTAATTGTGAAATCATATGGTAGGATAGGATGGTTTCAATTTGGAGGGGAAATAGTCAGAGACTTGTAAAAACTTAGGGGAAATGAAGGGTCTAATGATGTGTAAAGTAAAGATCAAATGTTCTATAGGATTAATATGGATACGATCGTAATGATTATTATATCTTACAACAACCACTTTTTTAAATAACAATTTTGCATAAATGGGTAATGTTGATAGATCTTAGATGTATAGACGATTAACACCTGATGGTTTCATTAATCCTGAGTTTATTAAGGGAGTTGAAGCTTTTATTCACTATGCATGTTCTCAACCTGCATATATGGATGGTCCAAAGATCAAATGTCTATGTAAAAAGTGCAAACATATTCGTTTTCTTCCTATTAATGAAGTGAATCTCCATTTGTTAAGAAAATGGTTTGTTCCAAGTTATTCTAAGTGGACACGACATGGGCAGCCATTAATTTGTAGCACTGCACAGAGTAATGAAGTAAACTTATCAATAAATGTGGATAGATTTGAAAGAGGGACTAGATTTATAACAAATAATATGGGTGCAACTAAAAATCCTTACATTCAAATGGTTTATGATGCAGCCAGTTATACCTTTCAGGTAAATATAGAAAAATCTTGAAGCAGAACCAAACCCATATGCAAAATTCTTTTTGAATTACTAAAATCAACTGAAAGAATTATGGCCAAATTGTGAGACGATGACTCAATTATCTTCAATTGCTTGAATTTTGAACATAAAGTCTAAAGGGCATATTTCTGATCGAAGTTTTGATAAAATTCTTGCTTGTTATAATGAATTATTGCCTCTTGACCATAAAATGGTTGATAATTTTTACAATATGAAGAAATTTATTATGGGTCTTGGTTTGTCAGTTGAAAAAATTGATTGTTGCAACTTGGGATGTATGTTGTTTTAGGGAGATGATGTGGAATTAGAAGAGTGCAAATTTTGTGGTCAATCTAGGTTCAAACCTAGAAAGCGTTCTATGAAACAAAAATTAGTACCTTGGAAACGGATGTATTATTTCTCGCTAACTCTGAGATTCAAAGATTATATACCTCTGATGTTACTGCATCTCACATGAGATAACATAATGAACATGAATAAGAAGATGAAATAATGAGCCATTGTTGAGGTGTTGGGCAAATTTTACAATTTATAAGCCCTCAATATACTACAAATGCACAGATCATGAATTATAGTACTTGAGATGTCGATCCCACGAGAAGATGTGAACTAATCTAATCCTAAGTTATCTAAGGCTTAAAAAATTAATAAAATGAAAGTAAAATTGAATAGATTAGTAGCACGTGAAGGTGAGTGACAGAAAATTAATTCGTGAAATTAACGCAATAAATTGAACATTCATTAACACTAAATTCACAATGGGAAACCTCCTGTTCTAGGAAGTACTTCGTGTTAGCTTCTTCTCCACGTCTTTCTTCCTTCGTCTCTTTCTCAACCTCTCGATGAACTCTCTCTAGGGTTTCTTGATGGTGGCTGATGCAAGAAACTCTTTTTCCTCTTTTTCTTGTTCTTTTTATACTTGATTGTTTGTGGTAGCCCTAGGATTTTTTTACAGTCGAAAAGGTCTGAAAAACCCTCAAAATTTGACTTTTCTATGTGTCTGCACGTCTGTCTGATGCAGGCCACAATCATGGGCCAAATGTAATTCCTGCCATGATCGTGAGCCAAATCTGATGCTTCTGTCACGATCGTGGCAAGATGGGCCATAATTGTTGGCTTTTGTTTCGGTCTAAATCTTTTCGAAACTTCTCCATTCTTTGCTGTTGATCCTGAAACACTAACAAACACATCAAGACACCTCAAAGACATAATAATTAAGCTTAAATGCTTGTACTAACCCATAAAAAAACTCAAATAATTCACAAACTAACACAATTTTACTAAAAACACATACTAAACAATCGAATAAACAGATAAACACATATCAAACTATAGCCTAAAACAAGATATATTTCACACTTATCATCAGCACCCAATGCAGATAACTTCATGGCTGTAAAATCTATACTTAATATTTATTCTAAAAAATTATCACTTATTAACATAAACAATTATAATGATAGGACAAAATACAAGAAAGCATTGAACGAGAGTCTCAGAACTCTGAAACTATTGATGAGAGTCAGATATATCTTAATGTAGTGGGTTGTAGGGACTGCCGTGGAAGAATTTTTGACTTAAGTTTATTTGCAAACACATGCTATTCGCAATTCTCCACATCCATTACATCTAAATCTAATAGGCGGTCCGCATCAAATAAGAGAGTCGTTCAGCTTGAAAACGTAGTAGAGAGGCTGATGGAGTGCATAACCCAACTCTGTAATGAGGTGGATGAGTTGAAAGGTTGGAACAGGACCTCATCGCAGTAGTGAGATCATCTGCCTTCACCAACTGCATAGCTTAGATACATGGATAAGTGAATGTATTCTATGTTTTGCTACTCTTAAGTTTTTGTATGAATTCTTAATTTATAGTTATTTTCAAGAATCTTATTGGTGTACATTATAATTTTTTAATATATTACCAATGAGAATAACTTTTACTTTATATTATCAATCAATGTTATATTATTTAGAGAAATTAAATATACAAATAAACCAAATGATTATCAACAGATTCTTCCTTATCTTTTTACTGTGACTTTGGCCTATACTTCGAATATCATGCCAATTAGGAAGCACCTTTAGCTTCACCTCAACACTTCAAATCAGTGTAACTCTTGAGAATCAAGTAGCGAAGAATATGGCATAATACGGAATTATATATTAGCTTGTGCAACTTTTGAGAAAAAAGGTTTGCAGACATAACCTTAGATACTAGCCCATGCAATTCTTAAGAAAATAAGTTACGAAGAAGTAGCCTCGAAAAAGAGCATATCCTAGATTATATCTGTAAAAGCTAAAGTTTCTATAACAAACGTGACCTAGAGAATGGTCATATCCTTTGTTGAAACCTTAATTATTGTCTAATATTTAAGGAATGTTTCTATTTGATTTTAGTTACTTTTGACACTTTTGTTTGTTAAGAGTTATAATTGCTTCTATTCCTTATTCTTCATTGAACTTTGAACGTATCAAGAATTACTTTTTTATAGCATTCCAAATTCTCTAGTGAACTTGGTTTTGATTTATTATAAACAATGAGTCATTACTTTATCTATCTGATTTAGCTTTCTTACTATAATTAAATCTTATTTATGGACTTCTAGGGTTTATTCTTAGGTGGGTTTGCTTGGGCAAGTATAATAATTGAGGAAATTCATAAAGCTATAAAGAATTTTCCATGGATAGCTATAATAAGAATCATTTAAAAGTTAAGGTACTATAGAAATATTTATATATTCCTAAAGTTAAAGGTAGACATGGAATCACTTCTATCAAACTAACAAGTAAAGTCAAGTGGATTCATTTAGTAAAGAAGGGTCTTCAGCAAATCATACTTAGAATTAAGTATTCATGGAGTTGTAAGAAAATTTTGAAAACAACAGAAAACATTAGATCCATAATCTAATATAATTGGTAATGTGAAATCTGCCTCTTTTATTGAATAATTAGTACACTCTTAAAATTAACCATTAAAGGAAAATAAATATAAGTACTACCTTAAGTTATTAGACCCAAGAACCTTTCAAGCTATATTGTAAATTGTCTTTTATCATCCTAATACAAATTGAGAGGCCAAAGTAGTTTGGCTAGCTCACTCCCTGTACCTAGTCAGCCTTAGATCATTTAATATATCCATGATAAGTATGACATTGGCACAGATTATTTTAGTTTAAGCACTTTATCACTAAATCTAGTTTTATCATATAACTTATAATCAAGAATAGATTAAGGACCAGGGATAAGTTACATCTAATACTAGTCAGTGCACTCTCTATAACCGTAATATGGAATGCTGTCACCATCTATTTTTATATATAACTATCCTACAGCTTGCAACTAGAAATAGATTAAGATTATAGAGAGCTTTATTTTAATCTCATATATATAATAAAATATTTTATTTTATTAAAATAAATAGTTTATAAATTAATTTTTAAATTTATGTATTTTGAAGATATTTTAAATTTTAATTATATTTACTAATAATTATTAAATTAATTTTATTACAAAATTAAATTAAATTAAATTGTTCATAATTTATTTAATTAAATATAAATAAGGACCTAGTGGGATAAATTATTAGATAAATAATTATTAGATAAATTAAATAATTAAATTATTTTATTTTATTTTATTAATTTTTGTTGGGTTCTTTGTGAGAGTCAATAATGAGCTCTTGGAAAAAAAAACAAAAATAAGATAAAATAAGGACAAATTATGAGTGAAACGTAGGCGGGTGCCCTTCCTACCCTTGCCACCCACTTTGAAGCCTCGTGTATTTTGTTTGACTAATTGACTCTCATATTTTTTATTAATGTAACTTCTTACAACTTATCAAAAGAATATATTATTTATCATAATAAAAAATTTGTCATAGCTAATGGTCTTATTTTCTTGTCATAAAAATTATTTATAGGTAACTAATCAATATAAACAATTTATTTATATAAATATAAATCTAAACTACTTCATATTATAAATTATAATTTTATTTGTGTAGCTAAATATTAAAATCAGTTAATACAAATTAATTTGCATTTTAATTATTAATATATGTAAGTATTCAGTCACAATTTTCTTTATTTATAATGAGAAATTATTATTTGTCATGAAAATAAGTTCTTTCTTTCAATATGTTAGTCATAAATTTCAAAAGATAAAAACTAAATTATTTTGTCATAGAATTATAATCGTAGCAATAATTAAAAATGAAATTACACAAATTTAACTATATTTGTAATTAAAAATGAAATTATTTATTCTCTAAAGAATAAAATTAATGAGACTAAGTTTTAACTGCCTTACTATAGGGTTGTCAAGTACATTTTTGTGGGTAATTTATCTAAGGGGAAATTAAGTTTTTCTTGAAGTGTTTAATTTATAAAGAGGGTTACAAAACATCTTAATAGGTTTGGGTTCCTTTTCCTTTATTTTGAATGAGTTCATCTAACAAAAATAAAATGTTGAAGCTCTTGTGATTGAAAAGTCGTATTCAATATTTAGCTGAAAAGTTGCATCGAGTTGTAACTTATGATTGGAAAAACTGTAGAGTTGATTCTTGTGATTGACAACTTGAAATGAATGGCTAAAAAATTGCATCATATGACCCAGGAGTTACAACTTGTGATTGGGAAGAGTACAAGGGTGAGTCCCAAATGACTAACAATTTGCATCTAATGACTTAAGGTTACGTTAGAAAAAGTTGCATTCACAGGACTAGAAAGATCAAATGTGTTGTTGCTAGTATGACGAAATTGAATTGATGCAGCATTTGTTTTTTAGATTCGAGGAAACCCCGCAGACGAGTCAAGCGGGCACACCTCTCTGAGGATTCAACTAGTACATTACCTCACAGGCGGATTAAGCGAGCGCACCTTATCATTGATATTACGTTTTAAATTGGTCAATATGTATATAAGATAACGCTATTTATCCTATATAAATATTGAATATATCTTAAATATTTGAACTTATATCTAAATATTCAAAAATATTTGATTCATAAATATCAAATATAAAAGCACGAGTTTAATTAGTTAATTTATTAATAAACATACAAATATATTATTGAAAGAGTAACGATAACAACATCTAGTAGAAAGAATGAACATATTATTTTTAAAATAATTATAGTTAATTATTATTGCTGTAAAAATAAATTCGATATTCTATTTTTGTTATCACTTATGCAATTTTTCAAAATTTTAATTATTAAATACAATTTTTCTGTCATAACACGTAATCAAAAAGTAATATACTCTATTAATTGACATATGAGATATTATAAAGAAAAAGGCATTTTGACCATTGACACTCTTCGTAAGTTAAAGCTACTGTATTGTCAATTTATTTAACTACAAAAACTAATATATTTAGCTGCATTATTTTTCTTAATAATGCAAACAATTTCTTATAGCGGAGAAGAAACGGCTGTGTACATCTTTTGTTTTCTTCGAATGCTGCTATCGGTGAAATGCCAGAGGTTGAGATAACTAGGCATATCTTTAACTTTCCCCATGCCAGCCTTTGTGACGTGCAGTATTATGGAAGCAAACACACCGTATCCTACGTAAGCCAATTGAAAGAAAAGGCTGCAAAAACCTTGTGATTTAGTTTCCAGTACTTGTGCCACATAAATGTTTGTCCCTAATGTTATTTTGTATCCTTACATCTTTATATATGCTTGGCTTCGTACAACATGATCATCAAGTACCTTATGTTACCACTCTGATGGGTACTCAAAAGCGGAAATCTGACGAGGGTATACGCTAATGTTATGTAGAACGAACTTTAGATAAATATGTCTGGTTACTTAGGAGTCACTAACCAAAATCATGATATTCAGCCTGATCCTTGTTCACGAAATTATGTTTGGTTAGAGCCTGCTTTGTCCAGCGCTTTAGTTCATAGGCTTTCTTGAGGGGTCTCTTCTCTTTGACTAGTCTTCTCGTTGTTATGGCAATAGCAAGATCATTTGGAAACAGTGTGCGCCAAACAAAAGCATGGAGAAGGGTGGACACCAACAATACGCACACCATTGTTGATGACATGAATGAAAGAGTCATTGCGAGGCCCTTGCTGAAAGCCGAAGGGACGTGCTCTGCGTACTTGATGGTTGCCACTGACGCTGTTGTCATGGGGAAGGTGTAAGACCACCATGCCACCGAGAACCTGTCAATCATTGTTAGGTTGATTAGTTTTAGTAATTGTACGCTAATGATTGGTTCGGTGTATATACACAATTGCTAAATTTGAGACAAATTGCCTGGAGTATATAACGGAAATTGCTAAATCTTTATGTGAATTTTCCATGCTGACAATTGACAAATCATGTCAATCATTTTAAGTGGATTTCACATATTTCATTTAACGATTTTTACTACAGAATAAAGTACCTTAGCATTAAGTGGAATAAGAATTAAAGAAAAAGACAATTACCTGAATCCTGTGAAGAACTTGATACGCACAACAAGGGAAATATAGAGAAACAGTGCAATAAAAAAGCAAGTTCTCGATAGCCCATCAAAGTCACCATATATGGTTTCCCAGGCAATGCTTGCAGCTGATGGAGCTGCAATAAACATGGAGTAAACAGGATGCAACTCCTTTGGTAGAGCTTCACTAGTTGGCAGTCTCTGATAAAGGGTGACAAACACCACAAGATAATGCGCAAAACCAACCGCCCACAAGAACTTGGCTGCTTCATTCCATCCCACCTTAGAAGCCAAGATCGCACCAACGAAGTTTCCGACAACTGAGAGATGTGAAGATGGATTAGCCACCTTGCAGAGACGCCTCTTTCCACCAGAGAGCCACTGTCCATAAATCTTGAGCTCAAGGAAAAAGTATGGTGCCATGAAAACGCACCAAAGAGCAGGGTGTAGTTTTCCAGGGGCTATTATAGATGGTGCACCAATGGCTAGGAACATGCACACAACCCATGGAGCAAAGAAGAAGTTGATACGAACTGGGTGAAAGTACTCTCTTTTAACAGCTTCAAAATAGAATATGCATTTGAGCAGGTAGGTTATGGAGACTGAAGCAAGGACGGAGAGAGCTAACAGCCAGAGAGCAAGGTTGATGTATGGCGGAATATGGAGGAACTTGGTTGCTGGGCTTGTAGCAAGTGCACGCCACAACACGGCTTGGCTGCTAAGACCAAGACAAATACCAAAGCAACCAATTGGGAATCTTAGGAGAAATGGCCATTTCTCATCTTTGGGTAGGAGAATGTCCTCCGAGTCCTACATTCATTTAGAGTCAATAGGATCGTAAGAAATTTTTGTTTAAAATAAATTATATTAATATAATTTTTAAATTGTGATTGAAATATTAATGAAAAAAAATTACGTTCTCTCCCCAATATAACAATTCTTTTGTGTTCACATAAAAATGGAAAACGGGTTATAAGCAGAACAATGGAAAAATGAGAGAACATTTAATTACCTTGACTTGATCGAGCTCAGGTCCTCTTAGGGCAGCAAAGTATCGTCCAGCAGGAACACCATTATGAGCAGAGTCATCAGCTGCACTCGATCCATGATCAGTTCTCTGGGATTCTGTCTCTCTTTCCTTCTTTGCAGGCAATAAAGAATTCTGCTTACTAAGTGTCGATTTTGTTCTGAAGATACTAAAGTCTCCTTTCCTAGCTTCTCCATTAACTCTGATGGCCGAATCAAATCCGCCAAAACTATTTCCACTCCTAGTAAGAATCCTTCTCTCGTCTTTGGGCTTAGATTCTTCAGTGAGTGCAGAGAAACCTGTCTCTAGTGAAAGTTGCCTGATAAAACTCCTGTTACCTCTCCTGGTCTCTCGAGCTCTAAACTGTCTATTTAAATTACCACCCTTCTTTATTTTTTCTGCTGTCAATCTCGCCGGTGTTTCTTTTTCCTCCTCTTCTTCTTCTTCTTCTTCTTTTGTCACAACCTCATGTATGTCCACAAAGTGATTATTGTCATTAGAACTTGGAGACGTATGTCTTGTGCTGCAATCCATACCTTTTCTCATGATCAACCTTAGGAAGTGGTTCTTCACTTTGGTACTAACTTCTATGTATATGTTGCATGCTTCCCAGAGGAAGAGACGTCACGAGAAGTAGAGAAAAAGAAGAAAAACAGCTTTGCTTAGTTGGCGGTTGTTTGGTAGATGAAATGTAGGCCAATACTTTCTAGGAAAATAATGGATCTTTGAAGGGGTTTCCCGTGATACGGCCTAAAAAATTTATGTCATATATATGTGAAGAGTTTAACATCATGAGGAGTTGCTATCGATCGGATTGGTTGTTTAGGAAAAGGGAAAGTAATGTAAACACAAGAAGATTTGGGTAATTGTGTGGGCTACAATTATGCATCGGTTGGTGAGTACATATTTCGGTAGCATTAGCTGCAGAAATCAGATCATTTGTCCAGTTTTACTTTATCTTATTCTGTCTCATAAAATCTCAGTCATTTATTTTGCGGGATTCACGCGGATTCTATACGGATCCTACATAAATAAATGGCTGAAATTTATTGGATACAATAAAACATTATAATATTGGGTTGCTTTGCCCCTGATCATCAGTGTAAATATGCGTGCATATGCAAGGAAAAGCTTTTTCCTTGTAAGATTGTAGTTACCCTAAGGCTCTTTGTTAGACTAGGAATTCAGCATGGCTCTCGTCGATGGCTAACAGACTTCCATCAATTTCATCTTCAAGTTGCACTATGAAATAGGTTTCAGCAGTAACCTTTATAATATGCATCTTAATCCCTTTTTTTTTTTCCCTCAATCGCTACTGTAGCACAAACTATATACAATTCAAAACCTTTCTTTCATGCTCACGCAAAGGAAATAGGGTTTAATATGATTTATGCAATATACATATACACTCAAATTCACAATCTAGTATTTCAAATTTCTTGTATATCAAATATTCATCTCACAACTTAATTACGCTCTATTTTAACCCAAAACTATTTCAAATAATAGTTAGACATACAAACTAGTTATAATGGCTAGATTCTAAGTATATTCGGCTAGTCAACTAGATACCATTGACTAGCTAAAGTTTTTTCAATTGAAGATTTGTTAAGCTACACTCATTCTATAACTTTTTTCTTCTTGGGTTAGGCCAGTAAAATCCCTGTAAAAACCAACTTTTAAGAACACTTAAAAGTCATAAATTTTTAAAACTTCAAAATTTTCAAAATTATCCAAACACCTTAATTTGATTAAAAAAAACACTTTATTCAAAATCATTTCAAAAGTTTTGCAGAGTTTGTAACGAATCACATACACCTATGAGGGGTATTATGATCATTATTCTTTAAATAACTACTAAAGGTAGTTAAAGTTTTTGAGTTTAAAACCAAATACGGAAAGATAAGTTAAAAATCCTTTTAAGAAAATTCTGAATAAGAATATCAACAGAAAAGTATTCTTTAACCTGTGGAACTATAACAATAATCCAAGTAGGTGATTGTTGTTTCTTTTTGTATGCATATGCAAAGATCCTGTTTAACATGTTCTATCTTACTTTTTTTTTTCTAACATTGGTATTAGAGCAAGTATTTTTTTATATGCATGCTAAAATCAAGATGTTGTAAATATTTTGGATATGCTATGTTTCTTGCTATATCATACTAGGCTCATGAGTTATTTGTGTATAACACGTTAAGTCGTGCTATTTTCTGCAACACCAAGATAGCAAAACTCCACCGAATAAGGTTTGAGTTGTTCTTTAGGAGAGAAGCGGTTCCACTTTCATCAGAAGTTAGAAGAGAATTAAAAAAGAGAGAGAATGAACTGTAGAGAAGAGGCGGAAGAAGACCCCTCTTCTTAAAAAAAGACAAAAGGCATGCGGCTTCTCCAAAAGTTAAATGTTTTGTTAAAAGAATAAGTATAACAAGATAAAAGGGTTAACAAATGGGCTGTTTTTTAAAATAAGATTAAGGCTTTATAATTTCTAGATATATGTGTCATAATAACCAAGAATGGGTTAAGGCTTTGGGCTTTAAGATCCGACATGTTAGTAAGCTTGTGATAATTTTTGGGCTGTAATGATATGTAGAGAAATGGTTAAAGTTTTACGATCCAAAATGATAATAAGGTTTTGGGCCAACAAACAATGAATGGATCATGTCTATGTGATACCTTATGAGCTATGACTTGGACCCATAATATATGACTTTCTTTCATTATGATTGAAGGCTTAGGTGTTAATAACCACATTGATGTTGGGCAAGACCTTATTATCTTTATTGATGTTTTAAATTAAATGTAGCATAAAGAATTAGAAATAATTTTTCTAATTTATACAAACTAATTAATTTAGTTAAATTAGCTTCCAATTAAAATAAAATATTAGAAATTAGTTTTTTTAATAACATTAAAATAATTTGTTTAGTTAAAATAAACTTTGAAATAAGTTTCTAAAACCAACAAAATCATAAATGAGTTTTCTAATTGTATTATTTTCGTTGAATTAAAATTAGACATATGTTTTCTAATTAAATCAAAACTAATTT
>JANKOD010000193.1:24671711-24683856 GCA_026284645.1 Erythroxylum acuminatum | reverse complement strand
TTTCAATCAACTCATCCACTTTCTTCTCATAATCCATATAAGTTCACTTAAATATCAAAGTCCTCAAAATTAAACAAATCATTTCTCATAAATTTTTCTTAATTTCATCAAATTTCCCTAAAGTCATAATGTTCTCACCAATTTCTTTCTCCATTAAATTCATTTTAATATTTCTAATTTTCATCAAAAGTTCGGGGTCTAACATTATGTGTTAGCTCGAGTTCCCCTTAGGTAACCTAGATAAGATTATACATCTTGAAGACACGACTAGACAAAAATCATGCCACATGAATATGAAGAAACAATGTAAAACATGGTCATAGCATGAGTATATCTATAACCATGTAATTCTATAGAAATAAGAGTTGAGAAATAGCAAAAAATACAACTCGTGACATAGTTTTGTTAAGAGACAAATTAAAGAGACCAGTCTTAATGATAAATTAAGAGATACGAAATTTAGGTGGTTCAGACATGTTAAAAGGAAACACCATGATGCTATAGTGAGAAAATGCGAGAAAAGAGTATCTAGAGACTATAAGAGGGAAAAAAGCGGAGGCCTAAGAAGAATTGCGGTGATGAACTTACCGAGAACGTGGCCTGTAATAATAAACTTTGGTGTACTCGAATACGAATAAAGGATCTCATATAAAGAGTTCTTTATCATTCTCTTAACTCCTCTAATTTTCTCCTTCTAGTAATTCATTTTATAAATAGCTTTAATATTTTGATTAAATAGTACTTCTGTCCAAGTTATTTAGCCTTAGTAGTTTCTTACTTAGTCTTATTACATTACTGTAATGGTTGTTGTGATTTATTCTTGTACTTGTCTTTTTGTCCTAGTTTATGTATTTATTTAGTTATTTTATCATGTAATGTTAATCTTTACCATGTTCTATATGTATTGTATTACATAATTTTATATGTTTAGTTATATGTATTTATTGATACTTGATATTATTATTTATTTACACTATATATGGGTCTCTATTGAAAATAACATCTTTACTATATAGAGATAAGGTTGCATACTATTAAACCTTTCCAAACCCCACATTCTAATGGGACTCTCATTGGGTGTTATTATTGTTGTTGTTTCTTAATTATATTGTTGTAATTATTTCTTCATAATCAAAACCCCCCTTTTATTCTTATTTCCAAGTAAAAAATTGGACTAAATAATCTTTATAAGATAAACCATTACTTTTATCTACTACATAAGCTTTTAGAGTATGGTTTTACTTTTTAGTCTAAGCAATAACACACCAAACTATATCATTGTTTATAGGTAGATAATCTAGCTATTTTGTGTCCTTGATCTTTTTTGTTTTCATTTATTTTATTTTATTAATTGTTACACATCTTTCACTCATAAACATTATATGACGAGTAATTGATCCTCTTATTGAGGTGAACTATAATTTCATCCAAAAATATGAAGAACCTTATGTACGTTAAGGAAAGAAGCTCAATAGAAACTATGAGGTAGAAACTTAGTCCCAAATTATTTATTTAATAATAATTTAGATTTGGAAGGAGAAAAGAATACTGCTGAATGTCAAACTTTAAAGGAGTTAACTTTCCCTAACTTAAATCATCTTCATTTATATAATGAGTTTCCTAAGTTAGAGGTGACTTTTAAATTGAAATTGATATTAATACAGTTATACCTAATTTTCATGATCTTACAGGTGAAGATCCATATAAACACTTGAAGGAGTACGCTTCATATAAAGCTATAAGGGATAGCATATAAATAGCTTAAGCTAAGAGTTTTCTCCTTTTCTTTGGGAAACTTTGTTAAAGATTGGTTCTACTACCTACCATCAGTTTCAATCAATTCATAAAATGAGATGTAGGGTACATTTTTATAAAAATATTTGGTCACTTTATAGGCTGAAAATATAAGAAAGAAATATATGGCTAAGGAAATAAAATGAAGTGATTGTTTTAGTGTTCAAAAAACTTTAAGAAGTTTTATGTGAACTTTCTATACTACTAATATGTGGCGATTTAGTTATATTTTTAGTCCCATATTTAGTGAATTTTTTGTTAATCTAATTATTTTATTAATTTTGGGTACTTAAGTTGTTCATTTTTTTGCTAGGTTTAACTCACTCACTTAGAGCAAAAAGGAATGAATTTGGACAAGTTTAGAGCAATTTGGAGCTATTTTAATTTATTTATAAAGTGTAAGATGGTGTAAATGGCTGTGTTAGATATATTTTAGACATTTTGAGTGTTTCCTATGGAACACGCCTATGTTAGTTGGGAATACATATGTGTTGAGTAGCAAGAATATGCCATGTTGACAATAAAAGCTCGTGTTTGAGCAACTGTCAGCTTTAAAAAGCATCACACATCTATTTGAAAAATATGACTATCAACGTGTCACGTTGATGCCTACATATCTCTTAGAATTTGAATTTTGAATTTTAAAACCTAAGATTGAGTATATAAAAGAAAGGAGACTCAAGAAATATAAGGAGAAAACCTATAATGGCATAAAGCACGAGAAACAACTGAGGAAATCCCTTTATAGTGGATTTTTATTAATCTAAAGTATAGTTTGGGATATTTTAGCTATTTTAATCATATCATCCTTGATTTTCAGCTTTTGCTTTTTTTATATTTTTTTCTATGAGTATAAACTAAGTTCTTTTTGGTATCTGAATTAGATTAACCCTAGAATAGACTTTATAGTGACTTTATTTTAATTTAGTTTATTCTTTAGTTTCAATGATATTCAATTATGTGTACTCTTGAATTAGTATTATTGGCACATTGATTAAATTATATTTCATGTCATTGAGATTCTGAAATCTAACATATAAGTAGATCTAGCATAGTTAAATGGAGTTACCTGCAAACTTAAAGATAGGTCAACATAAATCTTTTATATTAAGGTGAAACCTAATAGTAAAATTCTTAAATCCATTAATAAGAATTTAGGATTTGTAATTAGAAAGAGATTTCAATTAATCAACCTAGAATAAGTTGTTAATAATCTTGATAAAGATATTAGTATAACTGAGAAATTTTTATGATCTAATAAACTTTAGATTAGATTGATAATTGAAATCATGATTATATGAGAAGTTCTAGGGGGATTTAGATTCTAAGTATCGTTTGTTTATTGGTTTACTTCTCATTCTTTTTCTATTCTAGTTTATTTAACTGTGTTGACTTAACTTTAGTTTATTTTCTTTTATTTTAAACATGATTCATAAAAATCACCTCAATTATCGGTTAGATAATAGGAAAAAGAGTTATTATTAGTACTTATAGTCCTTTTAAGATCGACCTATACTCGATAGTGCTAGTTATAGCTAAATAATGTACTTGTAGTTAAAACAATAATAAAGTTAAATCACATCGTTAAGTTTGTTGGCGTCGTTACCAAGGATAAATCTTTAGATTTTATTAAACTAGACATTATTGTTCTTCTTCATTTATTTTATTTTCTTGTTTGTTTATTCTTAGAGCTCTCTATTTTGATCTTATGATGTGGTTTATTGTAGAATTTGGACATTTGTAATTATAGCCACGAAACACAATGATAGGATAGAGAGAATAGTATTCTAAAGGGGATTATAGCTTGTTTCTTATAGTAGTTTTGGAAGCTCAAATGACATCTAAAAGGTATTGTGCATAAATGTCAAGCATCAACTATATATGGGGGCATCCAATTCGGGTGTAAAACTACCTTTACCACACCTGATATGGGAATGCTTATAATTCAAAGTGGAGAAGTTACTATGATTTTGCATGGAACAATCACGTTTCATCTAGATTTTTTAAGCAAGAGGAGTATCAACTTCTTAAGGATGTCCTTACAAAATTCATTGCTTCAACTGAGGCTAATTATTTAACAATATTTATATACCCATATTTAATGTGTTATGCTTGTTATTTAATAGTTTTATAATATTTTTTGTACTTAATTAGCTTCAAGTATATTTATAGGTGATAACTGCCTTCATGAATCAAAAAGAGAAGAATTCAAATGAAATCGTGACATGGAACGAATATTTGTAGCAAATAAGACCTACACGATTGTGTATAGTGATTGTGTAAGTCTCTGTAAACACATAGAGATTTGAAGAATTTTATTTCTAGTGGTGTTAAGTTACACACCTATGTATATTGATATACACGACTATGTAAGCACAGGATCCCATACACGATCATGTATGTTGACCATGTATATTTAAGAAACCCTAGTTTTTTACTATAAAAGGACGTGAATAGAGTCAAAATAAAGGGGAGGTGAGTTTAGAAGTAATTTTTGAGTCATAAGAAAGATAAAGAGGAGGAAATTCTAATTAGAGGATGAGCAAAACACGAAGAATACTTCGCAAAATTTGATGGATAGAAATATCCAATCTAACTTGCAAGAAGATTTATTAGAAAAAAAAAAGGGAGATTTATAATTATGATTTCTTTTTTTTCTATTTGTTCTTGTGAATATTTGTCTTTGGTTTTGTTTTCTATGGATAGGTAGTAATCTTATTTAATGACTAGGTGTGATGAACCCTAAGTTGTGATAATAATATGATCTGATCTTTTATTTAATATAATTTTATTGATTTATTTATTGATATTTGATTAAGCATTATATTCTTCTTCTAATATAGCTAGAATATTAGTTCATGATTTGATTTCATATGATTGAGGTTGAGAAACCTTTTTGTATGAATAAATCTTTCATAATTGCAAGGAATTGCATGCAAACCTAGAGATAGATAGACATAAATCTTCCAAATTAGGGTCAAACCTAGGGTCAAACCTAATTGTCAAATTCAGGAATCAATAATGCAATCCTAAGGGTTTAACTAGAAAGATTTATATTAATCATGATGGATAAATTGTTAATAGTCTTGAAAAAGTTATTAAAATAAGATAGGAGTTTCCATGATCTAACAATCAATAATTTAATTGCATACTAAAGGATTATTATTTAAGAATTATTAGGGGGTTTCATCACCTAAGTGTTATTTGCTTAATATCGACTTTAAATAGTAATTTCCTCTGTTTGAGTTTATTATTGTTTCAATCTTAGTTTAGTTGTTTAGTTTAATTTTTAAATGAATCTAAAATATGATTTGATGGTTAGATAATAGGAAAAGGGTAATTACTAGTATTTACAATCCTCATAGGATTGACCCATAATTACTTGTGTTAGCTACAGCTATGTCGTTCACTTGCGATATAACATTGATAAAATCTTATAAGCTTAAGAAGACCCATAAGAGAGGATCTAGGAGCCTATTTTAAGGTTAATGAGCCTATAATGCAGAGGAAAGAGTTTGAGGAGATTGATGTGAGTAAAGAGAAGAGATTGAGACCCTCCATTGAAGATTCTCCTGTATTAGAACTTAAGAAAAATTGTTATCATCTGGAATAATGATTTTTACTAAAGGATTTAAAGCTACCAATAATTACAACATCAAATTTAAAGGTAGACTAGAAAGAGAAGTTATTAAAGGCACTTAGAAAGCATCAAAGGTTGATAGCATGGAAGATTTTAGAAATTAGAGGAATTAACCCCTCTTTTTAGAAACATAAACTTTTAAAATAGGATAATTTTGAAATCGATCGTGCAACCTCAACAAAGGCTTAACCCAAATATAGAGGAAGTTTTAAAGGAAAAGGAAATTAAACTTCTTAATGCATGAGTAATTTATTATATTTATGATAATTCTTAGGTAAGCCCCGGGTAGGTTGGTTCAAAGAAGGAAGGAATGATGGTTGCGCCTAATGAGAAGAATAAGTTTATCTCCACTAGAACCAACATAGGGTAGAGAGTATGTATTAATTCAGGAAGTTGAATAACGCCACTCAAAAGGACCATTTTCCTCTCCCTTTTTTTAATCAGATGCTTGGCGATTAGTTGGCCATATGTATTACTATTTTCTAGATGGCTTATTAGGCTAATTTCAAATTTTGATAACCCTAAATGATAAGGAATTATATGGTACATTCACTTAACGAAGAATGCCTTTTAAGTTATGCAATGCACTTGTTACATTTTAAAGGTATATGAAGGCAATTTTTTATGACTTAATCAAGGATATCATAGAGATATTTATGGAAAACTTTTCTATTTTCAAGGACTCTTTCAATTTATATGCCTAGAATTTATAAAAATTACTTAAGCATTATGAGGAAACCTATCTAGTTTTGAATTGTGAAAGTGTCATTTTATAATATAAACGAGCATTGTTTTAGACCATAAAATCTCATATGGGGGGATCGAGGTTAATAGATCAAAAGTGGCAGCTATTGAGAAATTACCACCCTTACTTTAGTTAAAGCTATTAGGAGTTTCCTAGGAGATATAGGTTTTTATAAAAGGTTCATTAACATATTTTTCTAAAATTGCTAGGGTTTTAACCAAGTTGCTTGAGAAAGATGTACATTTTGTGTTCACTTAGGAGTGTTCAGATATGTTCAGTATTCTTAAGGAAAAATAAACTAATGTGTCAATTCATATTAGAATCTTCCTTTTGAACTAATGTGTGATACAGGTGATTTTTCAGTAGGTGCAATTCTTAGATAGAAGAAGGACAAGCGCTTTTAGCCTATTTAGTATACTAGCAAGACTTTAATGGACGCTCAAGAGAACTACACAACTACAGGGAAAAAAATTGTAAGCAATGACTTTTTTTATTGATAAATTTATATCTTAACTGATTTTATTTAAAGTTGTTGCCTACACCGATCACTCTACACTAAAATATCTATTGAATAAGCTAGATGTAAACTCAAGATTAATTTATTACAAGAATTTGATTTGGAAATTAAGGATAAAAAGGGAGCTGAAAACTTAGCAGCATACATCTACCATATTTGGAAAATCTAAATTTAGAGAGGTCTAGAGAACATGAAATTAATGATGCATTCCCTATAAAATGCCTATACAATCTCAAAGAGGTTAATAAGCCTAAATTCTATAATTTGTTGATATTGCTAACTATTTGGATGCCAGGATTCTTCTTGAAGGGATTTCTCATTAAAAAAAAGGAGGAAATTCTTCTCTAACTTGAAGAATTATCTTTTGGAAGCCTACTTATTTAAGATTTATATATATCAGATAGTTCAAAGATATGTTTCTAAAATAAAGGGTGGAATATTTTAAGGCACTGTTATACCAATCTAGTTGGAGGGCATTTTTATATGAATAGAACAACGAAAAAGATTCTTTTTTATTGGCCCACATTATTTAGAGATTCCCAAATGTATGTTCAACTTTATGATAAGTTCTAACGGATAGGTAACATTTTTAACCAATATGAAACACCTTAGAATTTTATTTTAGTTTATGAAGTATTTGATATTTAAGGAATTAAATTCATAGGTCCCCTTCATTTGAATGGAAATAAATACTTCCTAGTCACTATAGATTATGTCTCTATATGAGTTGAGAGTTATTCTTTACCTAAAAATGAAGTTAGGTTTTTGGTAAAGTTTCTTAGAAATCTATTTTCTTGATTTGACATACCAAGAGTGATTATTAGTGATAGAGGCACTCTTTTTGCAATGTCCAAGTTGAAAAAGTTCTTAGAAAATGTGGAGTTACACATAGAGTTGCAACCCCTTATCATCCCAACATATAGAGTTGCAACCTCTTATCACCCTCAAACTAGTGATCAAATGGAAGTAGTTAATAGAGAACTAAAATGAATAATGGAAAATAGAGTACAGAATCATAGGAAAAGTTAGACTTATAAGTTGAGATATAAAGATACAATATGGGCCTATAGAATAACTTACAAGATACCTTTTGGTATGTCCTAGTATAAATTAGTGTTTGGAAAGTCACAACATCTTCTTATAGAAATAGAGTAGAGAACATAATAGGCAGTCAAGTAATGCAACATGAATGTAAATAAGGTTGGGGCCAAAATAAAGTTGCAATTATAGGAACTTGAGGAGATGAGAATGATGGTTAAGGCAGTTTAACCTTTTACAAATATAGAGCAAAACCCTTTTAAAATAGATTTTTTTTGCAAAGAAATTTACTATTAGACAGAAAGTTCTCTTTTTTATTCAAGGTAAGGTTATTTTGGGTAAGTAATGTCCTTATTAGGTTGGAACTTTTATTCTAACTAATGAATTTTCTCATAGTGCAGTTGAAATTCAAAACTTGATTAATGAGACATTTAAGTTCAATGGTCATAGCTTAGGAATTATAATGAAGGATCTCAAGTAAGTGATGTTGAGGAAGTGGGATTAAAGAAGCAATCTATGAGGGATGATATGACTCTAGTTTCATTGAGTCTAACTAACGATAATAAACATAATTGCTACTTAGAAATTAGTTCTCTAGTTATTTACATTATTATTTTTTTACTCTAGTTTACGTTTTAGTCTTTTTCTATTTTGCACTTTCAATTTTTAAATTGAGCAAAATTTAAGTTTTAAGTATGGGGGAAGAATTATTCTTAAACACGAACATGTTTAAATGGAAAGTTAATTTATTCCAAATATATTAAATTATTATATATGTTATGAGGTTGAACCACTTGAGTATAAAGGTGGCATATATTTAATGGTTAAATTAACTTGAGATATGAACTTTAATTAACATTGATAGTGAGTTTAGAATGGAAGTGTGGAAATTTTTAATAAATTACTGATTATTATTAGCTTTTGAGTTATATAAGATTGACACATCTATATTATTTTATTTTTCATTAAAATGTAATGCTCTTTGTATAGATGTAGCTCTAGAACTTTCTTAGAACCATTTTGAGACTACATTAATATGTACATGTAGGAAAAGAATAAATTTAGTCTTTGGATTAACCTTTTTAGTTTAAATAGCCAACTTGATTTAATATCTCTAGTCAATCCTTTTGAGCAATATAACTCACTTTCTTTCATTAAAACCTATCATATAAGCCCATGCTTAAATTTAACTATCTTTACCTAACATTGGAAGTTAGTAGGGCATTTGAATCAAGTTAATAAAAGGGTTTTCTGAAAGAGAAACCAAAAGTTAAGGTATGCTTAGTGTATAAGTGAAATTTTTTACTGAATGTAAAATTGGGATTATGTTTAAACTTGGATATTTACATTTAAATATATCACATGTACAAAAGAAAAGTGTTATTTTGATATATGATAGAAATAGTCCATATTCTTGATAAGGTGATGAACTGGAAGAAGTTGTTGAGTATTTGAAGGTATATTATGGATTATGGATTCCCAATTGCTATATCTAACTAATAAATATTTTAAATGCTCTACTAACATCTTTTACTTTAACCTTCTTTATTCAAAAAAATTCTCACCTTTGACTCTCTTCATCATGATATGTTTTCCCCTCCAAATATTTAGCTTTTTATACCTAATTTATGCTTATATAAACTTCTTAACTTTATACTATGATTTAGGATGCAATTGGAGGATTTTATAAAGAAAATGAAGAAAACATGATTGTTAGGTGCATATGATTTGGTGCACAGTCTTGACGTGTCTTCATCTCAGGCAACCGAAATATAATTACATGAATTAACACACAGATACATAATAACTGTGTTAAATGAATCTAAAGAAAATGTATAAAACACAATCATAGACAAGGACACGTCTAATCTTGTGAAATTCTCCAAAAATCAAAATTAAAAATAGTAAAAATGTGAAATAGATATATAAATAAAAACACACACCCGCAAAATGAGTGTCTGTGTTCTTGTAATTTTCCAAATGTGAAGCAATGACAAACACAACATAGATCATATTTGTATCATGAGCTAAGTCTACCACCAAAATTAAGTAAGTTCCTTATTTAAAAATAAAAATCCTAATTTTCGTATAGTTTTTAGTTTAAAAGTTTTTGCATTAGAGAGGAGTGAGTCATCTTAATTTTTCTCTCTTTTTCCAACTTCTTGTCTTATCTATAGACCTGTACGGTTGATCTTCTTCACTTGGTCAAGGACAACTGAAACCTTGGGATGTCTTATATCATGAGATTTAATTTATCTTTATAGTTTAATTTATATATTAAATATCGATTATTTTTATGTTTATCTTTGTGATTGTGTCATTTGATTACTAAGATTCATACAATTTATTATTTGATGTAATTTATGGCTAGATTAGATATTAAATCCATAAATTTTTAATCTCTCTAATCTATGAAGCTATTAAGGTTTAATAGATTGATATGGTTAAATTCCTAAATCTTAAGAAGGACAATTAATTGAATTGAATGCAACCTTGTAGGCTTATGTTATTATGTTTCATCAATCTTTCTACCTCTTGAAGCTATTTTTCAATTGAATCTTAGGCTTATATCTTAGGCTTATTAAAAAGTTATGACGGTAATTGCATCGTGATTCCTTTTAATTAACTACGAATGAGGAAATAAAGAATTAATTTTAACAGTGAATATCCAAGATATAAAATGAGTATTAATTATATTGATGATTTGCATACAATTCTTAAGGTAAATGTGGACTAGATCAAGGTTTGTTTCTTATTGTTTTTTATTATTAGATTTGAGTGATACTGTGATTATATCTTGTTTACAAGCACAAAAAAGGATTATATGCTCTTTGTGAAACTGATCCTTATTTTCATTACTACATAATTTGTTAAAATAAAATTTTATTTTTAGATGCAAGTGACAATAGACCAAAAATATGAAATAATGGTTAGTGGTAACAACAAACTAAACCAACTAGCTTCTTTTACCTTTTTTTTTCTTAAACCTAACTTTTGATACCCATTTGTCACTCTTTAAGTCCAAACTGGTCTTTCAACAACTCCAAGTTGGGTTTAAGAGTATCATACACTTGAATTAATAGTCTTTTATAGACTTATATAGACTTTCACCTCTCTTATCGTTTCTAATATGAAATTGTTATAGTCACCTCTCTCGTGAAATCTTACCACATGGTATTAAAGCAAAACCTCCAATAATATAGCATTAAACAAGAACGATGAGATTATGATGCTCTCCCTCTGTATCAAAAAGAAGGAGAGAAGTGAGTCTTTATAAACTTATGAAAATGACTAATAATTAACTTAGTAACTAATTATTTTAGACATTTAATTTTCTTAAACCCAAATTAAATTATTGTTAGATCAAACTAAATCTAAGGCATTATACCTTTTAAATAAGTATAATAGATAAAGCCATCCTCTTTTGTAATGATTTAATTCATTCTTATTTAACATTCTCAAAGTTTTCCATAAATATATTGTTGGGCGCAACGGGTGTATTTTGTGAAAAGGAAAAATAAAATGAGCAAAATGGACACAAAATTTTTAACGTGGTTCACCCTTAACTTTGGGCTACGTCCACGGACAAAATTCAGAATATTTCTTCCACTATTACAAATAGTAGGTATACAGAGATAAAACTAAAATAGTGGCTCACAAGGTATTTCTCAACCTAAAAATACTAACCTCACTATTTTGTCACTCACCAACCCTTTAGGAATATATTTCCTGACTTTAGAGCAAAAACAACGCTCTGGTTTTGCTCTTTATTTTTCTGTGTTTTGGTATGAAGTGGGGAGTGTCTTATATAGGTACTCCACCGTGTGAAGACTGCTGCCTTTGTAGCTGTCTTCTACTATTTATTCAACAAAAACAACATGTTCTTCCAGTTATTCAACAAAAGCAGCATGTTCTTCCAATTATTCAACAAAAGCAGCATGCGGCACCGATTTCGGTACCGCAATTGTGGAATGAAGTCCCTCCATGTGAGAGGGACCCATATCCAACAAATCTCCCCTCCCGATTACATGAAGGGCTCTATCAAGCCTGTTATTGATCAACAGTACTCGAACTTGCCTTTTGGTAGAATATTGGTTAACATGTCTGATCCATTTTCATCAGTATGGATCTTTCCTAACCGTAATTGTTTCGTCTCCATCACATCTCTGATCTAGTGATATCTCACATCAATGTGTTTTGATCGTGAGTGAAACGAGGCATTCTTACCAAGGTTAATAACGCTCTGACTGTCACAAAATAGCTGATACTGTTCTTACTTGATACCAAGTTCATTAAAGAACTTCTTCATCCATAGCAACTCCTTACAGGCTTCTGTTGCTGCAATAAACTCTGCTTCAGTTGTAGAAAGTGCAACACACTTCTGTAACTTTGACTGCCATGCCACAGCTCC
>JANKOD010000193.1:24630465-24642846 GCA_026284645.1 Erythroxylum acuminatum | reverse complement strand
GCTTGTTCTTTATACTTTCATTTTTGTTAATTTGGATGTAATCGGGCTAAATGCCCTTTGAAGCTTTGTATTGACTTGTTTTCATGTAAATATAAGAGTTTCGAAGTTTGAATGTATCTTGTATATGTTTTTCAAAGAATGTATTGGATGTATAGTTGAATTTGATAAAAGCAAGGATGAGATGGTATTTTCTTTAGGTTTTGAAAATGTCTAGAATGCTAAGAGTGTGTTGTTGCTATTGGAGTTGATACTTTGCGATATTTGGATTGGTTTGGTAGTTGGATGAATGAACATAGTGGAGATTGAAGTGGTTTTGTGCAGGTATGAAGTATGGATGAGAAAAATGTAAAATTGGCTAGTTGAACTTTCTAAGGAGATGCTGTCAAAATTTTGGCAAAAATGGACAGCAACTTCGCTTAGGTTTTAGACCTCCTAAATGGTTGAATTGGATTAAGAGGTCTTCTGGAAGATCTTAGAGCATGATTAGATCTTTAAAATGGTATAAAATTGGTCATTTGCGGACTTAGGATGAAGAAGTTATGGAGTGTGAAAGATTGCAGCTACTGTTCATTGTGTCAAATTGTGCAGTACCTTTGGAGGGACTTTTCACCCTCTTAGAGACCGATCTGACTTTTGCTTCCTTCATAAAAAGTGTAGCTTATCTTTTCCTCTTTCTATTTGATGCATAATATGCAATGTTTGGATGTGGGAGTAAGAAGTTATGAGCATTTGAAGACTGCTGTCACTGTGTTCGTGTACTGTTCATTTGGTAATTTTGCAGAATCTTTAGAGGGGTTTTTCACCCTCTTAGAGACAGTTTCAATTTTTGGTTCCTTCATAGAAAATGTAGCTTATCTTTTCCTCTTACTATTTGATGTAAGATAGGAAATTATTGGAGTTAGGAATAAAAAGTTATGGGGTTGGGAAGATGACAGGTACTGTTCATTCTGTCAAAATACTGTTCCATTGGTCATTTTTTTTGCAGCAACTTCAAGCAAGGTTTTGTCCCTCTTAATGACGTAATTGATCTTTACTTCCTTCATGAAAGTTGTAAAGCACCTTTTTATCTTTCCATAGAGGTAAACCATGACACTTTTCGACTTCGGTATCAAAAGATATGATTTTTCAAACTTTTGATCTTGTTTAAGTGTTTAGGAAAATGGTCCCATTTGGGCAGAAACTTTGCAGCAACTTTCGACCCCCTTAATGGCCGAATTAGGTTTTAAATCCTTCTTGAAAGTTGTAGAGTTTTCGTTCAGTTTTCTTTTGACACCAAGTTTGCACAATTTCGAGTTCTAGGCAAAAAGTTATGACATTTTGATATCTGTGTTTGTAAAACAATAAAGTTCACTTTTTAGTTTATAACTTATTCGTTTGACCTCCATTTGACTTGGTTTTTGAAGCGTTGGTTTTCAATCAAAATTTTCTACCTTTTTATACGAATTCGAGAGCTTTCGGGAGTAAGTGAGCGGAGTTCGAATTAAGTTTCTTCTGTGGTGAGGAATCCCTCCCTCGTGGGATACGCGTTCAGGTGTTACGTAGGACGTCGGACACGTGTCTCACTAGGGTGGATTCCAACAGTGAGTGTAAGAGAAGGAGAAAAAAATCAAACTAGCAGAGGATGTGTGCAAGCGTCGAGGGTGGGGGTGGTTTAGGGTAAAAAAATTTTGTTTTTTGCAAAACAGTCCTCATATTTATAAAAATTATAGTACCAGCTAGTATATGACCGGCATTTTGAATATCGGTCGATACTAACCAAAAACACCCGATACTAGTAGGTACCAAAACCTTAGATATCGTTCCGTTTTTTGATTAGTACGATACCAGCCAGTACGGAATGATATTCTAAACAATGTTTGAAACTGTAATAGTCTTTAGAATTTTTTATTTAAAAACCAAATTACACTATGGTTAAAATTTTAATAAAAATTAATCACTAGTACATGTCAATAACATTTCTTTTGAAAAAGTATGGTATTTTTGTTAGAAAATTAATCGTGATTTAATCACAAGGCAACAAAAAATTAAATTTCATTAATTGAATAATTAAAAAAATAAACTATAACTGCAAATTGTCCACATATCTAAGCTTTAATAGCATCTACAAAGTAAAAAAAAAAAGAATTTAACACTTGAGAAGAAAAGATAAAAGTTTTTGAAGTGATTTTAATTTTTTTTGAAGTGATTTTATTAAATTTTTAACCATATTACCATCTGACGATCATTCTAATGTTGGGACAACAATTTACTGAGAGAATTTTACAAGATTCTCCATAGTGATTACTTGCTTGAATCTTACAACTTGTATCTTAATTATCATCATAATTAAGAAAAATTACCTAAATACATTATTGAATCTTTAATGATGCCTTGGCTATAATATTCCATAATATATTACTGTCTGAATACTGCAAGGAAATATATTAATTTCATTAAAGAACTTATTAATATAAATAATCATTTTTATTCAATGAAAAATGATTATGATTTGATTAGCATTTAATGCTATATTGAAACCTTTCCAATCTCAAAATAATATTGTTCTAATTAAAATAATACTTACTTACAACAAATATCCATATAACCTTGATATTAACTCATATATTGTTGGGCCCCGATTCGCATTAAGCATGTTTAAATTATTTTGAGGTTTTAGTTTAATAATTTTAATTTAATTGGAATCAATTGAGGATTTTATTGTGTAAGTTATGATTATTAAATGAAGGGATTTAGTGACTTTCGATTTGTTGATAAATTATTATTTGTGATATATTGTGAGTATTAAAAAGACTTATATGAATTGAGAGTTATATTTGTTTAGGCTAATAAAGATTAAATGGAGGAATTAGAGTTTTAGTAAATTGGTAGAATTAAAATGAAAAGCATAAGATGGTGTTAGGATAAATTGGGATGTTTGTATAGTTGTTATCTGATACACATTCTCGGATGTCGAAAATTCGTTCGATTCTGTTTGCTTCGTTGTTTTTCGTTTTTGTTTCCGTGTTTCGGTTGGGATCCGGTCTCGAGATCGGGTTCCAACATATATAGAATAATGTATATCTTCAATACTTCATAAGTATTATATATCTCAAATACTAACACCTTTAGTACATTGTATATGTACTTGAACTTAAAATAGTCGTACAACTTTCATATCTATCTCTATAGATATGATTTCTACAATTAAGTTGTTATTTTTTCACATCCAATAAGTTTTTTTTATGGATTATCATATATTCAACAATTAAAAATATGAATTTTTTATTCTTTACGAGCAGTATGTTTCTACACACTTCTATTGAAGAGTATAACTATATTTCCACTAGCCTTTTTCCATATATGGTAAATCCACAATCATCTCTAAAACAAATTCTTTGAATTTATTATGAAATTGAATCTTTCAACGTCTCATAAACTTTTGACTATACATCAAATTTATCAATAAAGGCACTAGTTCCATTTGGATACAAACATTTTTTTCCATGGGTTTATAAGATTATACCCAATATTTTGGATATTTCATAACATGATATTATCATATTTAGTTCTAAACTTATTTGATAATACATGTTTCAACTAAGTATCATATCATAAAATCATTAACTTTAACTCTTTGAAAGTCTTACCATTATATATCTAATATGAAATCTTGTTAATTAATTTAATTGGAAATTTCAAAGGTAATTTGTTGTACTAGGCTTAACTATAGACGGAATAAATATTGCACTACACAATATCTCATATTGTATTTTCCTTCTTACATAAATGTATACTATTATAGAACCTAGTTAAAAAGGTATTCACTAGAGATTCTCATTCCCTATATATAAATAAAAATTTTAAATCTCACTACATTGATCTCATCAAAGTATTTCAATATTTTCAATGCTTAATTTCTATTTATATTGAAACATTTTTTAACTTTTCAAAAATTTAAATTAATATTTCATTCAATATATATTACTCTACTATATAAAATTAATAATAAATATAATGAAATACAAGTATTCATCCTTTTGTGAATTGTTATTACATGGGTTGACCTTTAGTGAAAAGATAATGACGATATTGAATTGTTAAAACCCAATAAGTCACACAAGTTCAATACGATTCATAATTAAAAAAGGATATATATATGTCTATGTATATGTCTATGTCTATGCCTATGCCTATGCCTATGCCTATTGCTATGGCTATGTCTATGTCTATGTCTATGTCTATGTATATGTATCATACTTTGTACTCTTACCACTAATGTTAAGTATAAGTCTCTTTTGGTCTAACTTATACAAATTATTTACATAAACTTGGATCAATTGCTTTTACTTAAAAATCTGTTTCTTGTCATGCATTAAATTATATTGAAATAATGTTGACTATAAATTCATTGTCAAACACTTAAAAGTACGAATTAGAAATATATATGACTCCATTTTATCATATATTGACAAGAAAAATCATACAATTTTAAAATCATACAATTAATTTTTCATCTAATGACAACTATTATTATATCTAAGTCAATGCCTTAAATTCTAGCCCATATTTATGTTTTTAGTAGGCTAAATTGAGTGGGACAATTCCATCAAGATACTATACCTTTCAACTTTACTCCATGTAACTATTTATATTATGCTATCATAGTGTTGACATGCATATTAAATATTACCATTAAAGTTTATGAGAAATTATTCAAAATTTAAAATGTCACCACATTTTGTCATATATATAACATTGGCATATTTCTCAAACTTTGTCGTTGAAATCCTCAATAAGGATTAATAGCAATATTGCATAATGAACATGTAACTTCCTTTTCTCTCTTTGAGAACTCTTCTCAAACCTAACCTATATTTATGAAATTTGGTTCATTAATTCTTAGTATCAGCTATACTAACGAAGATAACCTTTTTACTCAAAGCAAAATATATGTGTAAGAAAAGTAAGTAATATGCTATGACAACCAAACAAGATTATGGCTTTAATTATATATTTGGTTTCTCTTACTATTTTATTCAAAATAATAACCCTCAATATTATTTGAAAAGATTACTCTAATCTTTCTACTGGGCTAAGATCCTATTTAAATTTAATTAGTCTTGAGTCACTTCACAAATCAACTAAACTTAAATTAGGTAGATAACGCCTCTAAATCTATATGATCATAAATCACTCATACAAACTTTTTAGTTAATTATAATCCATTAATTTAAGATAAAATATAATTGAATTTAAAAGGCTTTTAGTCATTCAATAAGCCTTATAATAAATAGAACTATGATTTTATACTTAAATAATGAAAGGCAAAAATCATGTTCTCAATGCGTAATTAATATTTTAACAAATGATTTAATTTCAAATGATCTCACCAAACACATATTCTACGTAAAAAATCATACAATTTAAACATGCTATTCCTCATGAAAATATAGTTAAATTATAAGCATGAAAGATTGCTTGATTTATTAATATAATCTCCATAATCTAAAAAAATATTTTCAACTCTTTGGATAATTAAATTAGATTGAATGATTGATTTCTAAATAAATCGAATTCCTATTCCAAATAAAAATTTAATTTGATTTGAAAACAAAATTTAAATTCTATTGGAAACTATTTTCAATTATCTTGATTCCTTTAACAAATTTCATTGAAACTAATTAAATAAATTATTCTTCTTACTTATTATAATTTTAAGAAATTATTTTTTTTCAAAATTTTATGATTAACACATTCTAATCCAATTAGAAAAATATTTCTAATCTAATTCGAAAAAACTTTTCCTTAATTAGAAAATTATTTTCTAATGTCAAAGGAAAATTACTTTCAAAATTAAATAAAATAGTTTTAATTTGTTAACAAATTCCTTTATGTCATTACAAAAATTCATTTCTCATTAATTAGAAATAATTCTTCAATAAATTAGTAAACTATTCTCTAAGATATCATAGAAGGCTCAATTTTCTCAATTAATAATTAAATGATTTTTTCAAATTTTAATTCAGAAGAGTACCGTTTCCAATTAATTATGAAACTTTTATTCTAATTAATAAATAAATAATTTCTAAATAAAATATAAAATAACCCTCTAAAATTAATAAACTTATTTCATTTCATTCAAATTGAAACAAATAATTTTAATTAAGAATTTTTTTTAATTTTAAAGAAGTTTAATTAATTACTAATTCAAATTTGATTGAAATTGAATTAGTTTAATTTCTAAAAATAATTTTATAAAATATTAAATCAAGAAACAATTTAATTATTAATCTTAATACGATTGAGAAAAATAATTAATTTAATTTCACAAATAATATCTCTACTTGATGAATATAATCTCACTATACTAATTATATAAAATATAATCTAATTATAAAAGATAACTCTTTAAAATGTTGCTTGATTCTAATTATTAATTTCATAATTAATTTAATCTAATAAGTTGACTCTTGAAAATTTAAATTAAATTCCAAAATATTCCCAAGAAAATTATCCCCTTTGAAAATTATTTTCAAATAATTAGAAAAAATCATTTTAGATTATTAGGAATATAAACTATTTTAATTTTCAATTAAACTAATAAAATTTAAAATTTAAAGGCTTAAAACATAAAAAATAAATAAAGGTACACGTGCAAACACTTGATGTGACTATCTTTAGCACATGCGCCTTATCTGCTTTAGACCAGGGTTCTACTTTGGTCCATCGCTGTCTTCCTTTGTTTCTTCAACTTCTGTTACATTTCGTGTTTTTGTTTCCTCTTTTTACTAATGCTTCACAACTTTGCTTCTCCTAGGCTCGCTCCTCTTCTTCATCGCACAAAAGGCTCCTAAGATTAACTCTTCCTTTAAGAGTGATTTTTCCTTTAGTAATGGCGATTAATGCCACTGACTCCATCACCAAAGGCAATTTCAACAAAGTTTCCAAAAATTGCATAACAGGTGAGAGGCACATGTGGTTTTCTAGAAGCAACAAGTAAGAAGAAGCATGAAAATAAAAAACCAAATTAATAGTGCCATAATCTTTATTAGGCAATTCCTTTAATTAGTTAGTAAAGTTGTTCCTTTGTGACCATAAAGCCATAAGTTCAAGTCATGTAAACAGTCTCTTTATAACAATACAAAGTGAAGATTGAATACATTATGATCCTCCCCAGACCTTCGCTTTGAGGAGAGCCTTGTGTACTGGGTACGTTGACTTTTCTTTTAATTAGTTAAGTTCTAAATCTTAATTTTATCGAATTAATAACAATCAAGAAATTTTAATTAAGTTAAATAATTAATGAAGGCTCTAATATCATTGTAGAAAAACTAACCATGATGTAATTACGAGTGCGTTGAAAAAATAAAATTGGAAAACATGAATCATAAACAAGAAATTAAATCTTACCTAATTTAGATTCTTGTAAAAATTTCTTCTCAAGGTGTTAACCACAAATTATCCATATGTTTAGCCTTCAACAATATTTATAGAGTAGAGGAAAAGCCTCATACTTTTACAGGAGAAAGCTGGATTTTCTTTATTAAAATTAAACTTTCAAATTATAATTACATTCTAACTCTAACTCTAATTATAATTATAATTATAATTTAATTTTAATAAAATCAAGTATCTCATATTTGATCCCTGAAGTTTCTCAAATTTTACAATTAAGTCCACCTTAATTTAAATTGAATTTTCTCTTTCAAATTGCTCTTTTATAGGTGACCTATTAGGTTTTCAATATGTTAGGTAATAATTATAAATTATAATTCTAATTTATAATTAGAATTAGATAAATTTATAAATATTTTTAATTTATGTTTAAATTTTCAATTAAATAATTTATAATTATAAATCAAGATTAATGACTAGAAAAATGTCATGACCACTCAAATATTAGGAATGTTAAAGTAGTTTGACTCAACCTGTCCATGCGTGGTTATGGTATATAATTTAATCATTTCTTCATCCAATATTCCAATTATACATAGAATTAGTACTTACTCTTTTAAATTGAATTATGTTATTTTTAAAAGTGAAAAAATTGGATTAACAAGCTCTAAAAGTAAAAATAAGGCCCAAAGCCATAAGTATAAGGAGGACAAATTAGGCATTAGCTCACAAACATCACAAGTACTTGAAATAAGGTAAGTTACAAAGAAAGTTCCATACAAGGAGCATAAGTTGGAGGCAAACTTAATCTATAACATCCATATGTATAGTGAGGAAGCGACATTTTCTTGGTTCTTGATGAGAGAAACATAAAAGATATAGAAAAAGAATAACAACTTTCAATGAATCCTTCATTTATAAACCATATCCAAGGATATCAACATAGTGTTGGTATCTGCCACGATCATTTCCTTGATCCAATCAATAGTGTTGATATAAAAGTAGTCCCATTCTAGGATCTTTTTTTAAAATCATTTCGTTCATTTCTTTCCATAATTCATAAATACAAGCATATAAAGAGATCTTTATGATAGTCTCCATTTTATATATTAAATCGATTTGCAACCTATGAAACCGAGTCATCTTAATTATTTGCATTGTATGAATGATCATTAGGCCTCTAGGTGGATAAATAAAATACCCTAGAGAACTCACATTTAAAGAACAATTGATCCTTACTTTTGTTTGCATTATTGTAAAGCTTGTAGGTAATGAAGAGTTGTAAAGAGCTCTTATTCTATCTAGTGTGGTGAGCTTATTCTTAATAGCAAGCCACTAAATGAATGAAAATTTTGGTGGGATCTGCTTACTCTAGCCTAATTTGTAGCTAGGATTCTTGAATACATTTTAAGTTGACTTGTTGGTGAAACAACCAAAAGCATGTTTGTACCACCTCATAACATCCTATCTATGTTGATTCAGTATAGGACTAGGGATATTATCCTTAACGATGTTGAGTCCTCTCTATCTTAAATGCCATTCGTTATTGTTAATTAATTTGGATACTGCAGCTTTAGGTTTAAACATATGCCATAACTAAATGCTTGAGGAAGCAAGTAGAGAGCTAAGATGGCACCGGTTGTCATACCATAGCTAAGTGTTTTTCCCATAATCTATTATACTCTTAACCTCTCTATATATGTGACTTCTAAGTCTAAAAATTTAGGGCATTGTCCATGAGGTATCTATACGAGGTTTAGCCTCCGAAAGAATTGGTCTTCTAAAGAGCGATAGAGAACCCATTGCACCTAAAAAACTACTTATCCACAAGTAATCTCCATAGGCTCTTAGCTGTTAGAACCTTGTTCCTTAATTGTATAAACCAAATACCAAGACCTCCTTTAATATATAGGGACACCAATGTCACTTTATTTTACTTTGGCATGTGGTTTCTTATGTGCATCCCTTATCTAAAGAAAGTTTCTTATGATTTTCTCTAACCCTTTCCTAATTCTTTTAGGAATAACCATATGGGATAAGTAGTGCACAAGAAAGTTGGTAAAAGATGAATTTTCAAACTATAACCTACTAGCATAGGAAAGACTTCTACTAGCCTATTTCCCTACTCTTTTGAGAATTAAGTAAAAAATGTATTAGTAGTTAGTATAGTAGGTCTCTTAGTCGTGATATGAATGACTAAGTATTTGAATGGAAAATTCCCTAAATTTAACGCAAGAAATGAGGCTAGATAATTTGCTTGAGAGCTTATAGCTGCACAAATAAAGGAAATTGCTTAGAAAACTCAATATTAATGATTAGTGTCTAGGTGATGAATCCCTCTAAAAATCATTAATTGACCTTTTATCATGTAATTATTTCATTGACTATTGGACCGAGAAAATTCCTATCTATGTTAATAACACTTTTGAGACTACTAACAACTAATCCATAAGGTGATTAACTAAATTCTTTCTAGTGAATGTTCCTAGGATTGCATTATCAATTTATGAATTCCGCTATTAAGTTTGACCCTAATATAGAAGACTTATGTTGAGCTATCTCTATACTTATAATCAAATCATTTCAATTATGGTAGATCTATTCTTACACAAGATTTCTCAATTGTAATGATATGAAATCAAATCAAGCACTAATATTCTAGATCTATTAGAACATGCATAAAACACATAATTGTGTCACAATAGATCAATCAAAATAATTTCATTAAATAAAAGAATCAAGACATTATTATTCTAACTAGGGTTCATCACACCTGGACACTAAAAAGCATTTAGTTACACATAAAACAAAATGAAATCAAAGATAAGCAAGAAGAGAAACGAAGAGAAAACAAAGGAATTATAATTATAAATCTACCTTTCTCTTCTATCAAATGTTCTTGCAAGTTTGAGGTTTGATGTTGTAATCTATTGGATCTTTTGATGATTTCTTCGCATTCTCCACGTTCCTTGATCAATATCGTCCCTTTTGTAAGCTTTCTATATTTGGAATCTATTCCAAAAGCCTGCTCTTTTAGTTTGCCTCTGCTCACATCTTTTTATAGTAAATTTTAGAGTTTCTGGAAGAAACAAGGTTTGATACACAAGCGTGTGATAGAATGTGTATATTCAAAAACTCCAAAATTTGGGATTTTACACAGGCTCTGAGACTCATATGGGTAAAGACACGATCATGTATCTCTAATTTGCTTCAAAACTTCATTTTATGTAGCATTTTCATCTGAATTCTTCTTCTTTTAATCCATAAAAGCAATTATAACCTATAAATGCACTTGGAGCTAATTAAGTACCAAAAATACAATAAAATTGCAAAATATCAAGCAAAATAAATCAAATACGAGTGTATAATAATAGTTAATTTAACATTTATCATTCCATATGATAATAGTGGACCTATGCTCTAAAATTAACAAGAAAACCCAAATTCACTTTCTCTCTTCCCCCAATATTCCTAAATTTCCAACCATTGCCTACAAATTCGTTACATGCCAAGTTTATTAGTTCATTCTAATTTCACCTTTACTACTAGCTTATCTTACTATGAATGCTGTATTAAAGAAAGTATTTTATTTGCTTATCTAGGTCTTCCTAAGTATTTTATCTCTAAATGGAGTTATCAGAAAAAAAAGGTGAAAATTTATGCTCAACGGTGGTGATGATGACACCATATACCTCCACAATCTTTTGGCTCTACTCTACCACTTACGATAAGTTATATATTTACACCTGAAGCCTCATCATTCAAATATCCATAGTCAATCCATAAATCACTTCCACTCAAATTCCTAAAGTGGATTCATAAATGGCTTCTTACTCTAAATTATAAACTGACTTCTAGTATATTTCTAATATTATCAACTTCTCCTTTCATCTTCACACTACCAAACTTGCTACTAAAGGTAAAACCCTTAACTTATTACTTTTTAAGACCTAATGTATCTTTTTCAATTTCTTCATTACCTACAAATTACTTATTAGCCTCTACTCATTTACAAGAAGAAGCACCTAATAGCTATATAAAACCTCTAATCTCACTAGGTCATGTGTATCCTTCTCCTGCTTCTCCTATAAACAAGCCATAGCTGATAGAGAAGCTATCAACTTTTTGGGAGCTGGTAAATTGTGATTGTTTTTGTTGCGTTTAGAGCATGGGTCCTACTAGTATCATAAGGATTTCATGTTAGCACTAGTGGGACCTACAAAAGGTTTTAAAAAAATACATGTCAACATTTAATTAATAGAAACATAATAGGGTTAAAGGTTCTGTTAGTTAGGGGTTTGATTCAATCAGTTTTGAAAATATTATAGTTCTTTTTATACATCCAAAATATTAATGGCTAGCATGTGTTTTGGTGTAAACAATAGGGTCTAGAAGGGAATTTATCCAAAAATTAAATAAAAAGTTAAATAAGGTTTAAATTTTGATTTAAGAAGGAAAGAAAAATTAAAAATTGACTAAAATTGGTGCCAAATTATGTCTTTCGATTTCATCTTTGTGTGCTCCCTCTTTCTATACATTTTCTTCTTCTCCCAATCTTAACGTCAAGTGTAACACCCCACTCCCGCGTGACCCGAACCCGATATCATTGGTGATATCCGAGTCCGTGCCCCGTGAGGGTGGCGTACTACATCAGTCAGTAAAACTCGGTATACAATTTTTTTTAAAAATACATTACATGTTAAAAGGAAGCAGTTTTAGTTATTACACATTCACGCGGAATAAGCAGTAAACAGTAGTAAATCTTTGCAGTTATAGATATTACTATCATTTAGCAATACTTTACAAGAACCATAAAATATAAATACAAATCAGTTTACAACGATTGCGGAATACAATTATGAGACAATAATGCAGACGCGAACTGATCCCGACCTCTATCCTTCACTTGCCTACAGTAGACATACTCCCATGTCGAACGGGGTACTCTTCAAAGCCTGAAAAATAGATGCAAAATTTTGATGAGTTTTTGCGAACTCAGTGAGGAAC
>JANKOD010000193.1:24616274-24626423 GCA_026284645.1 Erythroxylum acuminatum | reverse complement strand
ACAACTAGATCCAATGACAATGATGTATATTAGTAATTTAAGATATGTTTGTTTCATATGCTTATTAGATTGTTGAACTATTTTGATTTCAATTAATGTACTTGAATGTTGAACATCTTTGTTTGTTTACTATTAATAATATATAACAGAGAGTTATTGGATTACTTTTAAAATGCACCCATGTGGACATCTCTATTTGTTTGACTATGTGTTTGTGAGTTATTAGATTACATCGTTGTATTTAAATTTTTCAGCAAAGTTATTTTTGTTATATTTTATTTCTTTGATAACTCTTACATTGTCGTACTTTTATTAGGAATGGTTATGGCTGCCCGTGGGAGGGCAAAGAATAAGCAATATTGGAATGATGAAGAGGTTGAAGCTTTGGTCACCGTTTTGCAGGAACTAGCTTGTGATCCTTTATGGAAAGTAGATGGGGGATTTAAGAACAATTACATGGTTGAAGTGCACAAGATGTTGTTAAGCAAGATTCCCAATTTTAATAAGGATGTCGATCCCCACATTGACTATAAGATTAAATGGTTAAGAAACAAGTACAACAAATTTCTAAAATGTGTATGCATAGTGGCTATCAGTGGGATGATTTTGAGCATAAGATCAATTGTAAGAAATAATGGTTTGATGAATGGTGCTTGGTAAGGACATCTAACCCAATAGTTAAACTCTTATTTTTGTAGTTTCTTTTGTCATAATTATAACATTTTCTTGTTATCACATTTTTAATCTTCTTCTTCTTGTAATTCTTTTTTACAGAATCACAAGAATGCAATTGGAATGTAGAACTTTAAATTCCCATATTTGCGAAAACTGTACATGGTGTGGGGTAAAGATAGAGCGACGAGACTCAAAGCTGAGGATATAGCTGAAGCAAGTGCTAAGGCTAATAGCCCAAAGAATATGACAGTGTGTTCTTCATTAGACAGTGAAACTGAACTTGTTATGGTATCTGATACACAAGGATCCTTGGTTATTCCTTTAAGCAGCCATGGAATAAAAAGGCAAAAAAACTTGTCACCAAAAAAGGAAAGTTCTTACAAGAAAAAAAGGACCAGCAACACTTTAGAATACTATTGAGTCAAGGTTAGACAGCTTCACCATTAAGTTTGAGTCTATTTGCGAACAAATGATCTCACAATATGCAGCTGTTACAAATGCTTTGATTGCAGAGTCTAAATCTGATTCTCTAACTAATAAGAATATTCAAGAGCTCATCAGTGAGCTTCTTAATATTGGCATATCTCAAATGAATGTTGGTAAGGCTGCTGTGTTATTTTGTAATGATCTTGTTAAAGTTTAGGTTTTGTTTGCTTTGTCAAGTCATTTAATAATGTTTTTTGTACTTGGACTTCTCTATCTATCTTCTAGTCTATGAATCATTTGATGAAGCATATTAATATTTTTGTAAGTATTATGAACTTATGATGCAATTGATGTTGCCTAACCAGGTTATTTTGTATTAGTTGGGTCTTTTATAGTTGTGATGTGAATAATATTTGTAGTGTTAACCTGGTTATTTTGCATCAATTAAGGCTTTTGGTTAAGGTATTGTATATACGACAGATATTTTACATCATTTGCCTTATCAGAGGAATGTAAATTGTATTAAACTATGTTACTTGATTTTACTATAGCAATGGAATGATGGATATTGCGGTTATGTTGATTAATTGTACAATATTTTCGATTATTAAACTATACTTTGAGGATATTATGTAACCAATGATATATTGATGTAAGAAAATATTGGAGTATTTTTTTCTTCAAGAGCTATTGAAAATAAAATACCGCAATATACTTGATTTTAAACATTTTGTCATTATAAATAGGGTGTATAAAATATAATTAATTAAAATATATTTAAAATTTGATATAAAACAAAATTTTCTTTTTCAAAATTTTTAATAAACCAACCACCGTCAAAAGTAATGGTAATCATTCATCCATTTTAACCAACCATCATTATTATAATGATTATATCCATTATCATTCCCTACTATATATTCATTCCTATTACTCTCTGTGAACCAAGCGTCCCCTAAGAATTCATTGGTATGCCTTTATACAGAGACTAACAATGCACGGATATGACTTGTCTAGATTTAAGAAAACGTCACTGTCAAACCAGGAAATTCAATCACAATCGATTGGGAATTCCACATAATTATAGATAGAAATCTTAATCATTCGTAAGTAAATTCATTAAAACTTCATTTCAATGTCGGTGGACTCACGTGAGGCAGGTTAATTAAGGATCGATCGAATCCACGAGATGATCGTCAGTATCTTGATTTCTTTTATTATGAAATACTCCATAAATCGTCATACCGCGTTCAGTGGGAGGATATGAAGGAGATTGCATAGTTATCAACAATTCGATCCCAATCTTCCTCTCAGTCATACCAAACATCGTTATTAAACAATTCACGTTGATTTGCTAGTTTCATATCAACAATAAGTTAGCAATAGCTTAACAAAATTGGATGTAGTCTACCCAATTAGAATAGTAGTTACAAGTTACAACCCAATTCTTTAAAAGCAAAATGCCTTTTGGAGTTACAATGCGTATCCTTTCAGCCCTTAAAGCTTAAAAGAAGAAATGTATCACAAAAAAACTTAAAAAATGACTCGGGATTTTGTCTTCATATTGCCTTGTAGATTTCAGATATAAATCACTTTCTCCATATCTTAGGAGAATCAATCAAATGATACTATTCTCATTCGTCAGAATATCTCGTCGATGCTGTACGATTTTCTTCACCTATTCTTCTACTTATGTTTTCTATGGCGATTATTTTTCTTTTAATATACAGAGTTCTAGTCCTATATTTTGAGGGTTTGCAAAAGTTGCTGCATTAATTGTACGTTTAAGAGATCAAGACCTGTATATTAATATTTTGGTCTTTCGTAATTAGAGATATACGAACTAATAAAGAACATTCATATTTTAAGTTAATTACAATTTAAGTTATGAAGTTTGCAACTTTTAAGTTTTTTTTTTAACATGAAAAACTATCGTAACTTATTTCTCCTTGCAAGAAGTTAAACTAGTTGAAATCAATCAATCAACCAACTTTTGACAGATGCTAAGATATATGGGGTAAACTTGAAACATAATTAAATATAGATATAAAGATCCCAATTATATGGAATATCATTGATAGCCGCAGTAGGTTTTTGCTGGTGGGACTCTGAAGATATTGAATCCAGTTCAAGCTTTGTCCCACCTTGTCTTCCACCACGTGATTAAAGACTTTGGAGCACATATTTTCAGCCTCCGTTTCTACAGTACATTAAATGCATACCGTCAAAGTGAGATTCGTCCCCATGCAATCTATTTATTACCTTTGGATTGACTGTGGATTATATATATTATAAAGCCTGCTGAGTTGGTGGAGTGGGGCATAGGGCTAAAAAGTTTTGTGTTTGAATCCCCTATTTATGCTCTCTCTTTCGAGTCTTTTATATATGGCTTACTTAGTGCAGAGTACTTAATTGACGTGATTTGCAGACTATTGCGTCAATCCGGAGATTTATCCGGTGCGCATTCACAGGATAGCACGGGACTTTGGGTTCCTCCATTTTTTTAAAAAAGCATATACTTCTTATAATGTATTTGAAAAGTACAGATATCCCTCCATCAAGATTTTAGATTAATGTGCAACCTGAAGACTTTTTAATGGGAAGAAAATAAAATATAGACCAGTTTTATGTGTTACAAAGAGTAAATATGTGTAAATTCCTGTATTAAGATTTAAATTTGGTAAAAAGGAAACATCAAAGATTAAATTGTTGGTTATTAAAAAAAAAATGAAATGCTTCATCTTATAGCCTTGTCCATATATCTTAGGTTAGGCCCATCAAAGGTATGATGCCCTCGGATTAATTAACATATCCTATATTGAAAGTTTCCACTTTAAATAGAATATAGTAACATATGTTTCACAGAGAGAGAAGGGATCTGACAAATGTCTTGAGAGTGGAACATGGATCATTGTTCTTCAATTTCTCAAGTAGACCATTACAATACTGACGAGCTCTTCCAATTATCAGCTATTCCATGGCAACAGCAGGCAGTCCCGCAAGATAAAGTTCTCACCGTAGCACCTTCTGGGTATAGCAGTGACTTAACAGCTAACAGAACCCAACTTAGCCAGCGGCGTAAATCTTCCATGGTTTCAGGAGTCGATGATCAAAACCCTAGTGACAGGAAGAAGAAGAAAATCATACATAGAGACATTGAGCGACAGAGAAGGCAAGAAATGGCTGCCCTTTACGGGTCTCTCCGATCCCTTCTTCCCTTTGAATATCTTAAGGTCAGTTTCTTCTTTTAGCTAATTGACCATTGTCAGTCAGGGATATCTTTACTTTCTTCAGTGATCCTTCTTTTCTATACTGAAGTCTTCATTTTCTGCATTTTTTTTGTCGATTGTCAGGGGAAGAGATCAATATCTGACCAAATTCAAGGGGCAGTCAAATACTTAAAACACCTAGAACACAAGACACAGGAGTTGAATGAGAAGAAAGAGGAGCTAAGGAATCTCTGTGATGACTACAATATTCCAACTTCTTCTGGTTCTGCACTTGAAAGATCGGAAAATTTCGAGAGGGATACCTTGACAGTTGAACCTTGTTTTGTTGGCGTGGAGGTCGCAATAAATACAGCTTGTACAAATGGGTTTCCTCTTTCTAGAGCGCTTGAACTTATGATAGGAGAAAAGTTTAATATTGTTAGCTGTATTTCCACTAAAGTAAACGAAAGGATGATTCATGCCATTAAAGCTGAGGTAAAATTCAACGAATTCTTGATACAGCTGAGGCTTTTTATGATACTTTAGTCTATCTCTCTTCTGCATGGTTAAATAGCTTAATTCAGTCTCTCCCAAGTCACAACTTCTTTGCTAATTATCAACAACTTAATCTTATATAGAAAAGCATGCACGCAGGTCACTGACGGAAGGAAAATCATTATGCTTGATCTGCAGCATAAGCTAACAGATTCTATCACGTCGTATGCAAATTTGATATTTCAGTAATGGATCACCCTCCGGTAGATCCTTTTTCCGGCACAGCAAGGATTCTATGTATATACACAATTTTCCCCTTCCAGGCATCTCAGGTTGGTTGAGGATTTCCCAGAATTTTAGGGAAAAAAACATAGTGATTTACATCTGGATTACCGTTGTGCTGTTGTTTTGGCCCTATCTCACGTTTATATATCAGTTGTATATCATACACATATGCTAGCATTGAAGTAATTAATGGACAGCCTTCAGCTATCCCTCAACTATATATTTTAGTCTCATTATCTCATGTATCTGGTCACAAACAAATATAGGAGATTTCATGATACTAAATCTTTATCGCACGACTGCTTATCCCAGAATATATATCTAGTTCTCTCCCTCTTCTTTGTTAAGCACACTTCCTCTTCTGGTTAAACATATATCAATGAATGTATTACCTTCCCCATAACTTAAACTCAATTATGGGTGCTCTAGCTTCTCTATTAATTTTCATACGCTTTGTAGTGGCATCATGTTTCTTCCCTGTTCCTCGCCATAGTTGCGCCCTTTTGGTATTAACACTCTAGTTTGACAAAAAGATCTAGGTTCGTCAACTATTCATATTTTTGTGCCAATAGGTATTAACACTGTGCAGTTAGACAGATGCTGTGGATTGAAGTGTTGAACCAAAATATCATCTTGCTACATAACTGAGTTAGTTCAAATCAACCACTTTTATGCCAATATATGCTGTTATATTTTATAATTTTTCTTTCGTCCATTGTTGAAGTACTACGTTATTGGATTCGCCCCTAAATTCAAACCGAAAATTTTTACAAACTTTTGTGAATGTGGATTCTCTTCACCATCACCAAAGCTTTTTCAAGGATCAAGGGCACTGAAACAATTTGTCAAGAAACACTCTTTTAAATTCCACACGTTGCCTGTCGCTCATTTTAAGCAATGTATATAGTTTGTAGTATCATCAAGTAACAAATACGGAAAGAAAATTTGTTTCTAAAGTGTCGTTTATTGCGGACATGTTTATAAATTGGCGAATTTATACAAATTAACGAATTTCAATGCCTTCATATCTAATATGCCCCCAGATATTAAATAACCTTATTTTTAAAGTAGATTTTTGGAATATTCAATTACTCAATCAATTTTAATGATTCACTACAGGTTCAGTGATTGATTTGAGTTAGTACAGATAAAGAGGATCATGATCAGATGATCACCTTGTTCATGTCTTTGCCAACCTAATAATGTTTAACATCGTATAAATCTTGTTTAACCAACATGTTTATTTCATGTAATAATAAAAAGTCAGAATTTGGGCACATCAAAGCTCCTAGTGAAGTAACCCTAAGCAACACCTATTGCTTTTATAGACTAATTAAATTTGGGGATAATAGCATGATAGAGGAAAAAGTATATCTGTATATACGTTGATAAATGTACTCCAAGTCTCTATTTTCTGAAAATTTAGGATTCAACAAGTAGAACTTAAATTTTTTTGTTGAATTATATTTATAATAGTTATTCTAATCAACATAATTTCTTTATTTAATTAAAAATAATCTTTAAATAAAGGAATCTAATGACTTTTTAAAAAATTGGTTACTTTCTTCCGTGTACTAAATGATTTTTGTGCCAATAGTTTTGTTTTGAAAATTAAGTAATGAATTCATTCAACAAAGGTGGAAATTACAAAAAGTTTAAAGTTAAAACTCCACGGGGAGGAGCTATTACAAAAATTCAAGTAACTACAATAACAAGAAATTCAAAAATAGCATTTTCTATAAGTTCAGTTGCAACTTAATATGATTAGAAATGCATATTAACCATGATTGCCATTCTTAGCTTGAGGTAAAATTGAATTCAAGTATTTCTCATCCTCCATATATATTGCACCAACATAGCAAAGCCAACCCTGAAGACCTTTTGATGCTTCCTGTTAGTCTATCTTAACTTATTGGCCCAAGTTAAACAATTTATCCAGCTGAGATTTCGATATTGTAGTCTAAAGAGATTGAGAAATGAACTCCATATCTACTTAGTATGAAAACAACCAAAGAATATGTGATCTAATGTTTCATTCTCTTTAGAAAATAAACGACAACTTAGGTCAAGAATTTGAAATTTGTTCCTTCTAGTTCCCAATCTATGTAATGCAACTAAACATAAGATAAAAGAATGAGTTGGTGATATACGTGATCCCCATATAAGAGTATGAAAAGGGAACTTGATTATAGGACCCAGTAACAATTGCTTACAAGATTAAGTAGTAAATAAATAAGACTTACGAAGTTCCCATTGGATTTCATCCTGTTTCGCTTGGTCTAGATGATATGTAAGCAAGTGTTCTACAATCAATCCAAATCCTCTACTTATGTAAAAAGGCCAATGCCATCTATTGTTTCAAATTAAAACTTACACTTTAGTAACCTTTGGAATAGAATCTTTTAAAGTTGGAAAGAGTGGAGTGTTACAGAGGGGGCCTAATTCACACCAATGATCAAGCCAAACTGTAGCGCTTGATGTGAGGGCACATGAATGACCTTTTGTGTAAAATTTGTTGAAAGGTATAGGATTGAGTAGTTTTCTAAGTGATAGACCAGAAGCTTTTTTGTTTGATGTGGTATATGTGAACCTACCTTACCCATAAGCTCTCTTTGTCACAATAAATGTTCCACAATCTTTTAGCTAATAGAATTTTGTTCATTTTACTAGCCGAGTTGATTCCCATACCCTCTGTTCTGCTTAGAAAGACATACGACACTCCAATTCACTTTAGCATTTCTCCTACACTAGAATTATGTCCATTCTAAATGAAGTCTCTAACACTTCTATAAATTTTCTTCAAAACTCGTTTAGGAATAGCTAAGTGCAATAACCAATAAACATGCAAATTTAAAGAATGGAGATGGCTAGTTGCACTTTACGTCCATATGATAGGAACTTGTTGCTCCATTTAGAGATTCTTTTGTTCACTTTGTTAATAAGGGGCTTGCATTCAACTTCCTTGAGCTTGTTAGTAGAGATTGGAAATTCCCAGTATGTAAGTAGTAATTAAATAATAGTGAGTCCTACATCTTTTATCACTCTCACTGAATCATCACCACTGTGCATGGTTAGATAAGCAACACTTTTGCTTGGATTGAATCTGAGACCTAACATTTTTTGGAATGTTTGTAATGCTGTTAAGAGTGTTCTAATAGATGTAAGATCACTGGCAGAAAGCATAACAAAGTCATAAGTAAAAGAAAGTTAAGTAATGCCAAGATCTTTACATTGATTATGAAATCTGAAATTCATATTATACTTTATTCAAAGCTGTGTGATTCTTTGTTCCATAGTAATAGCAAACAAATAGGAAGAAAGGGGGCCACCTTGGTGAATTCTTCTTGCAAATTTGTAAAGTTCGGTACGTTTTCCATTTATCATCACTGAAAAGGAAATAGTGGTGGTACAAGCCTAAATCCATCTGATAAGCTCAGAAGGGTATTCAAAAGCATGCAGTGAGTTGATGATGAAACTCCATTCAATAATGTCAGATGTTGTTGTGAAGTATATCTTGAGAGCAAAATTCTTAGTATATTTTTTGGACTTATAATCCTTTGATAATTCTTGGGCTAATAAGATGTCATTCATACTTCTACTAGGGATGTAAGCACCTTGACTTGGATTAATTAAGCCAGGTAGAGTAGCCTTCAACCTGTTAGCAAGGATTTTTGCAATGATCTTATACATTACATTGCAACAAGCAATAGGTCTGAAGTCATTCAAGCCTTTAGGGTTAGGACTTTTGGGGACCAAGACTAGATAAGTCTTATTCATCTTTGTAAGCAACTTGCCACTCTTGAAAAATTCTTGCACTGCATTGATCATTGGCATTTGTAAGATACCATTTCTCCAAAAAAATCTTGCAATGAATCCATCCTGACTTATCATAATGAAAGGAGAAAAAAACCTTCTTATCTCTTCAGTGGTAACTTGCTTGGGGAGTTTTGAATGACGAGAAAAATTAATGAAATCAAACATACTGTTGAGCATATCTTTTAAAAAGTAATTAAGTAGTGCAGGTGGTTTCACCATTTATAGCTTTAAAGTACCTTATGGCTGTCTTTTTCATTTCTTCTTGATCATAACTCTCTTTGCCATTATTGTCTTCTAGAGGAACAATCTTGTTTCTATTTCTTTTGCCTTAAATCACGTTAAAGAAATACCCAGAAATTCTATCTCATTGTTGGATCCACTGAATTTTAGACTTTTGCCTCAGTTGCAAAATACAAATGTCAAGAGCTTGTAGATACTTCTTAAGGTTTGCTTTCTCTTTCTCAATGAGTGTGACATCAATATGGTCATTTACCAACTATTTTTGAATGAGTGATAGCTCCTTCATGGCTTGCACTTTATCAGTCTTTATAGGATCCATAAATCCCCTTAGTAGTTTGATACATTCAGATTTAAGGAGCTTTAGAATTTGCATATATTAATATGCTTTAGATTCTTGAAATCTTACAATAAGCGCATTTGCAATAATTGAATCAAGTTGTGGATGGTTTAATAAAGAATTGAAGAACTTGAATGGAGATCTCCTTATCATGAGCTTCTGGTATTATGGACTTTGATTAGAGAGTGATCCGAAAAGAGAGGCTCCTTAAACACTACATAACTCTTTGTCATTTTGGTGAGCCACTAATCATTCACCAAACATCTATTTAGTTTCCTTTGAATCAAAGCTGCACCCTGTTGATGGTTGCTGTAGGTATAAATAGGACCCTAAAATTTGAGGTCTACTATGTTAGAGTGTCCCATATTGCCTAGATATGAAAATGTTAAAGGGTTTATAAGTGGCAAGGGTCAACTATCCAAATAACTAGTTCTAGTTATTTGGACAATGGTTGACTCAAGCCTAATTCTTGTTAGTAGACTCTACACTCTGACCATATTAAAAAATTTAATATGGTATCAGAGCAGGTTTGGTCCAGATTATTAATTTCCCGGTTGTCCGTCTGGATGTCCAGTCCCAGCGGCCCGGCCCGGTTACCACTGCGTATATTTCAAGTGACAACTGGATGTCCAGCCCCAGTTGCACTTGAGGGGGAGTGTTAGAGTG
>JANKOD010000193.1:24596179-24611455 GCA_026284645.1 Erythroxylum acuminatum | reverse complement strand
GGTTCGCTTTCGATTCCGAGCCTTTGATTTGCTTGTGATTCTGTTTGCTTCGTTTCTATTTCTGTTTTCCGATTGAATTGCAACAACTTATGACCTTCTGAATGGATGTTAATTTGACTGAGCTTGAATAAGAAGCATGAGACCAGATTAGTATGAAAGTGAAAATGGATTTAAGATGAATAAAAAAAAATTTATCGGGATTTTTCGGATTAGTCAAGGTTTTCTAAGGAATCATGTGTTCGTATGAGAGAATCTGTATGAGTAGTTGGATTTCGGAAACGGGATCCAACACCTTGTATATTTAAAAACTCCAAAATTTGTAATTTTATATGGGATTTGATATTTATACAGGCACAAACACAATCGTGTATCTCTAATTTGCTTCAAAGCTTCTTTTTATGCTTCATTTTCATTCGAATTCTTCTCCTTTTGATATATGAAGGCAATTATAACCTATAAATGCACTTTGAGCAAATTAAGTACCAAATATATTCAAAATTACAAAATATCAAGTAAAATATATCAAATATGAGTGTATAAATATATTCAAATATGTATCTATCATATGGGCATGAGATTTGAACTTTTCAAACTTTTATCTTACTTCCACTACTTATTTTTAGAACCATTCTCCTATAAGTGTTCATTGAAACAAATAATTTCTTTAATGGGTATATAGGATTATATCCTACCTTTTGGATATCTTATAACCTTTATTATCAAATTTAGTCCCAAACTTAATGGTTAATATATACTTTAACTAAGCATCATATCCTTAAATCATAAACTTTGGCCCTTTCAAAGAGTTAACATTTCATATCTAATATGGAATCATGCTAATTAATTTAATTGTAACTAACAAAGCTAAGTTGTAGTACTAATAACTATATAAGAAATAAATATTACATCATACAATATCTCATATTGTATTTTCCTCCTTACATAAATCCATATTTTTATGGAATTTAGTTGCCAGTATATTTACTAAGGAATCCAAAAATTTAAATCTCATCGCTTCAATCTCATTGAAGTGATTCAACATTCTCAATATTTAATTTCTACTTAGATTTAAATAATTTTAACTTTTCAAAAATTTTAAATCAATATATCATTTAATACATATGACTATATCATATAAAGTCATTGTAATCTAATGATCTTTTTTGTGAATTATTATCACATTGAACACATCATATATACAAGAATTAAAAAAATTCAATACCATCACCATATTGGATGCCAATTATTTCCAAATAATGTTCAATATCTCATTTTTACCTTATTTATTAAATATTTCATATTTAATCATAAAATGTCTCAAACTTTACAATAAAGCCTAACTTGATTTTAAAAAAAACTTTTCTCTCTTCAAACCATTCTTTTGTGTGATCTATTAGGTTTACAAATATGTTGACAATGTATATAAATTATAACCCTAAATTATATTTAGGATTAGATAAATTAAATTCTTTTAATTTATCTTTAATTATCTAATTAAATAATTTATATCTATAAATCAAGATTGGAATCTAGTAATGCATCATAACCACATAAATATTTAGGAATGTTAAAGTAGTTTTGACTAACCTTTATGTGCATTATTTTTTCATATAATTTAATTTTTTTCATCGTAAGTTTTTACGGTTAGATACAAAGTATATAATTAATGTCTATTATATTTAAGTCCAATCATGATAGTTTCTAACCATTGCTAACTAATTCAATTAATGACATTTGAAACATATTTTCAAATTGTCATTATACCTTGACCAAGGATTTTTCAAATCCATTTTAATCGAATATTTCAAAGTGTTATTCCACTTTGACTAAGGATTTTTAAATAAATTTTAATTAAAAAATAATAGAACATTTACCCTAATTATTTTAGGATGATGAATCTTATATTGATTACTCAACTACCTTATACAGTTCATACTATATCCAATGTTGACTTACCCTTGACTAGAATATGTTATAAATAATATAAAAACATAAAAATTCTTATATAAGATAACTTTGAAAATATCAAATTAAAGAATTACTTATATAATCATTACGATAAGAATTTCGATAGACATATAGGTAATATTCCAAATAGATTTTTTATATGGGCTCAGTTTAGTGAACTTGTTCTCTAACAAGCACCCACACATTTGTTTATCTCTATACTTTAGTCTATAAGATCGACTATTTCTTTCGTAAAGAAAAAACATTATGTATTAGTCTTTTTATGCTCTATTAATATCCAGTCTTAATATAATAACGAGTAGAAATAATTTAGGGATAATACACGAATATAATATGAATCTTATAATTATAATCTCATCATAATTTTATTTGTAATATATATTTATCTTATGTACTTTATTATACAAATCTAAATATGTATAAAATAAAGAATGTTACTACACTGCAACCAACGTATTGGTTGTAAGGTATAAAACAACAAGCACGTAATAAGGATGTTATGGAGGGATTGGCAAAGGAGTAGGGTGAGGCACCCTTATCAATGGGAAAGAATTGGTTAAGGTATTAATGGAAGCAGAGGTCAGTGGTGCTGGACTCGATGAACCTAATGGGCCCAAATAGCTGTTTGAGCTTGAGAATGATGCGATAATCACCCAGACACCTGCTGCCCAACTTTCATTCCAATGATAACGTTGCGAAGTGGTGTTCTTAGCAGTGGATTCACTATAAATTAGAATCGATAGCTTTGCTTCATTTTTATGTTATTATTTGGCAAAGAAGGACAGATCATGGTGGCGTTCTCAGTGAATAGAAGGAACTAGTTCAGTTTCTGAAGCGACTTATCGGTGGAATCTGTGATTCAGGTACTTGAAATCGTGCCTGATATATATATATATATATATAAAATCAAAAAGCATTCAATACTTGTTGAACCTTTCCCCAACTCCTTAATGAACAATGAGATTGTTTCATATCATTGATTTTTAGCTTTCGGCTTGAAATATATTAAAAATAGTCAGGACAAAGAATCCTCCTCCTAGTCCTACCTGTAAATTGTAATAAAATAACTTGTAGCACATTTCCTCTTTCTTTCCGCCACCTAATAGCGACAGAAGGACGACAATGGTTTAAAGTACACGCGTACCCACCGATGGAACCGGCTCAATAGAATAATTGCTGATTTCATGGAGGCAATAGAGATAGAGAACGACTCTAACAAACTTTGAATTTGGTTTGGGTAAAAGAACATAATGCAATATATGTTGGTTTTGAGCAGAGGAAAAAAACATATATAAAAGAGAAATTGATGAACAACAGAGGACGAAACAAAACATTGCGAAGGTTATCTTTATTCAATAGAAGTAGTGCTACTTATAGACACTTTAAACTCAACAAATTCAACAAAATATCTTCCTATGGACTAGATAATGACCTATAGACTAGGAACAAAAAGCAACTAAATTTAGACTTATTCAAACATAAAAAAAGACTTATTTATCCTCGATAAATCTAAAATATTTTGAATCATTTTTCAAACAATATAATCCAGACTACCATATCCCTATTCTTTAATTTGATGTCTAATTCATGACAACTCATTTCTTCTTAAACTACATGCAAAAACGAAAAGTAGCAGCTAGATGAGCATTCTCTAGAAAAACATAACATATCATAAGCACATCTCGTCAATGGCTGCCAACAAGAACCCAAGAAGCCAGGAGCCAAACGACGATCTACCTCTAGTATATGTGCATCGTCAACCATCATTTGGTCTTCCACTAAAAGATCGCCTAGTGAACCACTTTCGTCTACTTGACCCTTGTGATTGTGATTCAACTCGTGAGCCTATTGATACTTCCCTCTCAAACTCTGTTCGAGCCCTTGTCATCATAGGTTACGCACCTCTTACATCCGAAACTCTTGGCTTCCTTCCTTCCTTAGAGCTTGTAGTGGGCTCTAGTGCTGGCCTTGACAAAGTTGACTTGCAGGAGTGTCACCGACGAGGAATCGTAGTCACCAGTGCTAGTCTGGTTTTTTCAGAGGACGCGGCTGATTATGCGATGGCGCTGTTGCTTGATGTTTTGAGGAGAATATCTGCAGCTGATAGGTATGTTCGTGGAAGGATGTGGCCTGTGAAGGGAGAATACGGTCTTGGTTCCAAGGTTTGTTTCTTGTGTAACTAAAACTCCTTTGTACTCGTTTATAAAGTAAATTTATCGACTTAATTGTGATTGATTACAGTAGGAAAATCGAGACAGATCCTCTGTCCAACTTGCTCCGTATCAACTCTGTTCCATTAATCTCAACTATTCATTTATATGAGACCCATATAAATAGATGGTTGAGATTAATAAGACAAGGTTGGTACAGAGGAAGTTGGACAGAGGATCTGAGGCCAAGAAAATCATGGTGCTCATGAATTTTAAAAATCTAATGTCTATAAGTTCTACGGAATGCAACAAGTAATAATCCAGTCGAGTCATTTTGGTGAAGCTTTAGGATTGCCTTGAAAAGAATCATTGATCATGAACATCTGAACTAGTAGAGGCCAGAAAATCACCTTGTCAGGAGATAAATACACAACTCTCTAAAAGATCCACCAAATATTAACGATAAGAAAGAATTCTCCTTGTTACAACAAAAAAATGAGAATAAAAAATTAAACAATAAAACAAATACTAAGATTTAACATTAAAAACTCTTCAATGTAGAGGGAAAAAAACTACGAGCAAACTGACAAATAAATCCTAAACTCAGTAAGTATTTACAAGAAAAATTATTCTCTCATTCCCCACAAGAACAAGTTGTCTCACAAAGTTTCAGGATTGAAATGAGTTATTTATAGAAACCTCTAGCTTGATAACTAAGTCAGAATCCTAATTGAAATCAACTAGCTAAATTGTATCTTATTCTAATCAGATTATATCACATTATCTAATAAGATGATACCTTCATCTAAATACGACTCTATCTAATAGAATTTATCTACATTATAACTAACATGATAAGATATTATATCTATCTAGGAATGATATATCTATGTCCACGAAGATCTCCACTATCTTCAGATGATCCTCCTATATGATCTGTATCTTTTAGAGATGATGTCTATCTACTATGATCTTTCTACCACATCATCCAAGATCTCAAAATAGGGCTAGAAACTTAATAATCTCCCCTTTTAAGATTCATCTCGACAAGCTTACTGCAAAAATCATACTTGTTTTTGGGAGCCACTTTAGTTAGCATATCAATGCCATTCAAATCTGTATGAACTTTCTTCAACAATAATTGTTACTCTTCTATCATATACCTCAATAAATTATATCTGGCTTTTTTTTACAAAATTCAACCTCTTACATATCCTTAGGCTCCCCCTCAGCAATAAGTAACAGGTACTTAGAACTTAAATACCTTCTAAAAGACCTTTCCTCCTTTGTCGACCTTTGAAGTTGTGTTTCATAAGCTGTTGTATCTCATTGTTCTCCTGCTCATTATCTTTAATGGATTCATCTCTGGTATTGTCTAGATGTGGTTGATATAGCTCTTCAATATTAGATTGTATCTGATCACCACCAATGTGTTTTTGTCACAAACTTCGTCTTTTTCACATGTAGATTGCTCAGTGGTCTAAGGAATTGGTGATGAGCTAACTATACCATATGATAAGTTGTAGCGTGATAATTTATCTCCATTTAGAAGATCAGTAATTCTCTCGTGCTCTTAGAACACCGCATCTCGACTCCTAACCACCTTTTACTTCCCTATGTCATAAAGTTTGAAGTCAAACTAATCACCACCATATCTAACAAAGATGCAACTTATGAACTTTGAATCAAGCTTCTTTCTTTGATCCTTGGGTACGTGTTTGAATACCTTTTGAGAAAAACTCTCAAATGATGATATATGGGATCCTTTCTAGTCCACGCTCTCTTAGAAATCTCAAAATCTCATAGAACTGAGGGAACTCAATTTGTTAGGTAAACCACTGTTTGGATTGCTTTTCCCCAAAATGTCTTTGGTAACATAGACATTATGAGCATGCAACAAACCTTCTCTATAACGATTTTGTTCATCATTTTAGCAAACCCATCATGTTGCAGAGTCCCTAGTTTGGTTTTCTCATGTCTGATGTCATGCAATGTACATTATTCTTCAAACATCTTAGAAGTATACTCCCCTCCATTGTCTGTTCGCAAGCACTTTAACTTCCTCTCATCTTCCCTTTCTAACATAGCATGAATCTTCTTGAAAATTTCAAACACTTAACTCTTAGAGCTCAACATATATAACCAAGTCTTTCTCAAAGAATCTATAATAAATGTAATAAAATATCTGTTACCTCCTAATGACTCCTCATCAATAGGACCTCAAAAATTTGAACGCACCAACTCCAATAATTTCGACTTCTTTACATATCTTCTCTTGAAAGAGACTATATGCTACTTTCCAACATAAAAAATTCACAGGGAATAAGCAATTGTGAATTCTTAATTGATATAAGGTTTTTTAACTGGTAAATTTAATCCTTCCTCTCTCATATGTCTCAATCGTTGATACCACAGATTTGGTAAAGTTTTCTCTTTGACTATGTATTCTTCTCCACCACCACACACCTTTAAGTATGTCTCGTTAGTGAGCAACATAACTCTCCTTAGACAACTGTCATTATGCCTTTGGATAGTTTCCACTTCTTATCCCTGAAAATGTGCTTAAATCTTTCTTTACCTAACACATTGATTGATAACAGATTCAGCCTTAGATTAGGGATTTGTTGTACATTTTTCAAGGTCAGTAAGCATCCAACATTTTTATGAATTCGAACATCACCTATACTGAAAATTTTAGCAAAACTTTGGTTTCCCATCTTTGCACTTCCAAAATTTCGCTATTGTAATTTGAGAAGTACTTCACCTTTGGAATACAATGATAGGATGCTCCCATATCAATTTGTCATTCAGAACTAAAATTACTGACATGGAAGCAATCACTAGTTTTACAAACTAACGATACCTCATCATCTGTGCCTGAAGCAATTGCAGCTATACTCCTATCATCATCATCATCATCATCTTAAGCTTCCTTTTTCTGATCCCTCTTTCACTTATAGTAGAACTTCTTAATGTGTCCTAGCTTATTGCAATTGCGACATGTCTTCACATCTTTATCACCTTTGAACTTTAAACTGCTTTTAAACTTGCCATAACCATTAGGACCCCTACTCTTAGTCCTTCCCCTAGTTTCTCACAATAGTGTTATGTTAAATAGGAACATATTTGGTAAATACTGATAATTCTATGATAAGGAGGAAAGTTAGCCGAAGCGCCCTTTTTTTAGTATAGGTTCAAATCTTATTAAACACAATATTTTTTTTTCAGATAGAAGATCTTTCTATATATCCATATAGAATATATATTTTTATTTCATTTTACTCGCTTTCTTTATTTCAAGATCAAAATGAAGAACAAGAAGAAAAACATTCAACATCAGTTGGTTCAGACCTCCACTTATTTTCATCCAAGCTTAATCTTGTTTATAGATAGATCATCTAGATATAAAGAAAAGTAGACAATGCTTTTCCTTCAAAAATAAAAAATAGTTTGAAACAATAGGATTTTTTTTATACAAATTGGATGCAATTATTGATTTTTTTATTTCTTCATGAAACATACTCTGTTTGATTATATACAAAGAGATAATACCTTTATGAGTTGAGTTACTAACCACCACCACTAGCGTTTCGCAACTATCCAGTAACAAACTCAATAGGAACAGAGCTTGAAGCTCGTCATCAAGAATGATCTTCATTGTTGTAAGCTTGTTGAATATGTCCTGGAAATCACTTAGATGCTTCAAAGCAGATTTCCCAATCTTCAACTTCAAATTCATAAGCCTCTTAATAAGAGAGGCCTTGTTATAAGCAATCCGCCTTTCATACAAACCTTATAGCTTCTTTCATAGCTCAAAAGGATTCGTTTCTTGAGACACTAATGTAGTATATCATAACACTACTCAAAATAGCTAGACCTCCAAGCGGTGATGAGTCTAGGTCGATGTCATAGAGAGTGCGTGTAATGCTTTTGAAATAAAAAGAATCAGTGTTTAGGTTTAATGGGGAGTTTCAGTTTGGTTTTAAAATAAGAAACTAAAATGAACTAAAATAATAAAAACAAATTAAAGAAAACATTCAAACATGATGAAAAGTGATGAAAGCATTAGGGACTCAGTCATCAGTTCAATCTCGACCTACACTTAATTAAACATACTTTGTTAAATTGTTATCCTCATACCTCTCCTAGAAACTATTGTTCGTAGGTTAACAACAAGCTCCGTTAACCCTAATTTTCCTTTGGGTCGTGTTTAATTAAGAAGAAATCGTCAATTAAACCTAGCCATCAAACAACCTATAATAAGATCTCTAGATTAATTAGACAACCTCATTACGAGTTAGGAAAATAGATTAATCTAGGCAATAATCACACAAGCTCGGGTCATTTAACCTATGCTATGTTATCCCTAATGATTAAAAATATTAGTTGCCACAAATGAATCGGAAAAACAACGATTATGTATTGTATTTGATTCTAGCAATGGGTTCATACATAAAAACAATCAAATAAAGCATTAAATCATTCTTACACAATACCCAATTCACTAAACACAAGATAACATAATCAATCTATAAAGCGAGTAAGAATAACAAACATAATGAAAAATATGTTTAATTGGGGTTTTCAGCATCGACATCACCTCCGAACTGATGTCAGAATGTCTAGCCCCCTATGGGTCTCCAAAGCTATTCTTCATTCTTTTTAGTGCTTTCTTATCTCATCTTCATTCTAATCTTCCTTCTTCTTGTTCTATGAAGAAAAGTGACTGTGAATCTTTGAAAAATAGCTCAAATATAGTACTTTGGACTCATTTTAGCTCCTTTGCTTCTGAATTGTACCTAAAACTAAATATGAACTAAAGTGAATGTCTTAAGTATTTTATATCATTAAACACCAAGTGTTATGGAATAAATTCATAATCAATTAAGCACATATCAGGTATATGATTGAATATGTTGATATCAATCCATTGTCCAATAGTGCCCAGAGTTTTCCACTTCATATTTTTCCCATTCTTTGTCTGACATCTTTTTCAGGTTTGAAAAAACATCATCCTTCACACCTCTACCCACATCAATAGGATCAAGGAGATCCTTGCAATATAAAAGGTCCTCTACCATAGGCCTCTATGATGATTAATTTAATTACGTTAACTTGACCATAGAGTTGTTTCCATCTTCCATTGCAATGGCTTCGATACCATTTGTTGGGAGATAAATACACAACTCTCTAAATGATCAACCAAATATTAATAACAAGAAAGAACTCCCTCCAGTGTAGAGGGAAAAAATCACAAGACAATTCGATAAATAAATCTACTAAATTCAATAAGAATTTACAAGAAAAGTTGATCTCTCACCTTCTGCAACAATAAGTTGTTTCACAAAGTTTCAAGATTGAAACTAAAATTGATATCATAATCAACAAACCCTCTAACTAATCCATAAAACAATCAAACAAGGATGAGAATACAACAATCTTTGCCCCCTCTCTAATTTTCCTCACTTTTGGCTATTGTGGAACTCGGTATCTCTTGTGTGGAGCAAGACTCAAATGAGTTATTTACAGGCACCTACAGATTGATAGCTAAGTCAAAATCTTAGCTGAACTCAACTAGTTATATCATATTTTATCCTAATCAGATTATACCTCATTATCCACTAAGATAACATCCCTATTTAAATCGGACTCTATCTGATAGGATTTATCTGCATCACAACTAACAAGATAAGAGATTATATATATCTACGAATGTTACATCCATATCTATGAAGATCTCCACCATATTTAGACGATCCTCTCATATAGTTTTTATCTTTTAGAGCTAATGTTTATCTACTATGATCTTACTTGCCATATTATCCAAGATCTCTGGACACTTAACACATATCGCAAGTTGTGTTAGCAATTGAAGACTAAATTAGGTAGCTTCCTTGCTATAGATATGGTGTTGAATTGAGTTTATACGAAACGCCTTTTGTTCTAGCCCAGCAAACTAAGCAATTCGGTTCATCTCTATTCAGAGCCATGTTGGCCAAACTTGCAAAGGATGTTGGGCGTGACCAATGAAAACATTTCACAAAAGAAACTCTGATACAATCCTGCTTAGAGCCATAGCCATATATGTCGGTTAACTAGTATTTTGACAATGTGGTGTCTGTTATACAACTTGCAGCAAGAAAAGAGTATAAAGTGACAAATAGAACTAGGAACCAGGACCAACATGGAAGGAATTAGGTTCTGATTTTTATAAGAAAGATCCAGGTAATGGAACTAGCTAGGAAATGGATGGCGTTAAAACGAAGTATACGGCTCGCCCCCAAGGTTGAGTTAAATGGTTGGAGATGATCTTTTACTTCTCTTCTAAGTTTTAACCAAGTCCAAATTCTGAAATGTGGTGGGGAGTGGAGGGTTCCCTTTATAGTATGATTCAATATTATTAAGTTAGGCTACCAATAAGAAACGAAAAAAATTGTTTTTAAGACAGATCAAGGGCAATAGCCTTTGTTATTATATACCTACATAAGTGCATATTCAGCTTACGTTCTACTACCAAATTTACTTGCGCATTTCTTGTTCAGTTGAGAGGAAGGAGAGTTGGGATAGTGGGTCTTGGGGCCATTGGTTCTGAAGTTGCAAAAAGGCTTATGGCATTTGGCTGTACCATTGCTTACAACTCAAGGAAGAAGAAGCCATCTGTTCTTTTCCCATTTTATTCCAGTGCCTGTGATCTAGCTGCCAATAGTGATATTCTGATTATCACTTGTTCACTGACTCCAAAAACTCGTCACATTGTCAACAAGGACGTAATGACAGCACTGGGAAGTGAAGGACTTATCATTAACGTTGGGCGAGGTGCTCTCATCGACCAGAAGGAGCTAGTGCAATTTTTGATGCGAGGGAACATCTATGGCGCAGGTCTTGATGTATTTGAGAACGAGCCTCACGTACCTGAAGAACTGTTTGCTCTTGAAAACGTTGTGTTGTCTCCACATCGTGCAGTTCTCACCCCAGAATCCTTGGAAGCAGTACAGGAGCTAATCTTCACCAACTTGAAGGCATTCTTCTCAAACGAGCCTTTACGATCTGTGGTTCACATTGAGTAAAGCCTGTATCTAATTCCCTAATTATCCTTGTAATTGTTTCCTTTTAGTCTATAATTACCTCCTTGCTTCCCTGGAGCTAGAAGTATGCAAGTGACGGCGGTTTGTTATTCGGATAAGAAAATTGTTCATTATGTGGAACGATGGCGACGTTCCCATTGATTAAATTTGTACAGAAACAAAGTTGCGTGGTAATGCTTTAGGACAAGGTTTTAAAGGATCCCAAATCATATGATGCTTAAGGCAAGAGAAAAATGGGAGGGAAGCTCTTGATATCATTTGAAATAGAGGAAGAAATAACTTCTGATGCGAAGGGAAAATGAATCTCCTAAATTTAATTAGGAAATCGTTTTGTATCTGGCAAAGTACTGTTATGTATGAAAGAATTGTAATAAAAAACAGTGTTGCTAGTTATCTTGCGTTTGAAATATATGATGTACAAAATTATATTTGATATGATTAAGGATATAAAGTGTAAAATATCATCGTTAGCAATTCTCACTTTTCACCTTCAATCTACAACACAATCAAGCAAGGTTTGCAATTCTCATTTTTCACCCTCAATCTACATCACAATCAAGCAAGTATTTATAATTTTCTATGTGGAGTTCCTGCATCAATTGGTCTTCATCAAAATTTTCTTAGTTGTCATTTTCATCGCCTTTCTCTTCTACAATATAAGCAAGCAAGCACTTTCTTCTTCACGTCCGGAGATTTCTACTTCTATTTCTTTTTTTTGGTTATTTTTTATCAGTTGTCTTTGTCAGCTTTGATTTGTAATACAATCAAGTAAGTATCTTCACTTAAGATCATTGCTATACCAATCAACCATCCACTTGTCAATGGTACTTTTAGGATCCCTCTTGTAGTTTTTTCTATCTAGCCAAAGGGCAAAGGTGAATTTTCAAGTTTTTATATCACTTGAAATGATGAAATAGAAGTGAATTGATTAAAAGATCATATGAATTTAATGATTATACAAGTGTGATTTTGATATCTTTCTAACGGTAGTAAGCCATGAATTGCATGCATGAATGCAAATATATATTTTATGACTTGAAATGTATATCATATAATTTATTAATATATGAATTGTGAAATTTGCAAATAGTTAAAGGAAATGTTATAGTGTTTGTTCTATTGTCTTGGTTGCGGATAGATAGGCAGGCTTATAGGAATATAGTGCAGCAGCTACAGTTTGACACCATTGGTGTCCACAGTTCGATACCTTCAGGTATCCATAGTTCAATACCTTTAGGTATCTACAGTTTGATGCTAATATCTTCAGATATTTACAGCTCTCATTATCCACATCCACGAGAATGTGCAGGCCTAACAAAAAAAATAAAGTAAATAGATATAAATAAGAAATATAGTATGACAACATAAATAATCGGTATATGAATGAGCATTTGCATTTGTATTGATAACTTGTATCATTGAGTGTTGAATATCAATGCTTGACTTTCGAAGGTGAATTTATGGTATATGAACAACATATTGAAGCATGTTTGCATTATTTATTTGACTAAGTATGCCATCACCATTTATATTTGCGGGATGTTCATGAATGTATGTGCTTGGCGGACGATTGCTGTGAGTGGTCATCCAAACTAAGTGTTTCCCCACTAAGCTTTCAAGTTTAACACGAATGTTAATCTGTGTAGGTATAAGTCATAGGAGTGAGGTACAAAGAACACCTACAGGGACCAAGGCCAATAGATAGAAGAAAAAATACTTTTGGAAGGTGTTTTTAGTTAAAGATGATTATACATGTAATGGTTAAAGGAAATTGTATGTTTTTTTTGGATTACCATGCAAATGTAAAGATGTTTTAATACTGTTAAATAATAATGTTAAGCATTGGAGAGTTTTTTAATGTCTATGTATGTATATCATTGAATCGAAATGTATGTCATGAATATATGTATAGGATATTTTTTCCTTTATATGTGGATGGTTGTAGGTTCCGCATAGGGGGTGTTACATTTTGTGGTATCATAGCCTGATTTAGGCAGTTTTGATCAATAAGAGTCTAGCAATGTGTGATAGGGTTTGGTGTTGTGTTGGCCTCATCCAGATGTCCCTGTTTTCTTATAAATAGTAGAAATTGACAGACCTCGTTAAACTAATAAGGATTCAACTAATAGTGTGTTAGGGAGAAACCAATCAGTTTTGAGTCTTGTAAACGATCTAGAAGGGGGGTTGAATAGATCTCTAAAGCTTTTTGTAGAATTCTACAATAAAATTAGAAGTTAATTCACACAACACCAATTTTAATTAAAATCAAATGCAAAGAGTAGGGAAGAAGAGCAAACACTGTTTTTATAGAGGTTCGGTGCTAAGACCTACGTCCTCTACCTAAGCTCCCACTTAGGATTTTGCAAATCACTATATTGTACACTTTTTAGTTCAGTGCGAACTATTACAACACCACTTGATTTCCGGCTCAAGCTACCTTTACAATCGATTTGTTTTCCGGCACAAATCCTACCTCACAAGTGACTAATCACTAATCACTCAAACTCACAAACAATGATGAGATAAAGATGATAGAACAATGCTCAATACAGATTGGAAATGAGGTGAGAGCAATAGAGAGCAGATTTACAAGAGTAGTATGTTTCTTTGGCTATATGAACGTAACTACTTTTTCCCTTGATCTTAATTCATTTATATTTGCAGCCTCTTGGAAGAATATAGACGTTGGAGAGACTCATGACCGTTGCTGATTATCTTCTAGCCGTTGCATGAATATTTCCTTTCCATTTGTGTCTAATTGTCTTCGTCAGAGACAGTCTGCTGTACTCATAAGTCGACTTGTCGAGTGTATAAGTCGACTTGTCAATCTCCATAAGTCGACTTGTGAAGTGTAAGTCGACTTGTGACAACGTTTTTCGTAAAAACTTCTCCGCTCTTAGATAAGTCGACTTGTGCAGTGTAAGTCGACTTGTGTGTACATGTAAGTCTCCATAAGTCGACTTGTTCAGGGTAAGTCGACTTGTAAACAATATTTTTCATCTCCGCTCTTTGATAACTCGACTTGTATAGTATAACTCGACTTGTATCAAGATATAACTCGACTTGTGTAATAACGTAAGTCGACTTGCAGCTACCTCCAACGGATACTTTCAATCAAATCTCCCATAATCTTCATTTTTAATGCCTCCATTATGTTGAAGATTGTTTCCTTTTTGATTCCTCAATGATTTATACTATCTTCTAGATTTCTTTCATTTCAAAACACCTGCAATATATTTCTTACCAATTCTATACATTTTATTATTATCAAAACATTAAGGGATCTATTTTGTCAACCACCATTGGTCCAACACGAATCCTATTAGGAAACAGCCTAGATAATATGGAATCATACTAAAGATCTAAAAGAAAACTCCTAATATAATTTGGAAACAACCTAGACAATGAATAAGGAAACTAATTTTGGATAGGCAAAAACATGTCTTATGCACTGTTTTCAACTGTAAGACGTGATGTCCAAGTAAATGATTAAAAATAATTGTAAAAAATTTCAAAAATTATGAAAATTAATAGAAGACTAATTTTAAATGTCCTTTATGTGCTCGTAAAATTTTAGGCCCAACGGACAAGGCTTTGCTTTGTTTTGGATCCAAAACTTGTAATCACACATATACAACCAAATATTGCATTGTTTGTAAAACTCTGAAGTCCATTACTTCCATGGAGAAATTATCATGTAAACTCAAATATAATGGCTTGGAGATAAAGTCTACTTGTGCTCCGACGTCATACTTATAGCATATCTATCTGCATTAAGAGTGAATAAAACATGTGTTATACTATAAATCAATAAAAATAAACTAAACATATAACTGTAAATTATTTCGGCCTCCACCTTTATTTTCGTGGTTGATTTATCCATGGTGTTCATCATTTGTAAAATGAAATAGAAATAAATAGAGCTAACTTTTATGTTCAGATGCCTCATAGGGGCATTAACATCTTTATAATAAGTGCAATATTGTTAAAGGGTAGGGATGGCAGTGGGTTTCCAACCCGACTAATATCTACACTACCCAACCTAAAAAATGGATATGGAGGCTAAAAAATAG
>JANKOD010000193.1:24486034-24502951 GCA_026284645.1 Erythroxylum acuminatum | reverse complement strand
AAACTAGTAAAGTATACAGTACAACTGTATAATATACCAATATGGACTATTTTGCAATTTTTAAAAATTTGAGGGACTATTTCATAAATTTTAAAAAAATTTCGAAACGGTACCGGTACAGTTCCGTTCCAAAACCCAATTCGGTACCGAGCCCGGTACGGTATTCATAACATTGACAAAACCCCCCTTTTATTTTATTTTTATTTGATAAAAACAATATAATACCCATAATCTCTGCAGATACGACCCTATTTACCACAGTCTCAATTTATTTTATCTTTAGAGTGGGTTTTTTATTATTTGTTGAATTTGACACCCACCAAATTTTTTGCACCATTGGCAGGGATTGGTGTTGAGTATTTCCATTATTTTTATGCCTCGTTCTTCTCATACAAATGAACTACAATTTGATTATGATATAGAGAAGACTGCAAAACACATAAGGAAGTCTAACTTTGTTCTAAACAAGAACAAGCATCTTCCTCCACTGAATTAGAGACCGCACCTTTTTTTTTCAATTATTCAATGAGTCTAAACTAGAAGAAGGCATGGCAGACAACATTGTGAACAACAATAATAGGACTTTAAAGGAATTGACTGCATTATATTTTAATCAATAATCATTGTGCATCTAAGTTCTGAATACGGAGGTAATATTTAAAGTGAAGCATGGTTTGATACATCTATTACCTAAGTTTTTATGGCCTTGAAAATGAACGTCCCAACAAACATTTCAAGGAGTTTTATGTAGTCTGTTCAAGTATGAGACCGCAAAAGGTAATTGAAGAACATATTAAGCTATGGTATTTTTCCATTCTCCTTAGATGTGAAAGCTAAAGATTGGTTATTTTATTTGTCTCCTAGTTCTATCAATACATAGGTAGATAGGGTGAGTCTCTTTCTAAATAAATATTTCTCTGCTTCTCGAGTTGCCAACATTAGAAGGAAAATTTATGGAATCAAACAAAAGGTTACTGAAACCCTCCATGTGTGCTAGGAAAGGTATGTAGTATGTTCTAGTTACCCACGAAACGAGATATCTAAACAACTCCTCATCCAATTCTTCTATGAAGGACTAATTACCAATAGAGAGGAAAATGACAAATGCTACGAGTGAAAGTACAATAATGAATAAAATCCCACAAGCTACTAGAGGTCTGATTTCCATCTTGGTTGTGAATTCCTAGTAGTTTAGATTATGAAAATACTAAATGAGGTAAGTTTTTCCAATTTAAAAAATCAAAATTTCAATCTAGTAGCTTTATTGCAACAAATTGCCTTAGGAAATATGTAGCAAATAAAGTTTTAAGGAATTTGTGTTTCCAACCATCAAACTGACATATGCCCCATACTCTAAGATGATTCCATTGAACATACAAATACAGTAAGAGGTTATCTAGGTGCACCAAAAAGGAGGTATGATTCTTATTCTAACACTTACAGTCTAGGCTGAAAGGATCATCCTAAACTCAGTTATAAAGCAAGGTTGCATGATTTTTAAACTACTCAAGTTAGATTAATTCCACTACCTCAACTATCTTCTTCTAAGCTAGGTACATCTCTTGAGGAAATGTTTAAAACATTATCTAATAATACTCAATAATTCTAATAGAAAACAAGAACTAGCATTTAGAACTTGGAATCACAAGGAAAGTTACTATCATAAACATTTGTGAACCCTAAGGAAAGTTTATGTGAAATTAGTTGAGAAGTGGTAAGACATTAGAGGAACCTACGGGAGAGAAAGTAATAGTCCACCAGCTCTCTAAGGAGGTTGAAACAGATAAGGAGGTGACTCCTTAATCATTAACACAATTGGTGATAGCTCCACCTTTTCTTTCCAGGTTAGCAGGTAACAAAAATACAGAGGAGGAGAAGGAGATCCTTGAGACATTTTGTGTGCTTGAGATAATTATTTCTTTACTAGATGATATCAAACAAATACCTCAATATGCAAAATTTTTGGAGGAATTATGCACCAATAAAATGAAGTTGAAAGGTAATGAAAACATAATTATTGGTGAGAACATTTAGTTGCACTTCAAAAGAAATTACTACCTAATTACAAGGATCCAAAAATGTTTATTATTCCTTGTACAAATAGTAATTTGGGTATTGAGAATGCCATGTGTGACCTTGATGCAGCGATAAATGTCATGTCATTTTCCATTTATTCATTTTGAATGTTGATCTAATAAAAGAAACTGATGTGGTCATTTAATTTGTTGATAGGTATAATGTGTATCTTGAAGGAGTTTTAGAGGATGTTTGGTGCAAGTGAATGGCTTATTTTCCTATAGAGTTTTATATGCTTGATATGGAAGATGATGGTACTCTTATATCTAAAGTTATTTTTCCGGGTAGGTCATCTTTTAAAACTCTTAGGAAAAAAATTGATGAACATGATGGTACGCTCACTATAGAATTTGAAAGTGAAATTATTAAGTTCAATATTTATGATGCCATGAAACATTCTAGTGATTCATCTTCTGTTTTTGTCATTCATGTTGTTGATCCATTAGCACAAAAGGTTTCTGAATTCAATGAAACTGATTTGTTAAAAGTACTACTTAATAAAAATCAAACTATTATAGAATTATAGGAATTTGATAAGAGATTGATAATTGATCCAAAATTGTAGGAAGTTGTTTTGGAGCTGTAATCATTAAGGAATAAAAGTTACTATGTATCTTATATTGAATTGCCTCTTTCTAATACAAAACTTCCTCCTTCTATTTTTCATACACCAACCTTGGAGTTGAAACCTTTATTGGATCACCTTAAGTATATGTTTCTATAAGATAAGAACACGTTTCCAATGATAATCTCTAACAAACTCAGCACATTAAGAGAGGAAATATTAATTCAAGTACTAAAAGATAATAAGGAGGCTATCAAACTGACCATAATATGTATTAACGGATCAAGTCCTTCCTTGTACGTGCATAGAATCCTTTTGGAAGAGAATCGCAAGCCTTTAAGAGAACCTCAAAGTTGGTTGAACCTACATATTATGGAAGTTGTTAATAAAGAGATACTTAACCTTGTAAATGCAGGTATGATCTCCTTGATTCCTAACAATAATTGGGTAAGTCTAACTTAGGTAACTCCAAAGAAAATAGGTATAATTGTGGTAAAGAATTATGATGGAGAGCTAGTGCCCACTTGTGTTCAAAATGGGTGAAAAGTTTGTATTGATTATAGAAAGCTAAATGCATCCATTAGAAAGAATCACTTTCCACTTCCACTTATTGATCAAACATTAGAACATTTAATTAGTTGGTCTTGCTATTAATGTTTGGATGGTTATTAAAGTTTTCGCCAAATCTTAGTTATGCTCGAAAATTAAGAGAAGAATGCCTTCACTTCTTCCTTTGGTATATTTTTATATCATCGTATTCTATATGGACTCTTCAATGCTTCTGCCATATTTCAAAGGTGCATGGATAGTATATTTAAGTATTTTTGTGTGGGAAAGTTCCATTTTGCTTATTACACGTAAATTGCATATATATAGCTTGTACAAAATTCTAGAACTATTAAACTCCCCTATAAATTTGATAAGATGTTATTTTGTTATGTTAATTAGAATTATCTCTTTTGTTTTAGATATATTTTGGTGTTTAAATAGAAAAATTAATGTTTTTTTATTTTAGGAGGAAAAAAGTGGAGATTGCATCAAATTGAAGCATGATTGGTCAAAATCATGAATTTTGAAAAATCTGGACATATTACTACAAAGGATAAGGCGATATCACACCCAATGTGAAATTCACTTAAAAAATTGGAATTCAATTAGGAAACTTCTTTCCATCCCTATTATGTAGGGATTTGGATTTATTTTAGATAGGGATCTTTGCAAGATAAAAGGAGACTAGGATTAAAGTAGGAAAGGGAGAGGAGAACACATCTTACACCTTCTTCAACACTCTACTTTTTTGTTTCTTCTTTGTTTTCTCTCAATATTTCATCTTTTCTTCTATTTTTTGTATTGGAACTGAAGTCATGTGTGGCTAAACCCAAATATTCTTATTCATGGTGATTCAAAACACTAATTATAACCTTGTAAGGTTTTATTCTAAACTTATATCATGATGTAATTCAAGTATTTCTTGTTTTGTATTTATATTTCATGAATAACTAATATTCATTAATCTGAAAAATTAATTTAATATTGATTACTCTATAGCTATCCATAAATTCAATGATCTGTAATTGTCATGAAGGATTGTTACAAGTAGCTAATAGGTTATTTATAAATTTGAATAATATACTTATGATAAACAACAAAACCAAGTTAAATAGTTGTAGCTATCTCAATTATTTAATTTAGCATCTAGTCTTTTTCAATAAGCCTATTGTTATCATTTAATTGATATGGAGTGCTACCATACTCAATCAATTTATGGTAAGTTTGGTTTGAATGCTAGGTTTCAATCAATTAATTTAGAAAATTTAAGACTTTGATTTCATTCCATATGGTAACACTCCCTAGAGGCATATCAAAATTCCAATCTTTTGTTGCATCTTTTAGTGAAAATAGAAAAGCTCTCGATATGATTTATGTCATCTTTGGAGATTTCATACTAATACAGACCACAACAAGCTTCTTAAGATCCTCCTAATTTTTATGTTCTTGCAGATGAGGATGCTTGTAGCAAAAGATGTATCAAACTAGACTTAATTTTAAAAGTAATATGCTTAGTAAAATTTAGGAAAGTAATGCATAGAGGTCTTTGGTTCAAGTTTAAGGAAACCAACTCTCTTAAAGTTCTCAAAGTAGCCATAGCTTCTTCCAAATCAATCCCTTAATAGTTGTTACATTCTCCCTACGTAATCTTTGCAATATATTTTTGACCTTTTGATCAAATTGTAAATGATCTTCATGAGAAGACCTAGTCACTATGATGCACAAGCACTAACAAAAATAAAAAGATCAAGAAACAAATATAATAACCAATTATAAACAAATATAGAAAGCACCAATTAATATCAAATAAAAAACTAAATTAACTTCACTACCTAGAAATGGTGCAAAATTCTTAGTGCATGCCAAACGCTTTAAAAATAAAACCTAAATCGACATAATTAAACTTGTAGTAATGGTGAGAAAGGACCATATCCATAGAGAGTACATGACTAACCTTTATAATAAACTAATCAGTATAATAGGACTGTGAGGTTTGGATGAATTCAATTGATGCAATTAAATAAAACTAAACTACAGAAGACAAATTAAATCAGACAACTCAAATTCACAAAGATTAATTAATAGGTATAAGTCTAATTATCAATTCAATCTTAATCTTCACATGAATATGCATAATCAATTGTAATATTGCTCTCTGTCCTCTCTCTAAAACTATTAACTGTGGATTAACAACAACCTCTGTTAATCCCAATTTTTTCTTAGATTACTAATGAAAACAAGTTCTTCAATTATATATAACTGTCAAACATCCTTGAACAAGCTCTCTAGATTTAGTGTAACAGTTGCACTAATGAATAGAAAAATAGGTTAATCTAAGCAATAATTACACAATCTTAGATTATTTAACGTATGAAATATTATCCTTAATGATGCCCAGTCATTAGTCTACCACAGTTGACTCATATTAACAACAACACCAATTGTAATTATGTTTATGACAATAAATCCATATATGAATGATTGAGCATGTCCTATCTAAATCGTTCATACATAAATAATAAACTTTAAATACAAAATAACATATCCAATTCTAAAAGAGAGTTAGGAATAACATCATTAAGATTTATCAATGCATAAACATGTTAACATGCCTTGATATCCCCTTTGAATTGGAACGAAGAATGTTAGTTGCTCATAGCTCTTCAAAGCTCACATCCTAAACATGGAATCTACGTCCCTTGGTGTCTGTATTCTCTATATTTTAATTGTATTCTTAATTTCCCTTTTATACTTTAAAATTATGGTTGTGAGATTATACACAGTTAGTTACATAGTCGTGTAAGTGACTGTGTATATTAATTTTCTAGAATCTATGATAGTTAGATACATAGCCTTGTAACCCACTTACATGGGTTTGTAGGATTTCACACAAGTGTACGGGTCACATACATTGTTGAAACAACATCTTCAAGTTCGTACATATTCTAAGTGACTTACTTGATCTTATACACATTCATATAAGTCACATACACGGCTATATACATTTCTACATGGGCATGTAAGTTATAATAAATCCAACTCTTCCATTCTTTGTCTTGTTTTCACCCTACTCCATTTCCTTTTGCTCCATAAAGGCAAATAAGACCGAACATCATTAAAACTACACCAAGGATGTGAATTTAACTCATTTTGATTCTTTTATCCTCTAACTTGTACCTAAATCGAAATATGAACCAAAATAAGTATCTTAGATGTAATATAAACATTGATCACCAAGCATTAGGGAATAAATAGATAATCAATCAAGCACTTATCACTAGTAAAACAAATTGCTGATATGATGGGTAATATCAAAGTACAACCTTGTTTTTGTGACATCTATTAAATACTTAGCCCTAAGATGGTAAGCATAAATTCACCTGACGAGCTTATTTACATAAAGGGATGGGGTCACAAAATCTAAGTGAATGGCCTCTTATTATATATCACAATCTTCCAACAACTCTCTATTTTACCGCAGTTAAATCACTTTTTATAGTGATATTTATAATCAAGCATAGGAATATATTTAAAATTATGATTAAATCTCTTCATTATTTTTGGTGTTTGATAATTACAATAATTTCAAGTTGCAATTTCTTAATGGTTATTACTCAAAAACGTCTCTTGGCATTTCAATTTTTTTCTTTGACAACTTAACTCTTGCTAAATTGTATACAACAATTAAATAATTCATTGATTACTTAATTTTTTTATATGATTGTAAATTTTTATTTTTAAATATGATCGTAAAATTATATACTTACATATAAGAATCACATTTGCTATCACAAGTATTTGAATTATTTTGCACACTCATGATAAGTTTGTACCATTTTGCCTATAATCACACATCACACAAAAGAATTGTTTCCAATCAAATAGGAAAAAAAATCCAGCAACTAACCTTTCATTATCAACTTTTAAAAAATATAATATTAGAAAATTTGACTCAACTTTATCAAAATCTCTTCAGAAACTTTTTATTGAGATTCCTTATAATACTCTGAACTTTTAGTTATTGAATAAAAGAATTTCAAACACATTTCATGCCAATAAATAATTGAATAAAATAATTTCAAACACATTTTATGCCAATAAATAAGCTCTCGCGTATTTGTACAAACTTAAAAGAACTTTTTAAATAAGCACTAACATATGTTCTTAAAAAAATTATTTTTTTCTTTTTTTAAAAAATACAACTTGTTTGTGAGCCACAAACACATGTTTTTAATAAAACTTTTAAAACTTTTTTACATCATTGTCTAACTTTCATGTGCTTTGATTAGCAGGTCATTTTTTAAAGTCAATTTTTATCGTATCACCATTCTAGGACTTATGGATGATGTTGGTAAACCATTTTAAGTCATTTTACCACTCTAATTGATTTTGATATTGGATATTTTTAAATCACGCCCAAATGCCTGCCATCACACTCTCAGTTATTCAATTTGATATATGATGTAGACTTGTGATGTTTCTCAAGTAGAACTTTCACATATAACTTGGCAATTAATCTGCAGTATCTCTGTGACAGTAGCTCAAATGTTCATGTAAAATCGTGTCAGAAGTTTTTTCTGGCGTTGATATTCTAATCTTGAAATTAGACTCTAAGTTTTAAAGAAAGAAAGGGATTATAATTGTATTATTTACTTGTTTGGTTAAAAATATTCTTTTAAACAAAGGACGAGTGATCTGGTCAGGGAGGAAATGTTTACCAGGAGATGACCTAAGAAAATGGCCCAACAAGAAAGACTCTAGGTGTGGGATTTCGACTGCAAAAGACTAGTTGTTAGAAGAAACTCGGTACATGGACCTTCTAACCTTAGGGGATGGGCTAGGTAATTAGTGGATATCAATAGAGATGAAGCATTTCACAAGTACTATGATTCTCATAATCAAATTGTCTTCGATGTTGTGGGCTAATTAACATATGCGAGTCCATTCGGAGAGTCATATCCGTATAAGAAAAAGTAGCAAAGCCACGATGTAGTCCCAATAGGCCCATACATTTTAGATATACCTTTAGAGGCAAAGTTAATATTCTGAAACCGAAGTTAATACATCAGCATCCAAAGTTTTTAAGTCTGAAATTATATCGTCTCTCAAACAGACTATTACCTAACTTAAGATTTAAAGCCCAAAGCTGGAATGTATTATACCTTCTCATAGCTACCATAAAAAATTAGAGGGCAATATGCGATTAGTAGTTGATAATTATTGTGCTTGATGTATTTATCAATATTAACACGCCATTATTTTCTTGATGGATATTTCAAATCGGTGGTAATGTCAAATAGGTATGGTTGTGGGATTAGTTGCTTATAGATTAGTGCAGTAGTTTTTCTTTTACGTTTTATTTCAAGTTTTTGCCTAATTGGTAAGGACTAATTAACTTATTTTAGTAGTTGATAATTAGCTTATGATTTTTTGGTTTAATTTTTGATAGATATCTTATTAACAATAGCTCGATATTGGACTTCAATGATTTGGCTTCATTATTGGATAAAAGTTTGTCAAATATTCAATAGGAATAATTGGACTTAAGACGTAACAGTAATTATTCAAATTATTTAATTTTGTGACTTTAATTTACCGGATCAAATAAGTTGGTTAATTTATACATATTTAGTCAATATATTTTTTAAAATAAAGAAAAAGAAAATAAATTACTTGAACTTATTGCATACAGACTTTATTAATTTAATTGACTAATATCATCAATCATATTTGATCGCTTTATGTTGACCTGTTGTATGATAATTCTTTACTTTTGGCTTAAAAACAAGCTTGACATTTAGTATTACCCAAAATAATTTTGAACATGGCTAATCATAGGTATTCTATTTTTAGTACAATATTTAAACTAGTGATAAAAATTTTAGGGGATACTTAATACTCATTCAAAATAATTTTGGATTAAGTCAATATATATTATTGGGTAAATTATAATTTAAATTGAGAACTTTACCTAATTTTATAATACTAATTCAAATTATAAACTATATCAATCAAATATCTTTTGTTATTCTTATTGGCATGAAAGACCATATTTTATGTAGATTATAAAAATTAAATATTAAATAAATAAAATTTTCATTTAAGAAAGACTTTTTTGTCCCTTCACCATGTTCTTTCTCCGTATCAACTCCATAAAATTGAATCCTTTTCACTCAGGACCATCATCACATGCATCAGTTATTCTCGATCATGAAATCACACACTATGACGACCCAAAACTGAAAAAAAGATGTTGTTTTGGTTTAGAAACAAAATGACGTCTTATTAAGTAGTAAATAATTAAACAGATGAAGTCATTTTGCACTGCCCTTTCTCACTAAGCAAAACGACGTTGTTTTGCTTTATTTTTATTTCTTCCTTCACCTCTCTGGCTCTCCCTCATCCCTCCATCTCTCATGCACGTCTCACTCTTAGTGACTCAGTCTCACTATCCCTCTCACAGTCTCACTCATCGCACCATTAGTAGCCAATCGTAACAACCACCGCGCCACTAATCGTCAACTGTAGTTGTCACCCCTGCCCCCTTTGTAGCACATCAACCAATAACTAGCCACGCAACTGCCCCATAAAGTTACTCTCTCTTTACTTAAATTATTCATATTCATGAACATGTTTAATTGTTTATAGAGGATTGAGAAGTTGTGGTTATGGATGTGACTTAGACAGGACTGAGGGGGTTTGTGGATCTAACTTTGAGAGGATTGAGGACTTGTGGTTATCTAGTGAACCTAAAGTAGCTGCTACAATGTATCAAATTTTAAAATTGTTATGCTTATATTTCCAATCTTGTAATGTTATAACAATATAAGTTTCAATTCTTTGATGTTTCAACATTTATCTCAGTGGAAATTAAATGTAGGAAATGATTTCAATTCTAGTTCTAATCTCTATTATTTTGACTTCATATGCCTCTCTCTTGTTGCATGATATTTGAATATCTAAATACATTTTACAATATTCAATTCGTACATTTTACCATATTTATTAATTATTATCATGTCTTTAATATTCATTTAATTTTAATATAACATTATTAAATATAATTTTTGTGCATACAGATGAAGTAATGCAAACTATTGAAGATCCTAACTATAACGATTAGTTGCTCTCTCAGTTTACCCTCTGTAGCTTCCAATATTCAGTCTCTAGTCTCCATTATGATTTTATCTTAATTTTTTGTAAATTGTACCACTTTTTGTAAAATGATTTGGATAATCATTTGGATATATACAATCAAGATTACTATAATTAATGAATTTTGGAACAAAGTGAAATAAAATCTATTGCACCAAAAAGCGTTGCAAAACAATTACACTCAAGCATACCCAGGGAAATCAACTAGCAATCATTAGGAGAAATATTTAAGCAGTTACAATAACTCCTAATTTTCCTATTACATGGAAAAATCAACACACTAAATATAAGCTTTAGCTGGTTAATAATAACCTGAACACAGCTATCAACTGAAGCCTCTTTCTAGTGAAAAACAATTTGATTTCTAAACCACAAAATATGATAAACAATAGCAGAAATACTAGCTCCTCTCATCATACAAATGTAGGACTTCTTTTTAGTTCTTGTGTTAAGCCATTTCAACAAAGACATTAGTCTATCATCAACGTGAGAAAATTTAAGCCAATTCATTACTGTTTGTAAAACAGACTAGGAACAAACAAACTTGAAGAATAGGTGATCCACATTTTCAATGTGTTTCCCACAAAATCTACAATCCAAAGGAAAACCATAAGCCATACCTAACCTTTGCATTCTAGCACATATATACAACCTATCTTTTTTAGCAAGCTACAAAAGAAAAGAGCATCTTGGGATGTGAAAATCATGCCACATACTCTAGGTGATTAGGGAAATTAGACCCTTCTTTCAAAACATATCGTAAGCAGCAACAACACTCAATCTACCTTTTTTTCCTCTCATATTATTAAACAAATTTGCATAAGTCTGAGGATATAACTGCAATAATTCATCTCTAACTTATAGCAAGCTTTTCCAGTACCACAAATTACCAGTTCTACTATTAATAGACCAATTGGAGTGATGTTTAAAAATATTTATATGAGCCCATTTCGGCTAAATTAAAGCAGAATCCGAATAAAGCTCAACTAAATCTTGACTCATTGCACCTTTATTCTAAGCAAGTAACTCCTTAAAACCAAGAGCACCTTCCTCTTTAGGAAGAGTAACAGCTTGCCAACTCATAGGACTTTTCCTACTAGAATTAACATCGCTCCACAAGTAAGATCGACAAATAGATTGAATCTTGGCAATCACAAACTTAGGAATGGGAAAGACAGAACACCAAATGTTTTGAATACCATAAAGCACATATCTAGTCAATTACATTCTTCCAGCATAAGATAAGGAATGAGCAGCCAACCCTTGACTCTAGCTATCATTTTATCAATCAGTACAACATAATTAGAAATTTTAAGTCTGTTGGAATATAGAGGAATATCCCAAGTACAAGACAAGAATTCTTCCCTCCTCAAAGCCAAGTAGATTAAGAATCTAATCTTTCAAATCATTAGTGACACCCCTAAACAAAGTTTGGCTTTTTATTATATTAGCATGAAGTTCATATTAGGTAGCAAACTGATCAAACAAAGTCTTCAGTTTAGCAACAAAAATAAATATCATTTTTATAAAAGACCAAAAAAAACATTTTCAAAGATCAAATGAGTTAGATTGAGCCTCCTGCACTTAGGATGATAATGAGATTCCCTATCTCTCTCAACCTCCTTAAAAGTTTTGGTCAAATACTCCATAGCTAGCACAAAGAGATAAGGGGACATAGGGTCTCCTATTTTGATGAAATGGGTGGAATGGTTACCCCAATGCCAAAAATATTCATGATTTTTTCTCAAACCTCTAGCCCTAAGAAAATAGACTTCGAGACTATCATTCACCAAGATAGAAAATTTATCAATTCTAACATAGCTCATAATCCACTGTACAAATCTCTGGGGAAATCCAAAACCAATCAGCAAATCTTTAAGAAAGTCTCAACTAAAAGAATCATAAGCTTCATAAATGTCAATTTTGAAAGCACACCGAGGAGAAATATTACCCCAACCATACTGTTTCAAAATATCTTAACTAACCAAAATATTATGCAGCATAGATCTACCTGGAGCAAAAGTCCTTTGAGCTAGATCAATCCAATCATGAATCACCTTTTTAAAATTTTCAATCAAAATTTTAGTGATTCCCTTATACAGGACATTACAATAAGAGATAGGACAAAAATCCTTGATGTAAGTTAGATTATTAACCTTAGGAATAAAAAAAACAACAATAGCATTTACCTTACCAAGAAGTTTTCCTGAATGGAAGAAATCTTTAACAACCAAGAAAATATCTTTCCCAATAACATCCGAGCTCGTCTTATAAAAATAAGCATTATATCCATCATGATTGGGCGCTTTATCATTATTAATGCTGAAAAAACTCTCTTGATATCTTCATCAGAAGGTAGAGCAAGCAATGTAAGAGCCTGAGACTAAGAAAGAACATAACCCCTTGAAAAGACATCCTGTTGGTAAGAAGCAGAACCTCTAACAATGCCAAATAAGTTCTAATAGAAATCAACAACATAAGCTACATTATCATTTAAACTAGTAATAAGGGCACCATTATCATAAAAAATAAGTTAATTTTATTATGACTTCTCTACTGCTTATTAGAAGCACGAAACAGAGTTGAACAATCATCACCATATTTCATCCATTTGAGCTTTGCTTGTTGAGAGACTTGAGAAGATAAAGGCTTTATAGCAGTTGCAAAATCTTTTTTAGACATCTTTCTTTAGCAGCCAACTCAATATTTAAAGGATCATCTCTAATCTAATGTTAGACTTAAGCCAAATGCATCTTAACATTTGAAATCTGGTGCTCTAAAGTACCAAATTTCTTGACATTTAAATCTTTAAATATAACTTTCAAAAGCTTCAATTTGGACACCACCTTGTACATCTCAAAACCATCAACCCTAGAATCCCAAACCTCTTTAACCAAGGGAAGAAAACCATCATCATCAGCCCAATCATTCTTAACCCGAAAAGGAATTATTTTCAGTCTTTCAGAGACAAATAAAGAGACCACCATAGGACAATAATCAGAAACTCTAAAATTGTCAAAATGAGCTTGCACATCCGGATAGTAAAATAACTAACTCTGATTAACCAAAGCTTTGCCAGGCTTGCTTAAAATTCTTGTATTATCTTCATGTTTATTACACCAAGTAAAAAAGTGACTAGAAAACTTCGTATGATGTAAATCTGGACCATCCAACAGATCTAAAGTTCTAAGGTGATAATGATTGCAGTATCAATTTCATACAACCTTTTAGTTTCATTCAAAACACAATTAAAATCACCAACTAACAGCCAAGGATCATAAACTGAATTAGCAAGAAGTTTTAGGTTAGCCTATGGTTGTGTTCTCCTACTAGCAGAATTATAAGCATAGATGAAGGTGACAAAATTTCTATATTAAAGATTAAGAGAAGATACCTCATAATGAAAAAATTGATCGGAAAAGCTCAAGCTCCTGATATCTACCACATTAGGATCCCATAGAAACCAAATTCTCCCATTTTTTGCCTTATCAATGTTAGTCCATCCTCTAATCAAGGTTTTATGAATCTTACCAGTATTCTGCCTCCTGACTCTTGCCTCCAAAATTACAAGAACCACAAGCCTATTATTGTTAACAAAGTCCCTAATATCATTTTGTTTAAAAAGGTCACTGAGGCCCATAATATTCCATGTAGCAATAATGAACCTATCCATTAGGTATTGTGGAAGCTTGCCCAAATCGAATGTCACCTTCTCAACTAATTCCTCCTGGACAAATCCCAATACCCCAAAACCATTCTCAACCATCAAGGAAATGTTACCACATGCAAGTTGTGATTTGTTTTCAACTGGAGTAAGACTTCACCTTTTATGCACCTCCCGCCACTCCAATTGAACATCCATCATCCCTGTAATAGTAGCTTGTGTATTACCAAGAATAGCTGTAGCATCACATTGAGGATCTGTTGAAGGGTTCTTCTTAATAACCCATTTTTGAAAATTTTTTGCACATTTTCAACATTTTTCGAACAAGCAGCATCTTCATGCCAAAAACTTTTGCATTAAGAACACCTTTTAGGCATCTTTTCATAAATCACTAACTGGTTAAATTGTTAAGCATTAGGACCCTCTAGGATAATCCTACGCTTTAGATCAGTCGTCAAGTCAACTTCAATAAGAATTCTAGCATAAGATAATAACTCTTTATTGGTAGTGAGTTTATTTGCAAAATAAGGCTTTCCAAGTATAGTACCAATTCTACTTAGCATACAAGCAGACCAAAATTGAAATTCCAACCTAGGAAGTTTAACCTACACAGTCACAGAATTTAGTTTTATTAATTTTTCTCTTTTTTAATTAGTTAATGATTTAAGCAAAATTTCTTACAAGCTTCCCTATAACTTTTTTCACTACAAATAACAATTCTAGAAAAGTATCTCAAATGTTAAAAATAGGTCAATCTCATAATGAAAAATATTCATAATTAAAATTTAAAAAATTTAAAATTGTAAAAAGATAAATAAAAATAATATAATTGGAATATGAGAAAATGTAAGCTTCTTTCATTTCCTATAATCATATCCTCTATTATTAATGAATTTGGTTTCAACTTTTTTATTTTACCAATATAAGTAAATTTTCATATATTTATTCATTATAAAAATCTCAAATTTTCTTAATCAATTGAAATTCATAACTATAATTAATTAAATTGATTACTTCAATTATAATATTTTTATGTTATTTCCTATAACCATATCCTATTTTATTAATGAATTTGATTTCATCTTATTCATTTTATCAATATATGCAATTTTTATATATTTATTCATTATAAAATCTCAAAATTTCTTAATCATTTGAAATTCGTAACTATAATTAGTTGAGTTGCTCACTTCAATTGTACTATTTTTATTTAATTTCCTATAATCGTATCCTCCTTTATTAATGAATTTGGTTTTCTTATTCATTTTATCAATATATGCAAGTTTTTTATATATTTATTCATTATAAAATCTCAAATTTTTGTGATCAAATGAAATTGGTAACTATAATTAATTAAATTGCTTACTTCAATTATAATACTTTTCTTTCATTTCCTATAATCATATCTTCCTTTATTAATGAATTTGGTTCTATCTTATTCATTTTATCAATATATGCAAGTTTTTATATCTTTATTCATTATAAAATCTCAAATTTTCCTAATCGATTGAAATTTATAACTATAATTAATTGAATTGCTCACTTTAACTATAATATTTTTCTTTCATTTCTTGTAACCATATCCTCCTTTATTAACGAATTTGGTTTCATCTAATTCATTTTATCAATATAAATAAGTTTTTATATTTTTATTTATTATAAAAATATCAAAATTTTCTAATCAAATGAAATTCGTAACTATAACTAATTGAATTGATCAATTCAATTATAATATTTTTCTTTCATTTCCTTTAATCATATCCTCCTTTATTAATGAATTTGGTTTCATCTTATTCTTTTTATCATTATATGTAAGTTTTATATATTTATTCATTATAAAATCTCAAATTTTCCTAATCAATTAAAATTCGTAACTATAATTAATTGAATTTGAATCAAATCCTAGCCTACTGGAGAGATCAGAGTTATCTTTCCTAGTGAGGGCTATTATTTCAAATAAAATAGTAGGAATAAGTAAATATATGATTAAAGTCCTAATCTTATTTGGTTTTCATAGCACATAACTAATCACTTGCTTTTCTTACATTTATATTATGTTCAAAGTAAAAATTACCTTTAGTTAGTATAGTTCACACAAAGAGTTAACGAACTGAATTTCTCAGATATAGGGTTAGGTTTGAGAAGAGTTTTCAAAATAAAAAGAAAATGTGTATGTCTATTATGCAATTTTGCTATTAATCCCTCTTGAGGATTTCTTTAACAAAGCTAGGAACATATGTCAATTTCACATAGATGAAAAAATGTAATGACATTTTATGTTCACTAATATATTATAAACTTTATTGGCCATATATAAGATATATGTCAACACATGCTAACACTATATAAAATGTTGTATGAAGTAAAACTAAAAGGTACAATACTTTAATGGAATTGACCCACTCAATTTAGTCTATTTAAAGCATAAACATGGACTATAATTAAAGGCATTTATTATATTATAATAATAGTTATCATTAGAAGAAAAATTGATTGCATAGTTTTTCTTGTCAATATATGATATAATAGAGATCATAATTATTTTTTATTCATGCTTTTAAGTATTTGATATTAAATTTCGATTCAGCATTATTACAATGTTCAAGGTATGATAAGAAATAGATTGTTAAGTAAAAGTAGTTGATCTAAGTTAATACAAATAGTTTGTATGTGTTAGATCAAAGAATCATAAAGTTCCATACAAAGATATATATATATAACTTATTAGGTTGAAAAATGATCAAATTAACCTTTTGAGAAAAGAAGATGATGGTATTGAATTATTAAATTTTCTACATGTGACATTTAGATGTAATAATAAAAACTTATATTGCAAATTAACTAACTCTACAATCGGGCCCTAATCGCAGAATCAATTAATAAACAATGACAGTAAAACGGAAACAGT
>JANKOD010000193.1:24468350-24479019 GCA_026284645.1 Erythroxylum acuminatum | reverse complement strand
CTCATTTGCGCTCTTTTGGTTGCTTGTGTTTTGCTTCTACTCATTTTTCTTCCTGGAATAAATTCTCTCCTCGGGCTGTTCCTTGTGTTTTCTTGGGTTATCCTTTTGGACAAAAAGCTTATAAGTTGTTGAATTTGGAGACCCAACAAATTTTTACTAGTAGAGATGTTAAATTTCATGAGCATCATTTTCCGTTTCATTTCTCTGTTTCGTCTTCTCCTAATTCTGTTTTTCCTATTCCTCCTGTTGCTGATTCTCACATTTTTTTACCTGCTTCAACGTCTTCTAATTCTTCCATTTTGGATCCTCATCCTATTGATGTTATTTTTCCACCTCTTACCTCACCATCTTCCTCTCCTCTTCATTCGGTTCCTCCTCCTGTATTACGTCAGTCTACCAGGGTTATCAAACCGCCTGGTTACTTACAACAGTATGTGTGTCAGGCTTGTGCTTCTCCCTCTGAGTTTTTCCCATGTCCCCTTGTTGCCTTTTCTACTTTATCTTTTTCCCAACAGCGTCATCTTATGTCTTTTGCTGCTTACTCTGAACCTACGTCCTATTATGATGATGTTGGTGATCCACATTAGGTTGATGCAATGAATAAGGAAGTTCAGGCTTTACAGGCCAACAATACGTGGGTGTTGTCTGATTTACCGTCGGGTAAGAGAGCGATTGGCAGTAAATGGGTGTATAAAGTGAAGTTGAAGTCTGATGGCACGTTGGAGCGTTACAAGGCTCGTCTGGTTATTCAGGGTAATCATCAGAAGCATGGTATTGATTATACTGAGACCTTTTCCCCTGTGGTTAAAATGACTACCATCCGTTGTATTCTAGCTTTGGCTGTCAGCAGGCAATGGTCGGTTTTTCAGCTTGACATTAATAATGCATTTCTTCATGGTGATTTACATGAAGAAGTGTACATGCAGGTGCCTCTAGGTGTTCCGAATCCTGAGAATAAGGTTTATCGTTTGAAGAAGTCGCTTTATGGGCTCAAACAGGCTAAACGTCAGTGGTATTCGAAGTTGTCTACTGCTTTGTTGCATCTTGGTTTTGTGGCTTCTAAACATGATTATAGTTTATTCATCAAGCGGACTTCAGGGCAGATTAGGATTGTTGCTGTCTATGTCGATGATATTCTTGTTACTGGTTCTGACTTGGGTGAACTTGATGCTTTAAAGTCTTATCTTGATCAGCAGTTTACCATCAAGGATTTGGGTGTTCTCCATTATTTTTTGGGGCTTGAAGTCTCGTATCTTGCTAATAGTCTGGTGCTTTCTCAACGGAAGTTTGCTCAGGATCTTTTACGTGATCAGAATATGCTTTCTTGTAAGGCTGCTCCTGCTCCTCTCCCTTTGCATCTTAAGCTTGGACCTTCCAGTGGAACTCCTCTTGCTGATCCTTCTATTTATCGCATGATAATTGGGAAGCTTAATTTTCTGACGCACACTCGGCCGGATCTTTCATATGCGGTTCAGACTCTCAGTCAATTTATGCAGTGTCCTCATACGGCTCATATGGATGCTTTGTTGCATGTGCTTCGTTATGTTCGTGGTTCTTTGGGTGATGGTATTTCTTTTACTGGTGGTGGTTCTCTTCATCTTCATGCATATTGCGACTCTGACTGGGATTCTTGTCCTACTACTCGACGTTCAGTTTCTGGTTATATAATTAAGTTTGGTGATTCGCCGTTAAGCTGGAAGTCGAAGAAGCAGTCTACTGTTGCGCGGTCTTCGGCTGAGGCTGAATACCGGGCTATGTCCCAGGCTTCCATTGAAATCACGTGGATTGTTCGTTTATTGGAGGAACTTGGGTCACGTCTTTGACTCCTGTTATTTTGCACTGTGACAATCAGTCGGCTATGCACATTGCGAAGAATCCTGTTTTTCATGAACGGACCAAACATATCGAACTTGATTGTCATTTTACCAGAGAAAAGGTTTTAGAAGGGTTATTGCAACTCGCTTATGTTCCTACTGCGTCTCAGCTTGCTGATGTCTTGACCAAGATTTTGCCCTCGCCTCAATTTCATCGTCTTTTGTCCAAGCTGGGGATGTTTCGATCACCTCCTTCAACTTGAGGGGGGGTGTTGGCGATTCTTCTGGTTCCCGCCTTTGTAATTATTATTTGTTTTTTTATTTTTCGTTTTAGCTTGCCAGCTCAGCTGATGTTAGCTAGTTTACTTTTTCTTCCTTCTTGGGTAACCGTCGTCAGTAGCTATATATTAGTGTATTGAAACATTTTCTACGAGATTCTGGATATAGAATTCTTTCCTCTCTACGTGATTGAGAGCTTGATTCCATTTCGGTGTTCATCAGTTTCATCAGTATTATAATTTTCAGTGACTTTAAGTTAATTAATATATTTTTCAAAAAAAATGTTAACCGATTTAGAATTCTTCGTCAACACTATAAATAATTATATAATATTTTATTTTTTGAAAGACAGATTAAAAAAATAAAAAGTTTCTATTTTTGCAACAATTACAACAGTGGATATCTGAGATTCGTCATCTAGGTCAAGATATTTTTAAAAGGAGGTTAAGATGATTATCATTGCTCTCCTAGCTTCAGGTCCAATGAGAAATGAGGGTTTTGGAAGTAGTACGAGTAGGGCGTTATGGAGCAGCGTCGAAAAACTAGAGTACTACTAGTGGTCCCATGATTCTCGTCGAACCTGTCCCATGTAAAGTTTTGGTCGCAGTCAAAAGCATAGGGCATGCTGGAAAAGTAGTAAAGGAAGTGTTGTTATTTTCAAACTGTAGGCCAGATGTTGACGTAGCATAGAAGTTTGGGAATAGCAGTTGGGATTCATTAATATCGGATTGGAAGAGTCCCATGTCAATTCTCTTTTCATAATCGACATCAACAAAGCAAATGAACCCCGGGGCTTAGTGTAGTGTCAGCTCATCCTTTTTATCTAGTGCCGTGCTCCAAAGCCCATAGCTTTTGTCGATTTGTTATGTCAAACGGAAACTATGCACATGATAAAGCTAATCCCACACTTATCTGTTTCTTTTCTACGCATGAAAAAATGGGTTTTCGACGCCAAAGCAGCTAAATAAGTTTTGTGAACGGCCAATCATCTACATGCTGGTAACCCTAAAAAGGTTTAGGGTAACCGTAAAAAAGTTTTTAAGGTTTTGGGAATTGGGATGCAAGAAAAAGTGGAAGGAGTGATGCAAAACGTGACAAACAATGAGACATCAAGTACGAGGACTGACTCCAGTGAAGTTTTGAGAAAGAGAGAGTTCGTGAATGTAAATGTGATAGCTGGATCTGGGCCACATGGTATTCCTAGGCTTCTATTCTCATATATGACAAGGCAACGGGCCTAATGTTCTTAACTTGCGGACCCACAACCAAGGAAAGGTGGATCTGAGTCAGCACCGACAAGTGCGGAGCACTTGGGATCATCCGAAAGCTTTATTTTAAATTAAGATGAGTGAGTTGTTTTGGGAACGTAATGTTTATCGACCTTCTACTGCGTACTTCGCTTTGGAAAAGAATAGATTGTAGGAGGTGGAGAAAAAGAGAGAGGAAGAGAAGTTGAAGAAATAGAAAGATAGGAGGCTATCGCGGGGTTCATGAAAGTGACTACACCTTATCATCTCCTCTTTTTCTTATTTATAACCGCTCTACGTCTCTTTTTTTTTTTTTCCTTTATGAGAAAATGTAATATATATATAATATTTAAAAACAGAATATATATATATATATATATTAGAGACAATTTTAGAACGGGGGACCACACTGAAAGCTTGTGTGAATCTCAAGTCTTGTAAAATAGGGGAGGATATGACAAAGCTACAGCTGTTTCAAAGAAGTGGACCCCTCAACCCTCCCTCCTAAACATAGCCGCTGTCCGTTGGTTAAGGGACTCTTGAGCTTCTGCCGGCTCCTTTCCTTTTTTTTTCCTTTCCTCTTTATTTATATTTTATATTTAAGAAAACGATAGAATAGAGACAAGACCTGCATAATATTATATTATAGATCCCACTCCCCAAGTTCAAGTTCTCGTACAAATTGGAAATGAAAATGATCACGTTTAATGCATGCCGTACTATTTTTTTAACAATTCGTAAAGATAAACAATAATTTGAAGTTCATACAAATTCAATAAGATAAACGATGAAAAATAAATAAAAATATGAGAGAAGACTAGAAGAAGATCGAATACAAAATAACGATTACATAAAAAAAATGTGTTTTAAAAATAAATTTTATATAAATAATATTTTAGAATTAAAAATATTTTCCTTTTTATTCTTATTTATTCATCTTCCTTTCTCATGGATAAAGGAAGACAAAAAACTCTTTTTCAAAAAACATGTTTTAAAAATAAGTATAATAATAAACAAGAATGAGAAAGATGCTTACTTAAAAATTAAAAGTAAAAATGCTGTTTTGAAAAAATAGATATAAAATTGTATATACTTTTTTATTTATAAATTTTTTTAAAATCATATTTATAGGATTGCCAACAATTAACATCAAATAAGGTTTTCGGTTTCTAATTTTAAAATAAAAAATATTTGATACAAAATTAAAATTAAAATTATATTTATTTTAAAGTTATCATCTTTCTTTCACAACTCTACGTAGACTGAATTTAGAAACTAAAAAATTGAGTGCCTAGTTTTTCAAAATGGAAAATGTTACTTGAGCATTAAAATTTTATTTTTCCATTTTTCTTGAGATATGTTCGTACAATGCAATGGCCCATTTTCAGAACTAACAAACCCTTTTGGCTGTATAAAAATGGATGAAATTTAATTTTATAAAGGAATAATAAATTCTAAATTGTATACCCTTATAACTTTTTTCAATTCAGTATCTAAATTTTTAAAATTTTCAATTAAATTATCAATATTTTATATCCTTAATAACTCATTTTAAAATAGTAGTTTTGTTACCCTAATGAGATTTTTTTTAACTCAATTAAAATTTTAAAATTTTCAATCAATATTTTATATTCTTAACAACCCATTTTAAAATATTAATTAGTAGTTTACTGATTTGACTCTTTTGTCCACAAAATATAGACATTTTTGTGAAAAATTAATTGCTATCTAAACAAATTAAAGCACTCAATCTATAACTTCTTTTACACATTGATTTGGTTTAGAATCTGATGGGTCATTTATTGTGTCACTTAATTATCTTTGTTAGGATCAAATTATGTAACTTAACCGATAAGTTATTAAAAACTCGAAAATACAATTAATAGTTGTCCAATTTATAGGGAAGGACAAAATTGTCCAACATTCTCCCACTTGGACAAGCATTAATTGCAGTTATAACTCAAGTTTAAAAAATAGTTTAAAAATCGGCTAAGTCACGCTACTGTATTGGTACCAAATTTTTAAAAAATTAAAACATTTGATCCAAAGATAGTGAAAGTCCAACATTCCGTCCTGTAAGGCTTTCGATACCGAAAAATATCAAACACATGTGTCATGTGCGACACGGGTTCAATATAATCACGAATATATAATATCTTACTAACATAAGTAGGAAAATGGAGTGTGGCAAATTAAGATGATATATGTATGATGTAAAATGTATCATCTTTATTTGTAGGTCTCGATTTCCCCAACTTTATGCTAAACTGCATGTACTAAATTGCAATAGAAAAAATCTTGTTTTTCCTCACCAAATGCTAAACAACATTAGGGAGAACTTGTTTTCTTTCACCGAATGCTAAACAGCATTAGAGAAAACCTTTATATTTTCCAACTGAATGCTAATCTGCATTAGAGAACCTCTATGAAATTTAAAACTTATATCTCCCTATGTCATGTTAAATTTATGGATATCCTTATTAAATTGTATGTGTCAAAATGGCATAGGCTCAAGGTTAATCTTTATATATGCCCTATGACCCTTAAAAAGCTTAAGATCATTACAAATCTTAAGATTTTCATATGTATTATGACCATACACAGAAAGAATTATTATTGAGGATAAAAAGACGATCATCTATATTAATAAATAATCATAATGTCATAATACATCAAAATGTACAAACTTTTAAGGAGCAAATACAATGATCCCTAACTACTGCTGTCTAAGGACTTTAACACACCCATACTGGATACATGTCTAACAAACACTAGTGGACGAAATCCTTTAGTCAATAGATCAGCTAACATCTCCTCAGTCCTGATGTGCTCCACTTCAAAGTCACCCTTCTGAATCAACTCCTTTATAGTCAAGTACTTGACCTCCAAAATACTTAGACCATGTGATATTATTGTTGTTATTACTGAACAACACTGCAGCAAGATTATCACAATATAACCAAATGGGTCTAGCTATCGAATCTACCACAAACAACTCAAAATTAAGTTTTTGAGCTAAAACGCCTATGTAGTAACTCCATAACATGCAACAAACTTTGCATGCATGGTTGAGGAAGTTACTAGTGTCTGCTTGACACTCTTCCACGATACTGCATAATTATCCAATATAAAAATGTGCCCCAATGTAGATTTGCGATCATCCGGACACATAGCAAAATCGGAGTCTGTATACCCTGTGAGATTTAAAATGTTGACCTTCCTGTATGTCAACGTATAATCCTTGGTACTCTTTAGGTATCTCAATACTCGCTTAACTGCTTTGCAATGGTCCATACTAGGTTAGCTAGATATTGACTCAACAGTCCGATAATAAATGCAATGTCTGGTCTAGTGCACACCTAGGCATACATCAGGCTACCAACTACACTAGAATATGGGGTATTCCTCATAACCTCTCTCTCAACTTCATTCTTTGGACAGTATACTAAAGATAATCTCTCACCATAAGAGATAGGTGTTACAATAGGTTTACAGTTAGCCATATTAATCCTCTATAGCACTCGCTTAATGTATGCTCTTTATGATAGGCTCAATGAGTGTTGAGATCTGTCCTGGTGAATCTGCATACCGAGGATAAAAGATATTTCACCTAAATCCTTCATGTCAAAGTGTTTGGCCAAAGGTTGCTTTACCTCATGCAACATGGTTAAATCATTTAACAAGAGCAAGATATCATCTACGTACAGTAATAGAAAGATAACTTTGCTCCCCCTGATCTTATAGTTTAAGCATCTTTCAACTTTGTTTTCCACAAATCCGAATGAGGTCAAAACCTCATTAAACTTTAGGTATTGTTATTTGGAAGCTTGTTTCAGACCGTATAGTGATTTAGTCAACTTACAAACTTTGTCAGTTGCATCTTGATCCTGAAACCCTTCAGGTTGCTCCATATAGACCTCCTTATAAATGTCACCATTCAGGAAAGTGGTCTTAGTGTCCATCTGATGTAGCTTCATGTCATAATGAGCCACTATTGTCATCATTACTCTAAATGCATCCTTCGAGGATACAGGAGAGAAGGTAACATTGAAGTCAACTCTTTCTCTCTGAGTAAATCTCCTGGCAATCAAACGCGTCTTAAACCGCTCAACTTGACCCTGTGTGTCCTTCTTGGTCTTAAATAGCCACTTGCAACTGACAGGTCTGCAATGTTGAGGTAAATCAATAAGCTCTCATACCTTGTTATACCTCATAGACTGCAACTCATCCTTCATTGCTTCCTACCACATATCTTCATGGGGTCCAGAAATGACTTCTGTAAAAGTAACTGGATCCACAACATGTCTTATGTCATAGTCTTGCTCACCCAAATAGATTATGTAATCTGGTGAGATAGCAAGTTGCCTCTCTCTGGTGGATCTGCGTAACTGTATAGGATCTTGTACCTCAGAAACCTCTTCCTGAACAGGTATAGGTTCCTGTGCCTACATAGGCATGGTACTTGGACCTACATCCACCAGACCTGATCGTATGAGAAGTGGATATGAAATAATTGTAGTATCTATCATGCTATCTCCTGAAGGATGTAAAGATCCTCCCTCATGACGGACATCGTATTCCAGAAGCTTAATCATCTGCGATTCCACTATTATGGCCCCTCCTTCTCTACAGTAAAATTTGTAGCTCTTAGAGTGGTCGGGATAACCTACCAAATAGCAACGAGTGGAAAGAGGTTGCAATTTGCTCTCATAAGGTTTATATAATCTTACCTCAACAGGGTAGTCCCATACACAAATGTGTGCAAGGCTTGGCTTCCTTCCAACCCAGAGTTCAAAAGGCATCTTTGGTACTGACTTACTTGGGACTTTATTTAACATATACAATGTCGTCTTGATAGCTTCGCCCCAAAGGTATTCAGATAGGTTAGTCCTGCTCTGTATTGACCTCATCGTGTCCTTTAGGGTACGATTGCGCCTTTCGACCACACTATTTTGCTCAGGACTCCTTGGCATAGTGGACTGAGCCACTATTCTATCTGATTCCAAATACCTGACAAACGAACCCTTTTCTTGTCCTGCAATCCCAAGTTTGTCATAGTATTTCCCTCCCCTGTCAGATCTAACTATCTTTATTGATTTTCCCAATTGGTTCTTAACCTTAGTCTTAAAGATCTTAAACTTATCAAGAACTTCAAACTTTTCTTTAAGCAAGAACATATAGCCATAGCGGGAATAATCATCTATAAACGTTAGAAAATATCTAGCATTGAATAACATGACTGTATAGGGACCACTTATGTCTATGTGTATGAGATCCAATAAACCAGAAGTACGAGTTGACCCCTTTTTCTTTATCTTGGTCAACTTACCCTTACAACAATCGATATATATTTCCAGATCACTAAGTCCAGAGTTAGGAGAATGTTATCCTTTATCAATCTCTCAACCCTCTCTCTGAAAATGTGGCTAAGACATTTATATCACAATATGTACGATGTTTACTTTATAAAGGCTCTTTTTCAAGTAACAGGTTTAGCAACATAAGAAGGGACATACATTTCGATAGGAGTAAGACACATTCTATATAATTCGTAGGATAAAAAGGCAATTTTGATATATCTTGTATTGATAGAAATATTTACAGCTGAAGTATCAAATATAAGACAAAAACCTTCTTTCTCCAAAACTGATACAAAAATCAAGTTCCGTCTAAAAGACAGTATATAAATTGTGTCTTGTAAAACTAATACAAACCGCATATCAAGGTTTAATCCTACATCTCCTACATACAAAACATCCACCTCCTTATTGTTGCCAACCATCAGCTTCTTCTCTCCTTTAGTTGGCCTTCTCTTAGATCTGATCCCTGCATTATGGAAGTAACATAGTTAGAAACTCCACTATCCAATCACCAAGAACTTGATATGGTTATAGCTACATTGGATTAATGAATCATGAAGGCTGAGGAGTTACCTGACAGTTCTTGCTTGACCTCCCACAGCTTGTACTTCTCGCAATCAGCCTTCCTATATCTCTTCTTCTTGCAGAAGAAGCACCTCATACCTTTTAGGTCATGTGGCCCTTTAGCAATGCTGGATTGTCCAGTCTGAATCTTTGGAGAGGGTTTGAGTTTCTTACCCTTACACTTAGGTTGTTGAGGCTTAACATTTCCCTTGCCTTTGGGAGCTGTAAACATAGCTGCATAAGGAGAACTCTTAATCTTCTCCTTCACTGCAGCACACCAGGAAATCAAGGCATGTCCCAGGTCTCATCCTGAGAAATGTAGGAGGTAACCAACATCTTAAACTCTTGAGAGAGAGTATTTAGTGCCCGATGCACTATGAGATTATCAGGAATTGGTACATTAAGCGCCTTCAGCCTAGTCTAAAAGTGTACCATCCTGATAATGTACTCTCGAACACCTCCTTCTCCCGTATACCTCATGGGGAATAGTTCCTTAATCAAGATGCTCTACTCTGCATAAGAAGATACCTTGTATCTATGAAAACTGCTATCCATAAACTCCTTCACTATAGTTGTACCCGGTAATTCACTCAGTAGATGATATGGGATCAACCTCTTGATGGTCAAATAACACATCCTATTTGGCCGTTCCCAGACTATTATAGCTACTTTATCAGCTTCTAAGCTGACATTCATAAGTGAAGAAGGTCTCTTGATGTGCATCGCCATACTGACGTCAGCCATCTCTAGTGTAAACTCCACATCTTTCTTCTACTTCTTGAAATTGAAACCATTTAAGGTCTCAATCGTGACAACATTGTTGTTTACAAAAAAGGTGACTGAAAGATAGAAAAGACATTGTAAAAAATCAGTTTAAATGCAAGACAATAGTGATACTTAAAGCATTAAAGCCGTATTTCTGTTGAGAATCCGATCACACATATTATCAAACACCTCTGGGCTGAATAAATAATATATGTAATTAGACGCCCATATAAAAGCGTTCAGAGTACAAACTATCAACTTTTATGACACTACCACCTTTAGATAAATAGATCATTTAAGCAACGATTTTTCTCCATCTAATGCCTTTATGAACATCTCAAAACTCTATGTAAGGCCAACACCTTTGAGCAGAATAATCAAACATAAGGTCAGAGACTTCCCCAACATATGAGCAGAACAATCCAAAATACTGACTTGAAAGGCCACTTTGGCAACTACATTCTCATCAGTATCCTAAAAAGTCCACAAACACCAGGGATATATCTTTATGTCATCTTCACATTCTATATAGGCATAATATACGTGAAAATTAATTATAACTGTAAAAACTAGATTAACAATTAAATAATCACATATCAGTATGGAAAAACAATGTCATTAAATGTTATTTGAGACTTTT
>JANKOD010000193.1:24453169-24468250 GCA_026284645.1 Erythroxylum acuminatum | reverse complement strand
TAAAAACTAGATTAACAATTAAATAATCACATATCAGTATGGAAAAACAATGTCATTAAATGTTATTTGAGACTTTTATAAATAAAAAATCTTAATGAGAGTGACTATCGTACTTTCCCGAATGCTGAATCTACCGCATGAGACATAAAACTTCAAGTGTCTCCCTTATGTGCAGTTTAGAGTACGAAAATGCACTCAAAATTTGCTTAAAAAGGCTTCAGAAACTTTTCTGGAATCCAATCACCAACGTAATAAATTCAAAAAAATTGAAAAATACTTTAAAAGTTCCCCGAACCTAGAAACTGACCCAAAAGGACCTGGGGCACCTTTACGGGAATTCTGAAATTTTCCTTTTTTTGTGTTGATGTCAACAATAGTCAGCAGGCGTCAGCCTGCGTGTTTAAAACGGACATGCGCCAGATGCGTCTGGCGCGTGCGCACGCGCGTGACGGTGCATTGCCCTCCAATAGGGAGGGCGATTTTCGACAGACTCATTTTTCCCTCCTTTTGGCTCGTTTTTAACCTGTTTTTCATAGCTAGCCTTATGTATACTACTTTTATGTAATCATATATGCAAAAAAAAACAAAAAATGAACCAAAAACTGAAGAAAACTATAATGAATGGAAACTGAAAAACTTTCGTTTTCGGCAACCCGATTACATAACTGCTCTGATACTACGTGTAATGCAAAGGATAGACCTTATTACGTATCCCGAATTGTTAATGAAAGGGTTAAAAACGAAGGAAATGCGGAATACCTAATTTTGGTTTCATTCGTAATTTTGAAGCAAATTTTGAGGTCAAAACGAGCTCCAATCTTCCCGGAACCTTTGCAGAAGTCGATCACCCATACTCTGTTAACGTCTTTCTTCAATTTTCTTAAGACGTAAGAGCTCTTAACGGGTCAGAGGATCCGTATGCTTATGAATTACATAAGCAACTGAAGGAGACCTTAACATTTATATATAGCTTCCATATTGGGTTTCTCCATCACAAACTCGATATGGGTTTGGTCCACATTAATTGGGATCCATTTTTCTCCCGGACTTCGACCCATTAATCCAGATCATTTATTGAGTAACTTTATTACCTTTGTTAGGATCGAATTACGTAACTTAACCGATAAGTTATTAAAAGACCGAAAATACAATTAATAGTTGTTCAATTTATAGAAAAGGACAAAATTCTCCAACAAGATTAGTTTGGATCCATCCAAATCTATATTTTCAATTCACGTTTGTTTGGTACAACCTGAAACGTAAATATCAGTTCCTACTTCCTACGCCTATTAAAATTTGGACTTGATAAATGGACAACTACCTTAGCTCTAACGTCAGAACAAATATATCCACTAATCCTTTTACACCTACTCCACATTTGATGTTGTTTTCTCTTTACTGTCATTTTATATGCACCACATTTGATGCTGTTTTCTCTTTGCTGTCATTTTATATGCTTAAGTTTAAACAGTTATAGGGTTTCAATTTACATAAGGGAGAAAAGAAATAATTTTCGCAAAGGATAGTTGTAATAATTCTTCAGACATTACTCTAAACGAAAATTAAAATGGTGTATAGGTGAACAATTTATACATATACAACGGAGCATTAAAAAGATTAAAACGGATGCAAAGTAAAATTTTACAACTTGGTGTCTTCTATATATGTAGAGACACGATCAGTATCTTCATTATCTTGAACGGCGGCCATGTCTGTTATCTGTTGCTATATCTACTTACCAGTTTGCGTTGGTACATATCAGCGTAGAATTATTTTTAATTATTAGTTTGTGTCTGTATATTAAGATAAAGATATATCTAATGGCAAAATTTTGAATTCATCTGAATTTAACCCGAAATTTTACAAAAATCTGAAGCTGATCACGACATATCTATTGCCAACCTAAATAGGAACCAGTTTTACATAGTTACTAGTACTGCAGCAATCGGAGCCGGTAGTAGAAGTCTGTTCTTCTGATGCTTCTAATGTAATTTGTACAAGGCTGCATATAGCTGGTTTCGATTATCACTGTTCTCTTGTATCTGCTCGGATTAATATAAATACTAATTAATCTACTTTTGTATAATCTAACTGCCTCGTTTTAAAGTTATAAATCAATCTAGTGTTCGGTCTTTGATTTCTCCCTTGTTGGTATCTAATTAATATCACTACCACCAAAGTCGCAATATTGATTACGACTTTAATCTGTGGCCTGCAACGTAGATTACGGTTGGGTATTTAGACATAACCAATAGTCATAATAAAAGCATGTACTGTGAAGGTTTAAATTTCCAGTAGTAGTGACAATTAAAAAAAAAAAAAAGGACAACGTTAGATTGTACTGACGCATAGTCCATGATTCAGTACTTCCCACGACATAGAAAAAGACAGTAGTATTGATGTTTATGAGACACTCACAAGGCATTATCTTCATTTTCCAGGTACGTGAATTTGTATAGATGAAAATATTAACCAAAATGTTTCGTTGTTGCGTTAATAGATTAAACCAAAAATGATTGAGTTCTTCGTTCTTCAATCTCTCATTAATATAACAATAATTCAGACTGCAGGCTGTATCCATATTATGTAATGAACAATTCAGCGGTACTTCCATTGACGAGGCATTTTTTTTCTAATCAAAGCAATTTCCAAACTATAACTCTTAATTTATCATCCCCTTAAATTACTTTTGGATGCATGTTTGAAAAGAATGGACGCAAGAAAAAGTAGCCATCTTGACGATTCTTTTGTACATAAATTATTGCAAAACGTTAAGGCCTTGATGATCTGTTTATCCATATATGGGCATTACGTGGTGAATTTCGACTCTAAAAAATGAGTGGAATGGAGGAAAGATGAATTTAGATCCGAGAAACGTACAACTCTAAAGAAAAATACGGTACACTTGTTATTTTTTTGGGTTTATTTCTGTGTATAACACATTTCAGAAATGCCTGGTTTCTAGAAATGATACATTTCTTGACGAACTAGAATAACATATAGTTAGATAAAACACCTCAATAGCTAGCCAGCTTTCCTTGTTTTCAACGCATCATTAATTGCCACCTAAATCAAAAAGAAAACGATTACTAATTATATATAAAAACCAAAACTGGCGTGTTTTTTATTGCTTAAGTTAAACTCCAAGTGTACATATTACGTTGGACCCACATTTCCAATATTGTCCTGGAAACACCAACATATAATACCTCATTGACAATTCTTGTAGGAAAAATCGCGTGATGGAGTAATAATAAATGGCTGCAATGCATTTTGTGATGAAAAAAATCCCATGCAATACATTTATGCGTGTCTTATATTGTTAGCTGTGGATGTGACTGAAAATGAATAATGTATGTATTGATGCAAAAGAAAAATAAATGTGAATGTGACTGATCAAACGGTTGAAATTATCCCATCACGGGGTCATATGGAAGCCCCTAGTTGTTAGCTACAGTGGTGCCCAACAAACACCTATACCTGCAATTGCCACAACAACCCAACGCAAATATTTGGTGGTTGGTCACTCAACCAATGGGTATCTTCTTCCTATTCAACTAATGTGTGTTAAAATTCCTGGGGGACAGCTCAACCCTCTCCCAGCCGACTTTCTTAAATAACAATAATTTAGATATTAGATACCTATTACCTATTGGTTTGGTGATTAAAGGGCTTGCTTCTCTATTTTTCTTCTTTAGTGGATGGAGCACCATCCTATTCCTATTCCTCTCCCTCTCCCTCTCCCTCTGTATTTTGTTGGTTTCTCTCAATAGTTAGAAATAAAACAATCAGCTAAGAAACTAACTTTGGATTTAGCTTGAATAAGTTTAACGTAAGAATAAGATGATGTGAATTGATTGTTTTAGATGTTTCGAAAAGCTTCCGCAATATCTATTTTTATTGAGATGACATCTTCTGTGCTCCTAGCTATAATTTAGTTCTTCCACTGAATTAGAACATCTCATCCACACACATTTCTTAACAAAAACTCTAACATCACCGATATATCTTTTTTTTCCAAAAAAAATTGTTGTCCCACTGTGCCTGTTAATCTGTGGATACATCATACGTTGGTTGTAAGGACTGATGTGCGTCGCTTTAGAAATGAAAGGATAGAGCCATTTTGTCCTTGAGATTGGAAAGATACTGAGCATCCATGGATGGGGACCTATTACCCAAAAAGTGAATTATCTACACCATTACATTACTCATCCAAATTGAAAATTGTGATATTTTCCGTTAGTTTTGAAGAAAATTTCATTCTTTTTTTGATACACAAGACGCTGAATACTATTAGTGTACAGTATTCTTCTGATTAACATGCCTAGCTAAGGCCCACTTTTTTTTTTTTTGTTTGTTAAGAAAATGATAAATTATAATTTATGACCCAAGAACTTTACAAGAAGCAGAATAAAAGGAAACAAAAAGCAATTAAAAATTGTCAGGCCACCAGAAGCAGCTTTATCTGATCTCCCTTCTCCAACCCCTTTCATGCTAATGATTCCTCAGCTTCTATCTCAGCTCTTTTTCTCTCAAAGCTTCATCTCTCTCTCTCTTACATACACTATATGTTTCATGTTTTTGGTCCTTTTCTTTTTTAATCATTTAGATGGATGTCTTCTTATAAACTTCTGCAATAACTCAGAAGTGGTGCAGAAAGTTAGTGTCTCAGATCCCAATATGCCACTTCCTCTCTCCATGTCTCTTTCTCCCTTACACCATTAACAAGAAAACACTGTTCTTTAACCCTATCCCTCTCTCTGTCTATAAAGACCCAATATTGAACACTGTACCTGTCTCAGACTCAACGGTCTCTCTCTTTGTGGTCCTAAAAACCCCTCAAGCAGATAACTCGCTTTAGTTTATTTAGAGCCCTCCTTTTATTTCTGTACACCTCTCCACCTTTACTTTGAGCGTCCAACTCAATATACATACAGACAAAGGCATAATACATAACAATAATATAGAAATATGCAAGAACCAAGCTTGGGCATGATGGGCGGCGGCAGTAGTGGTACTGCACTTGGTGGTTTAAGCAGTGGAGAAGTCTCCGGTGACCAGAGCCGCCAACTTAAGGCGGAGATAGCCACCCACCCACTTTACGAACAGCTACTAGCAGCTCATGTCTCCTGTCTCCGAGTGGCTACTCCAATTGACCAGTTACCGCTTATAGATGCTCAGCTCTCACAGTCGCATCAGCTTCTGAGGTCTTATGCTTCTCAGCATAATCATCATGGGCACTCACTGTCTCCCCATGAAAGGCAAGAGCTTGACAACTTTTTGGTGAGTAAATGACCCTTGGTTTAGTTTAGTTTATTTGTTTTAGACTTGGTCTTGGAGAAAGTTTCCTTTCTTTCTTGACTGTTTTCGATCTATGCGTGTGTTACAGGCACAATACTTGCTGGTGTTGTGTACCTTCAAAGATCAGCTTCAACAACATGTGAGAGTACACGCCGTTGAAGCTGTCATGGCCTGCCGTGAAATCGAAAATACCTTGCAAGCTCTCACTGGTTTGCATTCGCTCTCTTCTTCTTCTTCTTATCTCTCTAGCTCTGGTAATCGTTGATGTTACTTTCATGATCTTTCACTATCATCATAGTTTACTTTAATCAAGAATTACACGATCTCAATTCCCAAGAAAACCTTCTCAGATATACTATTGCTTTGTTTGTAGTGAAACATATAGGCACATGTATGTTTATTAACTAAAAACAATTAAGTAGCTAGCTTATTAATTTTTGTCATCTGTAGATACTTGGTTTTGGAAATTACCAAGTGCAATAAAGGAAGAATGTTTCGTGTCCAACACTTGTCACAAAGTATATATTCATATGTTAAACAATTACCATTTGGTGGCGATTAAGATATTTTATTCTCTCCTCCCTTGATGTTTGATTGATGAGTCTGGTAGGCAGATGAAGGATAAGAATTAGCCAGCAAGCTGTCTGTTGGTTTTCTTTTAAGTTTGAGAATAATATTCCTACATAGCAGGCTTGCGCTGTAGGTCCTACTAATACAAAAATCTTAAGTAGTGTATGGATGGGGAGGTGTTAGTCCGGTGAAGGAAGGTCATAAGATCATATGGATATTCTGGGCTATATTATATTATAAGGAAATTGTTAACTGGTCTGTGAAGGTTGATAGGCATAAACCTTATCTGCTTGTTTATTTGGTGTTGTCAATGTTCTTTTAAGTTACAACCATGTAATTACAACACATCTTAGTTAATCGTAACAACTGCACTAGTTAATAGAGGCCTCGCATGTCTGGTCCCGGTTCTGCCTAAGTTGGGTAATTTGTTCCTAGAAAGTCGGCACTTTCCTTCTGCTTTTGTTGCTTTTCTCTATACGATCCATGCCCAACAAACTTAAGTTCTTCTATGTCTTACAATGCAATTGTCATCTATACTTTATACCTAATATAATCTATTGGATTAATTTAGGTATTTAAACGCGTATTTTCTTCATTTATCACCTTATAAATTGGAGGAGATACGTTGCTTCCCATATATCCACCCCCCAGTTCTTGGGCTCGTCAACTAAAAGTATCATTCTACGAACTATAATGTTATAACCACAACAAGTATATATTGTTGAAGAATCATTCCATTAACAATTGTCTGAACGATTGCTTCAGGCATCTAATATTACTCTTGGAACTTAGAGCTACGATTCCCTGATCCCTATGTCACCTATACGTTAATTTAATAAGAAGACAAAGAGCTCCTTACGGAGCCAATGAACCAATTGGCTGCTAAAACGTGACACCATGACACCGAAGACAAGTTGGAGAGCACAGAACTTGCAGCAGATGTGCGACCATTTCAATAAATCGTTTGAAGTACTGGTAAACGTTGTATTGTTTGGAAAGAGTAAAATGAGAACTTCATGTGGACCAAATAGAATAGAATTTAGTAATGGAAAATATATTTGCTAACTTATGTTTTAGAGTTAGACATGACGTACCCGTTCAAGGATTTGGTGCAATTTATTCTATGTGTTTATGAAATCCCAGGGTGCCATACAGGAGTTATTCAATTTCATCTTTGAGCAACCTGATTAGTTTAAATTTTATTAACTGATTGCTTGAAATTATTTATCGTTTAAAGCTCACTTGGAAGTGATACTTCATAATTTGTTTTGAACAAGTCTAAATATAGATACCAAGGAAAACTGAAGAGTAATCTTCATTTTCTAATAGTACAGAACTCTGGAGTGTCACTGCATAATTTATACAAAAAGGAAATGAAATAACGCGTAAAGGTTTCTTTCAGGTGTAACACTGGGCGAAGGAACAGGTGCAACTATGTCAGATGACGAGGACGACATGCAAATGGATTTCTCTTTGGATCAATCGAGTGGCGATGGTCATGACTTGATGGGATTTGGTCCTCTTCTCCCTACAGAATCTGAAAGGTCTCTCATGGAGAGAGTTAGACAGGAACTGAAGATAGAACTAAAGCAGGTGTGTTACTTTATGATCAACTGCATGCTAGTGTTTATTTATTTATACTTAATGTAGGTAACATGGTAATATATGGATTACTTGGGCAGGGTTTCAAATCAAGAATTGAAGATGTGAGAGAGGAAATATTGAGAAAAAGAAGGGCTGGAAAACTACCTGGTGACACTACCACAGTACTTAAAAACTGGTGGCAGCAACACTCTAAATGGCCTTACCCCACTGTAAGAGTCTTATTCTCACTTTTGGAATTCAAATGTCTTTCAATTAAGAGTCCATAGAAGCTTCCAAGATAATAATCTTGCATTAACACTTAACTCGTAAATTTTATACGTGGAGTGTAAATTTCTTTTACATAATGGCACCCAGTGGCTATGCGTGTATCCTCGCTGGACAACATAAATTGCATCTTACCTAGTTTGATCAATCTATACTTGGCAACTATATAATATAACATGTTTATAAACAATGAAGTGATATTGTCCTCTGTCATTTGCCTCCCCTTTGTGAACGGTACGAGAAACAGAGTCTACAATTTTCATCACTAAAGGTAGTTGTCTAAGCATAAGGTCTAACAAAAAGAGTACTTGCAGGAAGATGACAAGGCAAAACTAGTGGAAGAGACAGGATTGCAACTAAAACAGATTAACAACTGGTTCATCAATCAAAGGAAGAGAAACTGGCACAGCAACTCCCAATCTGTAACATCTTTGAAGTCGAAGCGCAAGAGATAAGCAATCCCGCCCATCTTCGATTCAAAAGAGACTCGACTTCACAAAGGTGACACTTGTATGTCGATATTAACTCGAATATGACCTGGGGGGTACATAGTATGTTTTCTAACAACCTGGTACAGAACGTAATATATGCTTAGCCTTTCTTATCTCTGTCTCTGTTTCTCGTCTTTGAAATATATAAGGTTGTTCCTTACAACATTAACCCTTTTGGAAATAGGCTTAAATCATCACCGTAATTTCACTGGAATATGCCATTCAGCTTTTTGCAATTTCAATTGTAAACACTTTCTGCCTTAAATTTTGAATCGCAGCATCTGGAAATTTAATAATTATTCTCATTAAGTGGATTGAGTTTGTTCGCAGCTGAATACTGCCTTCAGTTGTAGTTTTAAGTTTCCTATCACTCGGATGTGGTGATTGGTGAATATGATTGATGATAAACTGATTATATAAATATAATTTGTTCAATAATTACTATTTTATTATAGTGATCCATGTTGAAAGATTAACTATGATTGAAGTAGAAAAATAATGTTTAAAATTTTCTCTTTTTCATTGAATAACTTGAAAAACAAGAATAAAAAAATTAAAGAAATATACCTTATTCAAAATTTTGTGGAGCTTTTCTTCACAAACTATTAATTACAAGCTGTTCATGTGTTTAATCTCCAACTGTATGTATGGATTAGAGAAAAAGAATTCAAATGTTTTAAGAGAAAAAAAAACAAAAGTGCTACCTTCCTAAGGTCTTTCTTATTTATGGAAATAGACTTTTGGGTTTTTTTCCAATTAAAATTGAATTTCTAATTATAGTTATAGTCTACAATTACAGTTTAATTTTAATAAATTAAATATCTCATAATTGATTCTTAAATTTCTTAAACATCAAAATTAAGTCCAACTTAATTTAAATTAAATTTTGTCTCTTTAATTGCTCTTTTTATGTGACCTATTATGGTTATAATATGTTGCAATGATTATAAGTTACAATTTTAATTTATAATTAAAATTATATAAATTAATACTCATTTTAATTTATTTTTAATTTTTAATTAAGTAATAAATAATCATTGATCAAGATTGATGTCTAGCAATATATTATGATCTCCTAAATATTAGGAATGTTAGTAGTTTGATCAACTTGTTCATGCATGATTATAACGTACAGTTTAATCTTTTGGTCATTCAATATTCTAATTTAACATATTGTATAGAATTAGTGTATACATTATTTAAATCCAGTAATGTTCGTTTTTGTTAATTAGTAATTAATTTATAATCGATATTTAAAAACACCATTTTAAATCTTAATTTACTCTAACCAGATAATTCTTTAAATTACTATTAATTAAGAACGATTGAATATATTCTCCCTTATTTCAGAGTAATGAATCTTTTATTGACTTATTCAACTATCTCAATTTAATTCATACTATATCTAAATATTATAGTTTGAATTATCTTAAATGTAATATGTTATAAGTAGTATCAAAATATAGTGATTCTCACATGAGATACTTTGGTAAATAGTGATTCTCACATGAGATACTTTGGTAATGTCAATTTTAAAAATCAATTATACATCTATCATAATGAAAAAATCTTTAGGCAAACAAGTAATATATGAAATTCTCATAATTAACCCATTTTAGTAAATTTAATCTCTAATAAGTATCGTCACATTTGTTTAAGTATCTTCATACTTTTAATTTATAATATCAATTACTTTCTTCATAAGAAAAAAATAATGTGTGCTAATTTTATTTTTTTATTAATATCTTGTTTTGATGAAACAACTAGGAACGATTTAAAAATAATACATATATACAAATTGAATCTTATAATTATGATCTCATTATAAATTCAATTATATAGTATTTATTTTGAGGATTTTATTTTTGTTATTAAGCATTAAATATAATTAACAAAATATATGAAGATAAAGAGTGCTTCATTGATTAAAACTAATAATGTCATACATTTAATTACAACCAACTGATTGATTACAAGGGCATAAATTAAAAATCTCTAACTTGAACTATAGTCAATAGGTTATATATTTAATACCATATCTATCTATATATTGATCATTTTTTTAGACAATAACTTAGTGAGAAGATATACAAACTTCTCTTCATTAGAAACTCGCTCTAATATAATTTCTTTTGGCTCCACTATCTCTGTGATTAATTGAAACTTCTTTGTACATTTTTAGACTGATCATGAGACTTATGTTTCTTTGCCTATGCAATGGCACCATTATTTTCATAGTACAATACTATTGGCTTAATAATACTAGGAATTACTCTAAGTTCAATGATGAACTTCTTGATCCAAACTGCCTTTTTTTGTCACCTTTGACACTGAAATTTAATTTGCCTCGACTATAAAATCAAAAATGGTTTGATTGTTTGGAAAATTTCCAACTTGCCACACCACCATTCAAAGTAAAGATGTACCTTAATTGTGATATGCTATCATTAGGATCAAATTAGAAATTAGCATTTAAATACCTTTAAACTCCTATTTCAACTCCTCTATATACTAAGAAATCATCTTTAGTTCTTCTTAAATACTTTAATATATATTTCACAATCATCCATTAGTCATTAGTAGGATTAGCTTGAAATTTGTACATTACGCTCAAAGTATAAGAGATATCTAGTCTAGTAAATAACATTGCATACATGATCAGTCCAATGAACAAAGTATATGGATCATAATCCTTTTTATCTCCCTCCTTGTATCTTTGGAGCATCCTTTATGAGAGAGAAATCCCATATGACAATGAATAGGAATCTTCGCTTGGGATTTTTCATGCTATACCTTTTTAACACTTTGTCTTTGTGTGTGGATTAAGATAAGTGACACAATATCTTTGTTCTATCTCTATAAATAGGCCACTTCTCTTATATCCTTCATATAAAAGTTCTTAAACAACTAAATCTTTACAGATTGGAGGAAAGGTATGTCATTTCCAATTAGTAAAATTTCATCAACATATAGTACTAGGAAGAAAATTGCACTCCCACTAACTCTCTTATAGACACATAATTCATCCATATTTTTGATAAAATTAAGCTCTCTGCCTGTCTCATCAAAATGGATGTTCCAACTCCGTGATGCTTGCTTAAGTCTATGAATAAAATTTCACAACTTACATACTTGGTTAAAAAACCTCTTTACAGTCGCAAACTTCAGGTTGTGTTATATATACATCCTTAAAACAAATCTCTATTAGGAAATGCTATTTTGACATTTATTTATCACATTTTATAATCATGATATGTGAATATAGATAACAAGATCCTTAAGAACTTAAGCATAGTTACTGGCAAAAAGGTTTCATCAAAATCAACTTCTTAGCTTTATTTGCATCCTTTAATCACCAACCTTACTATATATATATATATATATATAAGTATTGTTATACTAGTTTTTTTTCTTAATAACCCATTTTCACCAATAGGTACAATACCATCATTAGCATCTACAAAATTCCATACTTGGTTAGTATACATAGATTCCATTTGGTAAAAAGTGTGATTTACCCTTTAATGTTTCTTTAAATGTCTAAATTAGTTCCTACCATTATCTACAATACCAAGTCACCCATAACATTTATAAAATAGAACAATTAGTACCCTAAAGTGTCACTACATTAGGTTTCATTAGTTGGAGGTGACAGCCCTCTTATAAAGGGATATATAGACTATAAGATCAGTCAAGCAATTCTAAGTAAACTAAACCCTAATTAACCCCCAATCTTGTCTATAGTTCTCCTTGCACTACTAAAAATGCAGAGCAACCTTTATGTAATAAGAACTACTCTTTAACTTTTAGGATTTGAAAGACCAAAAGACAAGTTTTGACAACTTCAAGAATTTTGCTAGTTAAATCAACACTAATAATTCTAGCTAAAGTACTAGCAATGTTTGATATTATCCTTGCAGACTTTAAAGCAATATCTATGTGATTCACTATAAAGCCATCCTTACTAAATGCTAAAAGGCCAAAGGCCACATATGTGTAAAAGAAAGCACCAACACAAATTTTGAAAATGCAAATTGTAATCAATAAAAAAAGCCACAATAAACTCAACATCATTAAGAATTTTCATTTTATAGTCAATAATTTTTTTAGTAGAAAATGGTCAATGACCACCCTACTAATATTTAAGAATATAAACATGCTGAGACAAGGTAAGGTTTTAGAAGAACCTATTTCATGAAAACTGAGTTAAATACCCTGTTTATGATACATTAGTAACTAGTTATTCAATACTTATTGATTGACCTAAACTTAGGGCCAATATTTAAATTAATTGCAAGTGCACGGTGAAGTTGTAGCTAACACAGGCAAGTACGCATCGAATCCAACGAAGACAATGAATACTAGCAATTACCATGTTCCTATTATCTAGTCTACGAATTTGATTTTAGTTTTAATAAAGAAAATAAACTTAAAAAATTAAAATAAACATAAACAATAATGAGCAAAGAATAAAGAAAATCACTTAGAAAACAATCAATATCAAGAATTAGTACCTAAGTAATGAATCCCCCCTAAAAACATTAGAAAATTAACCTTTTATTATGCAATTGTTTTATTGATTATTGGACCATCAAAATTCCTATTGTATGCTAATAACTCACTTGAGATTACTAACGACTAACCTTAGTTTTATTAATTGAATTACTCAGGGTAAAGGTTCTAAAATTGCTTTACCGATTTGTGAATTCCGCTATTAGGTTTGACCATAATCTAGAGGATTTATATTGACCTATCTCTAGGTTTGCAATCAGCTCCTTTCAATTACGATAAATTTATTCATACACAGGATTTCTCAATCTCTTTGTTATGAAATCAGATTATGTACTAATATTCTCGATGTTGGGTCCCGTTCCCGAAGCCCGACCTTGGTGTCGAACCCCGTTCCCTGAACTCAACGATCCGACACGCAACCGAAAATGCTAGCGGACGACCACAATAGGGTTATCCCAACGAACCCTCGAAGCCGAATCTAACTGGGCCAAAGCCCTAAATCCAGAAGAAAGACGATATTAAAGTCTACGACTCTTAAAAAGGCCACAAGACGAAAATCGGAATCGAGAACAATCAAAAACCTAAAAATACAAAAGTTGGCCAGAGCGTGTCCGTTAAACGGACACGAAATAGCAAAACCTCACTATTTCACCCGAGAGTGTCCGTTAAACGGACACGGCCAAGCGAGATACTCCAATCTTACCCGAGAGTGTCCGTTAAACGGACACTGATGTCCGTTCGACGGACACAAGCTGGAGGGACACTCCAAACAAGCCGAGAGTGTCCGTTAAACGGACACTGATGTCCGTTCGACGGACATGCCTCGGACAGGCAATACCAATTTCACCCGAGAGTGTCCGTTAAACGGACAGGTGTGTCCGTTTAACGGACACAAGCTGGGCAAGGAAAATCTAGCTTTTCTCCCAAGCTTGCCAAACCTCCAAACAACATCAAAACACTTCTAAACATCTCAACACACAAATACTAACTCAAAACCATTACCATCTAAGTCTCAAATCAAACAACTCATACTTTCCTCATTCATCCTCATCAATTACAAGCATGATCTAACAATCTCAAGCAATGATCACATTCATCAAACCAATTCTTACAAGATACAAATTATGCTAAAAGGGCATTTTCAAGTTCTCCCTTCAATCCACTTCAAGATAGTTTATACAACATCAAAGCTTTAAAGTACATATCAACATTGTCATGGTTTACAAAATATAAAAAATGCTCAATGTTTAATATGCTCCCTAAAGCTCTCAAAATCTAGCTAATATTCTATGCCAAAAACTAAATCCCTCTTGGATCTGTCCAAAATGCCCGCAAGGATTTACCGGTCTTCACAATCTTTACCTGAGGAGGAGAAAAACGGGTTGAGCTTGACAACTCAGTGACTAAACCATTTATAGCCAATGGCTTCGAGCCACGAAATCAACTAATACACGCATATATATGTATATCCATACATATACTACAAAATTCAAATATCTTAACAATTTACAATTCAAGTCATCAATCGATAGCACATGTTGCATAATCAATCAACACAATTACAATCGCATTACACAAGGCAATCCACACAATTGCAATATACAAACCAATCAACATAATTGCAATACACAAACCAATCAACACAATTACAATCGCCTTACACAAGGCAATCCACACAATTGCAATACACAAACCAATCAACATAATTGCAATACACAAACCAATCAACATAATTGCAATACACAAACCAATCAACACAATTGCAATACACAATCAATGGCTTAAGGGGTCCGTGAACAAAACGACGAAACCAAAGTTTACATCGTGAACGAAACGAGTCCATTTCGGATCTCGTGAGCCGCAAGCGGGCTACCGGGATAAGGCATTTACGAAACGGTTCCCTCTTACCCAAACAAAGCACATAGCCACATTCAATTGTTCAAACATTGAAATGCCACGGTCTTAACTCAATGGCATACAATTATCAAAATGTTAAGCTTTATCAATGCATAACATGGCACATTCATAACTTCATCACTTTTCCTCAATTTGATAATATCATATCAACACAATAGTCATTCTAGGTCACATAATTTACACATAACACACATACATCACATTATGCCCATTTGGCACCAAAAACTATAAAGGATTTACCCACCTTATAAGCAAAATCCACAAAATTAATGGCTTCATTCTCCTTGATCTTGGATAGCCTCTTGATTACCTAAAACACAACAAGTTTTCCATAAATTTCAACAAATGGAAAAATCCCAAATTATGCTCTAATTAACACAAACCCTAATCAAAGCTTAATCAAACTTAATCAAGCTTCAAA
>JANKOD010000193.1:24392834-24409137 GCA_026284645.1 Erythroxylum acuminatum | reverse complement strand
CTCTGGAGGGTATTCATCAACTCACTCAAGGTGTAATCCTTGCTGTTGAGCTCATAGTCCAACTTAAACTGCTGAAACGAAGAGTTTAAGCTATTGATGATCATAATCATCTACGTGTCCGCATCCGTATCCACCCCAAGCATCTCAGCCTCAGTGACCGCAGTGATCACCTTCATCATATAATCCCGCACCGGTTCACCAGGTTTTTTTATGAGATTATGAAAGGTTTAGGGGCCAACAGATATAGAGCTATATCAAATGGATTTTAAAACCGCTTTCCTAAATGGTAACTTTTGTGAAGAGGTCTATATGGAGCAGCTTAAAGATTTCAGGATCAAGAAAAGACTGACAAGATTTGCAAATTGAGAAAATCAATATATGATTTGAAACATGCTTCTAGACAGTGGTACCTTAAGTTTGATGAGGTTGTGACCTCTTTTGGCTTCGTGAAAAATAAAGTTGAAAGGTACTTGTACTACAAGGTCAGGAGGAGCAAAGTTATCTTTCTATTGTTGTATGTGGATGGTATTTTGCTTGGATTAAATGACTTGACCTTGTTGCATGAGGTGAAACAACTTTTGTCTAAACATTTTGACATGACAGACCTTGGTGAAACATCTTTTGTCCTACATATTCAGATTCACTGGGAAAGATCTCAACACTCTTTAGGCCTCTTGCAAAGTGCATACATTGAGCGAGTACTGCAAAGGTTTAATATTGCTGATTGTAAACCTATTGTAGCACCTATCTCTCATGGAGAGAGATTATCTTTGGCATAGTGTCCAAAGAATGATGTTGAGAGAGAGGCTATAAAGAATGTGCCTTATTCTAGTGCAGTTGGTAGCCCGATGTATACCCAGGTGTGCACTAGACTAGATATTACATTTACTATTGGACTGCTAGGTCGATATTTGGCTAACCCAAGAATAGATCATTGGTATGCAGTTAAGTGAGTGTTGAGATATTTAAAGGGAACTAAGAATTATATGTTGACATTCAAAGGGGTCTACAATCTAAACCTCGTAAGGTATATCGATTCAGATTTTGCTATTCGTCCAGATGATAGAAAGTCTACTTCATGTTACATCTTTATGTTAGCAGATGGTGCAGTATTGTGAAAGAGTGTCAAGCAAACATTGGTGACTTCCTTGACTATGCATATAGAGTTTGAAACATGCTATGAGGCTGCTTCATAGGTGGTTTGGGTAAGGATTTTGATTTCTGTTATCTATGGTTAATTCAATGGCTAGACCTATCCGGTTGTATTATAATAATCTTTTTACTGTGTTGTTCAGTAACAATAATAAGAATATCTCAGGGTCTAAGCATTTGGAGGTCAAGTATTTGACCATAAAGGAGTTGATACATAAAGGTGCCATTGATGTGGAGCAGTTGAGGACTGAGGATATGCTTGCTGATCCTTTCACTGAAAGACTTCACCTACATGTTTTTAAGAGAAATGTGTATAGTATGGGTGTGTTGAAGTCCTTAGACACTGTTAGCTAGGGATCATTGTATTTGCTCCTTCTATATTTGTATATTTCTTATGTACTATGACAATATGGTTGTTTATTAAGAAAGATGATCATCATTTGGTTCTTAGTCATATGTGTTATTATACATTGTCATAATACAAGTGAAAGTCTTAAGGTCTGTGCCAATCTTAAGCATTTTAAAGGTCATTGGGCATATATACAGATTGACTTTGGGACTATATCATTAGGACACATACAGTTTAATATGTAAATTTATGGATTTTGACATGACATAAGGAGATATAAGTATTTAATCCCATAAAGGTTTTCTCTAATGCGGTTTAACATTCAAAAAGAGAAAATAGATTTCTTTGAGGTAGTTTGACATAAAGTTTGGAGAAATCGAGACCTAAAAACTGAAAGATGATACATTTCAAATTATATAAATATCATCTTAATTTGCCACATTCCATTTTCTCATTGATATTGGTGAAGTATTAGATATGCGTGATTGTATTGGATCTGTATCACACATGACACATGTAATTGACATTTTTTGGTATCGAAAGCCTTACAGGACGGAATGATGGACTTTCATTATCTTTGGATCAAATGGTTTTTTTAAACTTAGTTGACCTATATAGTGATTTGCTTAACCTTTTTTTACTGGATTTTATCATCATTACAACTACCTTAATTAATTATTGTCTGAGGGGGAGAATGTTAGATATTTTCCTATGAGGTGAACAACAATTAATTACAGTTTAACGGTTTTGATAAATTTATGGTTAAGCGAATTGTATTTGATTCGGATAAAGATAATAAAGTAGCACAATAAAGGATCTAAATTAATAGGCTGAAGTCCAGCGAGAAAAATGGACCCCAATTAGCGCGAATCGGATTTGTATCAGGCCTGTGATAGGAAAGCCCCATATGGATGTTGTATATAGATGGTTAAGGTCTCTTGTAGTTGTTGATACAAATCGTGAACGTACGGATACTCTAACTTATTCAAATATTCACATTTTCAGAAAGTTACAGAAAGACTTTAATGTGTTGCGGTGAGCAACTCTCGTAAAAGTGTTGGTGGATTCGCACTTATTTTGGATTCAAAAAACTCGTTTAAAGTTATGAAACGGAAATCAAGTACTTTTTCGCATTTCTTCATTTTCCCCCCTTTCATGTTTGATTTTGGATACGTAACGAAGGCTTGAGTTATGCGCTACCTAGTCGAGTTGGAAATAAAAAGAAATTGATTAATTTGGTCCATGCCACTTATATAATACACCTACCTCCCATTAATTAATTTTGTTGTAGAGTTGAGTTGACAACAAGTTGACCAGATTAATGTAACATTAAATAAAACAATTAGCAGTATTTACGAGAATTCAAACAATGTCCTCTTTATAATCCCAACTCTAGTCACTGCAAGATGGAGATGTACGCTTACTGATATTTTGCACAATGAATAACTTGGAAGTCTAGAAAAGGTGGAGGGGCTAAGTGAAATTCGGTGTCTTGTTGGCCATTTCATCACAATTGTCTTGCTAATTCTTACTATTGGAATCCGCAAAGTTATATGCCAATTTTAGATTCATCTTTTATTTAACAAACTTTCGTAGCAATCTATATTAATTAAATCTGATCTATTTATTAAATAATTTTATTTAAAATATATGATTATGAATTATTATTTAATAATTAAAATTTATTATATATATATATATGAATTAAAGAAAATAACCTTCATTAGCTACCAAAACTCTAATTTTGCGGTTTTATGGTAAAATCGGATTCCCTTAGAATAAGTAAGAACACCTATTAATGGAAAATAAGCTAGGTCTGAGTTAGCAACGGTGTTGGATTTGGAGAATCTACTTTTATAGGACACCTATTAATGGAACATACTTATAAACTTTACACCATAATTTAACCTAAAATTTTAAAACATTAAATTTATAAATTCTTTTTATTTATATGTCTTTCATTAATTTCATTTCTTTTTAATATGAAATTTCTAATTACAGTTGACATCTCAACAAATTGATAACCAAACGCTTTTCCTCATCCAATTGAACTTAAAGTCCAATGGAAGTGGAGCTGGAAGAAACTAAATCTAGCAACAAGGAAAAAGAGAAAAGGTCGTAAACTGAAGCGTCAAAAGCTATACTCTTTATGTTTTTCTAGTATGCAAATATAACAAAAAGGAAAAGGGATTCATCTGATTGGATAATAGACGATGTTGTTGAGATACATGGCTGTGGTTTAACGTACTTTTTGTAATTGTATTCTTTAACTGAGTTATACTTTACAAAATATGATGTATTGATATAAAAAAAGATCCATTACATGCTCAATATTGATATAAAAACAATTTATTATAACTGTCACTCCAGTATTCAATTATGATAAATATTATTTAGAACAAAGAAGAGGAGAATACAATATGTTTCGGACAAAAAGAAAAAAAAATCCCATAATTTGTCATAAACTGGAAAGAAAAAAGGAGACACAGAATTAACAGGAAGTCGCGCAACACTTACAAGTTACAAGACCCACTACCTAAGGCACCAAACCATCTCTGCCTTAAAAAAAAACATAAACCAAAAATCACCACTTTCAGACACATACACCTATATATATATATATAAATATACATACACACATCAACATAAGCCTGAGAGATCCGCTTTGCTGCACACTAGATCCAACATCGCCCATTACCACCGTTTCCTGATCTAACAACAAAATGGGTTTCCCATCAAATGGGTCTGCTTCCGACAACCGTCCGTTTAAGTTCCTAATCTACGGTCGCACAGGCTGGATCGGAGGCCTTCTGGGCAAGCTCTGCGAGTCTCAGGGAATAGACTTCAGCTACGGCTCCGGCCGCCTGGAGAACCGCGGGTCTCTGGAGGCCGATATCGCGGCCATCAACCCCACGCACGTCTTCAACGCGGCGGGTGTGACCGGTCGGCCCAACGTGGACTGGTGCGAGTCGCATAAGGTGGAGACAATTAGGACCAATGTGGTCGGGACGCTTACGTTGGCTGACGTGTGCAGAGAAAGAGGTCTGGTTTTGATAAACTATGCGACGGGGTGCATATTCGAGTATGACGCAGGTCACCCTCTCGGGTCGGGTATCGGGTTCAAAGAGGAGGATACTCCCAATTTCATCGGATCTTTTTACTCCAAGACTAAGGCCATGGTAATGGATGTGAATCACAATTTTGTTTTTACCATTGTTTTACGTTTAACTCACTAAGAAAGAGATCTGAGCATAATTTATGATGAATTTGTGGCTGCAGGCCCATTGGGCCTTTCGTGCCTTGTGTTTTCTTCAGTTCTTTGTTCATTAGTTCGTTAATCAATATTTATTTTGTAACTTGATTTGATTCTGTTAGGTCAAGCCGAATTTTTACTTTGTTAATATTAAGAGAGGTATGCAAATTAGATGTGAGAAAATTATGATATGTTGTAGTTAGTTATTATCATGATATTTGTATTTTAGATTTGATTGAATTATTGATTAATTGTTTGAAAAAGGTGGAAGAGCTGCTGAAGAATTATGAGAACGTCTGCACCTTGCGCGTGAGAATGCCGATCTCCTCGGATCTGTCCAATCCTCGCAACTTTATCACAAAGATAACTCGATATGAGAAGGTGGTTGATATCCCAAACTCAATGACAATTTTGGACGAACTACTTCCCATCTCCATCGAAATGGCAAAGAGGAACCTCACTGGGATCTGGAACTTCACTAACCCCGGGGTTGTCAGTCACAATGACATCTTGGAGATGTATAGAGACTACATTGACCCCAACTTCGCATGGAAAAACTTCACCCTTGAAGAACAGGCAAAAGTAATCGTTGCCCCTAGGAGCAACAACGAGCTTGATGCCACCAAATTGAAGAACCAATTCCCACAACTCCTCTCCATTAAGGACTCACTTATCAAGTACGTGTTCAAGCCAAACCAGAAGACTGCTTGAACTGGACCCTCTCCCTCTCCCTCTCTTACTAAATGGTATGCTTTTCCCTATTGCTATAAGTGTTTTGCCCTTTTCTCCATCATGCACTATCTAATAGTTGGTATCTTGTATTTTTAACTTTTTCATCATCAATAAATTGGATTGAGGTGATTATTTTTCATCTTTTCAATTTTATTTTTTGTTGGATTATTAGAATTTTAGTTTGATTTTGGAGAAAGCTTCATCTCCGCCAAAATGACGACCGACTTTATATCACTTGAGCTGTGTGTTGTCTCCCCTTAGAATTGAGACTGCTCATAACTCTCCTCGTTTTGAACTCTAGGACCAAAAGAAATATAATTTGGCTGGATGGCGCTGGAATTTCCAACAAAAGCTCTGTTTCTTCCATTAAAACATTCGACCTGCAGACTGCAAATAATTATTCTCTTGTTATGTTTTTGAATTAAGGAGAGCCAAAAGTAAAAATTGCAGATTTGGCCCGCCCATGTCTGTCTCCTACATTGTTATTTGGACGATTGGTCTGTATGCTCGTAAAGCTCTATGGTCAAACTGGCCTTTCTTTTGTACTCTACGTAATCTTATTTTGGTGATTAATAACATTAAATTATTAAGAGGTTAAAAAGGTAATGAAATTGGAATAAGACCATACAATTTTTGTGCCATTACGTATAATTTCAATACTTATTTTATTAGTGAGAGGAAGCCAAGATCCATCTTTTTCCTTTTAGACTTAACCAAACATTTGTTTTACAAAAGAAAGATAATTAAAATAACTTACACTAATTCTTTTACATATTAAAGTCTCTTCATAAATTTTTAAAGGAGTATTTTAGTGAAAACTTATTTGTTTTAAACCAAAAGCCCATTGTTAATTTCTTTTATGCATAATAATAAATAAAATTTATTGGTATAATTAAAATATGTAAGAAATAAATTATTTTTAAGTAAAATTTGTTGTCGCTATTAAAAACATATAATATGGCATGTAAATATGTTTTAATGTTACATATAGTTCAATTAATTACATATTTTAATAAATTAAAATATAAAATCATTTAATTTTATTTTTTTGGAAAGTTAAAAATGTTGTAGTTATTGGTAATACATCCTTGCTATTATAATTATTTATAAAAAGTGAATAATTCATTACCATTAAGAAATACAAATATGTACTCGTGTAAGCAGTAATATCATGATGTTAGTATGATATAAGCAATTATATAAGCAGTGATCTCATAATCCACCCCATCCACTTAACGTGTTAGTATGTTGTGATATAAGAAATGATCTCATCATCCACTTATTTTCTCTATAAATAGAAGATCACTTGTCATTTGTAAATAAAGTGAGTTCAAGAAATAAAATAATTACTTGTTTCTCTTTCATAATTTAAACTCCTTTTCGCTATTATATCTTCAATTCTTTCTATTATAGTAATTATATAGTGTAAATGATATATGTTTTGGCATGATTTTATAATATTATACTTATGTTTTGGATATCTTTAGAAGATTTGATATTCAAAATGAACCATATTTCATGTTGAGTTTTGTTTCTGCCTCTTCAAGGAAAGGGAGCAAATTGAGTTAATTTAGAGCAACTTTACAAGACGTAAAGAAAGACTTAAGTGGTTACTAGTTCTGTTCTGCTATGCCCCATTATGTTTCTCATTAAATCCACAATCTTAGGAACATAGCAACTACATGACAACTTATTTGAGTCGTATTCTAATAGGTTCCAGTTTCGTTTCTCCTTGCTCACCCTACACACTATCGTATTCAACCAATGTTTGCCAAAATGAGGTATGCTATGTCCTATTTTGGCAATGATGATCTACGCAAAAGTTAGAGAATATGATGATAAGCAACAAAGTATGTACGTAGATCCGTGCTAGAGTCATTTTGACATTAAAATTTATGGTTTTAATTACTAAAACAGGAGACAGTTGGAAAGAAAGGAGTTTTTAGGCCATATAAGAGTTTGAAAGGTAGAAGAGTCATTTAGAACCCAAAAACAATAAGGAAAGATAAAGGAAAAGTCAACATTAGAGGAAGAGCAAGGATGTCAACGAGATTCTCAAGAATTCAAGACTAGGACTTGTGATAATGACTTCTTTATATTTTATCCTTTCTCATTTCTATTGTCATTTTTATTTATTCATGATCTAATTAGGATATACATTTAGCTAGGATGGACCCTAGGATGTAACGTTTTATATTGATCCTTTGATTTAATGAAATACCTAATTTGCTTGAGATTTATCCATGTTCTTATATTGATTTAATTAAAGGAACAAAAGTTGAAGTTTCAATTATTTGATTCATACATTGAGACTGAGAGACGATGTGTATGGTTAGATCATACCATAACTAATGAGGGTTAAGTGAGTTACTAGAGAGAGGATTGCATAATCTTTCTAGGTTAGGATAAAACCTATCATGACAATTCACAAATTGGATTAAAGCGTTCTTAGATTGTGATTGACTTATTTTGAGTTAGTGTCAATATTATTCTACCGCAAGTGCACAGGACAACCATAGCTAATACTGGCAAATATGGGTCAATCTCATCAGGACAGTGAGTACTAGTAAAAAACTAGAGCTTTTTTTGCATCGGTGGATGAAGAATTGCGAACATAAGAATTTCTGGTTGATCATGTTCCCAGAAAAAAGAGACTTTCAAGAAAGGATACGACAAATAACATAAACAAGCAATACGTTTAAATCAAAGAATTGTGAAATCACTAAGTTAATTATTGATATCAAATGATTAGTATTTAGGTTTCGAATCTTCCTAAAGTTTTAACTGATCTTTTGACATGCAATTTTGTTGATGATTAGTTAGACAGTGGAGACTCCTAAGATATGTTAGTAGCTGACCTTAAGTCTACCAACAACTAATCCTAAGGTTTCTAACCAAATTACCCAGGTTAAATTTTATAGGATTGCGTTACCGTTTTATAAATCCATCTATTAATTTTGATCTTAATCCAGAAGATTTATGTCATCCTATCTCTTGAGTTGCAATAAACTCTTTTCAATTACCGTGGATCTATTCAAACCTAGGATTTCTTAATCGTTACATTTGAAATTATATTATGGTCCAATATTTTTGATTACTGGAACATAAATAAACAGATAATTGGATCGTAACAAATCAATCAATCAATTACATTAACAAAATAATCAACACACGTTAAGGTATCCAAATAGGGTTCATCTAACCTAAATACTAATGGAAAATTTTGATACATATTGGCGAATACGAAATCAGATATAAATATACAAAAAACTAAATTGAAACACAACAAAATCATAATTCTAAATCTCCTCGATTGTCTCTATCGAGTATTTCGGCAGTATAGATGTCTAATCTTGTATTCTGATGGATTCCTCAATAAAATCCTCGAGTCTCTCGCCCTTCTAGCTCCAAACCGCGTCTGGAAAACACAAAATGTTTCTTGCGACCTCCTCTCAATTGCCTCCGAAAAGTGTCTTTTATATGGAATTCTAGGTTTGGAATATCACAAAAGTGCATGACCTCGAAGAAGTGTATGGTTATAAGCATGCTCGTGCATCCCTTCAGATTGTTGAATCTTCACTTTACACCATGTTTTCATCTAAATTCTTCTCCTTTAAGTTTATGAAAGCAATTAAAATTTGTACATATATTTAAAATGAATTAAGTACCAAATATATACCAAAAGTAATAAATATCAAGCGAAAACACATCAAATATGGGATAAAAATATGCTCAATTATCCATTTATCAAATATTCCCACACTTAAGCTTTTTCTTGTCCTAAAAAAAATTATAATCAAAATTATAAATTTTACAACATCATTCTGTTGTCAATTTCAACACGTCCATTTATACTATACATTATCATATCCTATTAAATTAAATTAACATACAATCACAGTTAAGTTGTCCTAAAATTAATTTCCTAAGTAATATTAATAATAATCACATCAACAATCACATTGAAATCAAAAGAATATCTCTTTACACCCTCACCAAGATTTCGTTCAATGCACTCAAGTGTTTTGGGTGAAAAAGTATCAAAACTCTCAATCCATGCATAGTAGAATTCTTACCATATGCTTGGAAAAAAATCGCATCTCCACCACTTATATACAAACTAGAAACAAAAATCAAAAAGTCTTTGTGTAGGTTGTCATGAGGCTTAGGTACAGTATGAATGAGACAATAAAAAGAGTTTAAGTGAAGGAAATTTACTCAAAGAAATATTAAAAGACTTGTTTACAAAATACATAAGTCCATTCATCATAAATCTAATGGTACCACATATTTTTCATATACATGCTTTTTTTGGATTTTCATAATAAACCATTTCGAGCATTCAGTATCACAATTCAACAGATATTGGACCTTTCACAAATTTCAAGTCTCAACAAATAAATAAAGTAAATACTTCAAGGTTCAAAATAATAAACAGGTCTTCAAAGAAAAATAGGATAAAGGTTAATATATGGGTTTAACCAACGGAAAAGGTTAAGGCTCAACTTGGTTATTCCTAAAGGTAAATTTTTGGATATGGTGATTTAAAAAAAAAAAGCTAAAGCAAGTTGTTCAATCTAAATGCCTTCATCATATCAATGTTTCTAATTTAACAAATATGGTTTTAACATGCTTCAAGAATTATCTTACTATACAAGACATCACACACATGAAAAAATAACAAGAGCTTTAAAAATTTTGAAAATTTACTCTTAGGCTAAAAAACTCACAAAAAATTTGGTTTGTATATGTATAAATAATATGCAATTTCATTCAACTTGAAAATTTCAATGATTATGAAAAATATGACTTAGAAAACTTTTTTTTTTCAACTGTCATCCTTTTGCACACCAATTCAAAACAATAATTTAATGAGGACATATAGTATTCATGGATAAATTCAATCAATTCAAGATATTAGTTAATAAAATTTATAATCAGGATTATAATAAGCTTGAAGAAATTAGTTAAATGTTCATTAACCCACACTTAAAATTGGACATTATCCTCAATGTACATAATACACGTAGATATGCAAGTGAGAGGGTTGTTTGCTACTTTCCTGATTGTGGTTAACAGGCCTCTCTCTTGAAATGACTAGGCAGCCTGCCTGGTACCTCATGATGGCCCTCCAGTCAATATCTAATCCAGTTGGAAATTCTAGTGGATCTAAGCCTAATGCCTTTTTAACGAAAAGCCTTAACTCAACATTAATAAATATAAATAGTAAAGTTTTTTTTCAAATCATTTTATTAAAAATTTCGGCAATATAATGGCTACATTTTTTATATTTCCAAAATTTCCAAAGCCCCTGAAAATGTTCAAAACGCTTTTATATTCACACAAAATTCTTCACTGCAAATTTTGGACTTCAAGTGCATGTATATTGACTTATCGGTTTGACTGATTATTTGAAAAACCAGTCGACTCTCTGATAAATTGACCGATTTTTATACACAGAAGTTATTAAATAAAACCGAATCTGACAAATAGCCGGTTTAGATTATTTTTGGTCGAACTGACTGGTCCGGTCTGATTTTTAAAACCTTGGTTACTAGGTTATAGTGGGACACTATTGTCTCATAGTTTGTTACATTTTCTTGTGTATAAAAATCTGGTTCGTAGATGAATGCAGTGAACTTTTTCCAGCTCAATTTCTTGCCTACCACTTGTATATTAAAAGTTCTCTTATATTTTTTATTCTCATCAGTAGACTATTCTCTCACATTTGGTATTAGAGATGAGTTATATTTCCAAATGGCCAACAATCATGCTAGAGTAGACCTCAATTCCAATTTTTCAAGTACTAACTACGATGTATGGAGTACCAAAATGAAGACATTCTTTCTATCATAAGAACTATGAGATTTGGTGGAGAATTGGCTACAATGAAAATGGGACAACAATTTATAATGTTAGAGAACTTCGAAAGAAAGATGCCAAAGCCTTATTTTTCATCCAGCAAGTAGTGGATGATGTAATTTTCCCCTGGATTGTTGTTAACACAAAGTCAAAAAAAAGCTTAGGATGCATTGAAAATGTTTACCAAGGGAGTGCAAAAGTGGTAACAGTTAAACTTCGAACTCTTTGTAGAAAATTCGAATGTTTATTTACGAAAGATGGAGATAGCTTGTCTAAATATATTTCCACCATGATTGATGTTGTTAATCAAATAAGAAAATATAGTGAAATTTTAAATGAACAAAAGGTGGTTGAGAAAATTTTTAGGAGTTTACCTAAGAAATATGATCATATTGTGGCTGCAGTTAAAGATTCAAAAGATCTGTAACTATTAACTGTTGATGAATTATAGGGGTCTCTTTATTCTCATATAGAATGAAGAGATATGATAATGATTACATTGAGAATGTTTTTTACAATAAGATACAAATTTCATAAAATAGAAAAGATGTTATTGAATCAAGCAATAAAAGTAACTTCAACAATCACCTGTTGGACATTCCTTATGAGGAAGAAGAGGAGTCAAAAGCGGTGTTCGATCTAACGGGAATAACTAACAGTTTAGAAGTACTAAAAAAGTGAAAATGGAAGACAAAAACAATGCTACCATTGCAAGAGAAAGAAGAAGATGAAAGTGAGAGTCTCTTCCTTGCATGTTTTCATCTAAATAAAGTAGTGAGAGTCTCTTCCTTGCATGTTTTTCATCTAAATAAAGTCCTCTGAAAATTTGGTACATCGACATTAGCTATAGTAATTGCATGATAAATGATTTACAACTTCTTACAAATTTGGATGAATCTATGACTAGTCGAATTACAATGGCTGATGGAATAATATGTATGGCATAAGGAAAAGGTATTGTGATGTTGAATTCTCTTTTCATGAATTGTATTCAAAAAGTACTGTACGCTCTTGATTTGGATTCAAATTTGTTATGTATGGGGAAATTTATGATGGATGGTTATTCATTTATTTTTGAAGATTCTACTTACTATGTGTTTAAAGATAAATCAAAGAGATTCTTGCTTGGTATTACAACTATGACAAAAATAAGATTTTTCCTTACATTGTTAATTTTGATGAAAAACACGCATTGAAGCGAACATTGACTTACGAGATTGACTTTGGCATCGTAGATATGGTCATTTGGGTTTTAGAAATTGAATTCTCATGTTAAAAAAGAGTTATGTCCGTGGGTTGCTAGTGATTAAAGATGTAAATGAGATATGTGAAAGTTGTGTAGTTAGGAAGCAATATCGCGACTTTTTTCCAAAAAGGCAAGCAAGAAGATCTTCAAAACTAGCAGAGCTAATTCATACCCATGAGGATACTTTCCCTCAACATCAATATGTATTTCTTAGTATTTGTTGATGATTTTAGTCGAATGACATGGGTTTATTTTCTCAAGGAAAAATCATAAGCTTTTTCTATCTTTAAGAAGCTCAAAACATACATTGAGAAACAAAGTGAGCAACTAATAAAGACCTTGAGAACAGATCGTGGGGGAGAGTTTTTCTCTTAGGAATTTCATAATTTTTTTGAAGAATGTGGGATTCAAAGACAATTAACAACCAGTTATACACCATAACAAAACGGCATCGTAGAAAGGAAGAATCACAACCTTATAGAGATGGGAAAAGTATGTTGAAAGCCAAAAATCTTCTAAACAATTTATGCGCAAAAGAAATTCATACAACAACCTACATTTTAAATCAATCTCCTACAATAACTTTAAATCAACAAACGTCATTTAAATCACGGTATGGTTGGAAGCCTAAAGTAACTCGTTTAAGAGTTTTTGGTTACATTGCATTTGTGCACATTCAATCTCAAAAAAGAGAAACATTAGATGATAATAGCATCAAATTTACTTTCATGGGTTATAGTAACAAAACAAAAGGATAATGTTTTTATAATCCTCTAAAAAAATTGGTAATAAGTTGTAATGTTTTTTATGAGAAAAATAATTGGGAATGGAATAATATGCAATTAAATTCAGGAACATCACTTGAAGACAACGAATCCCTTAATGCTCCCATAACAAAAGAAGTTCAAAATGGAGGCTCCAATCTTTCTACACCAAACAGCTCTCAATCATCTACATCAACAGAAAGCCAATCTAATGTCTTAAAGTTGTCTTAACCAGACTCTTCCTCATTAGATTCACCACCAAGAAAATGGGCATCCGTGCAAGAAATTTGTAAAAGCACAGAATAATGCCAACTTACTCAAATTGAAGAACCAATCTACTTTGAAGAAGCAAGAAAGTCTAAGGAATCACATGCAATAATGGATGAAGAAATGAGAGCCTTAGAAAGAAACAAGATGTTGGATCTACTGGATCTTCCAAATGGGAAGAAGCTGTTAGGCTAAAGTGGTTCTACAAGATTAAGTTCCATGATTACAAAACTATCCAAAAATAAAAGGTAAGACTAGTTGCATTTGGGTACATGCAACGAGAAACGTTAGACTTTGAAGAAACTTTCTCTGCAGTAGCAAGATTTGATACAATACGCACTATTCTAATTACTTGAAAGGTTTATCAGTTTGATGTGAATTAGTATTCCTACATGGAACCTTAGAAGAGGAAGTGCATGTTCAACAACCGAAAGGATATGAGATTGTAGGTTATGAAGACAAAGTATATTGTCTGAAAAAAAGCACTATATGAACTGAAATAAGCACCTTATCCCTGGTATGGAAGAATGGATGGAAATTTATGTAAAAATGGTTTTTAGAAAAGTCCAAGAGAGTCAACTTTGTATATGAAAATTAGAGATACTGTTGAAAATCATTTATTGGAAATAATTAATCGGATCAATAAGTTTTTTAATGAACTTGATGTAGTTCCTAGCATCATTCAAGCCAATAATGTACGACAGAACATTAAAGCCATTGGGCATGCAAAATGAGCTAAGATCTCATCAAAGATCCAAGTATGTATTTAGAAAAAAATTTCTTAATTATGATGATAATTAAAACGAAAATTATGAGATTTAAGCAAGTGCTCTCTATAAAGAATCTTGTAGAATTTTGTCATTAATCCAATGTTCCAGCAATAGTATAATCGTCATATGATGATAAGGTATGAGATACTTAAATGATTGGCTTAGTGTAAGTGGGAGATTATTCGTTTATGTCCTATAGTCAATCGCTTTATTGTAGTTTAGTCATAAAATATTTAAAGGCATTCTTTATCTTATACATATTTAGATGTTCATGATAAATTCCATAGGATAATTATAAATTGTAAATGAAATTATAATTATGAAATTCATATGACATTTATATATTATCCGTAAATTGTTCCTAGTTATTGTTGTATTAAAATTGGACATTAGTAAGACATTAAAAAAAACTAGCACACGTTTTGTCTTCTGTTATGAAAGAAGTAGTCAATATCATAGGTTAAAGTATCAAGATACTTAAACAAACATGTAGATAGTTGTTAGAGAACAAGTTCGCTGAACTGACCTAATATGAGAAATCCATTTTAAACAATTTAGGGATATTTTGTTCCTTATGAAAGAAATAGTCAATCTCATTAGCTAAAATCTTAACGTTTGTCTCTATGTTGATGATTTGATCAAAACAAATCTAGAAATTAGTAAAATAATTTGTTTAAATTTAAATTATTATTTACATTTAATACATGCATAGATTTGTGTAAATATATTCTTAAAGAAAGTAGTAGAGTACTTTAATATTTTAGAATAATATCTAATATGGACAAATTTTAAAATAATTAAAATATACTAATAATTTAAAGTTTTTTATATATACATTTAAATTAATATAGAATTATTTTACCAAAATTTATCACATGTCAAATTCTAATAAATAAATATGCTTATCTTATGAAGTGTGCAATCATAGTACTGGCCTTAATTATAGAATCAAAATCTTATATTATATTAATATGTTTACTTAGTTTGATTGTTTAATTAAGTAAAAACAAGTTGCTTAAATTTAATCAGATATTTATTGACCTATTTTACCAATTCAATGCGATAATGTGTTAATAAATACTAATACAACGATCAGTCTAAATTTTTAGAGGTGACGTTCATTCCAAAAAAAATGCTAAAATTTCACAAATTTTTGTGTTCTAAAACTTCCAAAGTTAACACAAAAAAGTCACATGGCATCCTCTAAAGATGGTGAAATTTAAAGGGTTAATTACAAAAAAAAAGATCAAAATTTTCTCAATTTTTCAATTATAGCTTGAAGTTTAAAAAGTAGCAATAAAATGTCCAAACTTTTAATTTTTTTAATTTTAGCCCGACGTTAGTCTCATCGTTATCTTTACTGACATGACACTGCCACCTATTAGGAGACCCTCATTAATTAGACACGTCAACATCATTAGGAGAAGTGAGTTATATTAATGAAGCGATGTCGTTTCTTTATGATAATAAAATGACGTAAATTCTTTTGGGTTTGCAACTTTCTTCATAACTCTCTACATTGTCTTTTTCTTCCCTGGAATAGTTAATGATGGTGCTTCACCAGAAACATTATTTCCACCTTTATTTGAAACAAGAACCTCTGAAGATCCCACAACTCTACCTTTTCCAAGAAAAGCATTGGTCGCACCAAAAATGGGTACATCATTAGGAACACCTGTTAAATTATCCAACTTTTCACTCTATCATTGGAATTTGTAAGTGATGAACTTGAAAATTCCTTAGTTAGTACTAGCCCTTCCCTAATTTTACTCTTCCTAGGTGTCAAATATGTAGAAGGAATCCGCCCAAAATTAGGTATTGGACCTCGAACTTTTTCTTGAAAATTTGATTTATTAAATGAAATTAAATGAGGAATTGGTGGTGTTTAATGTTTTATTTGGGTAATGT
>JANKOD010000193.1:24381484-24392734 GCA_026284645.1 Erythroxylum acuminatum | reverse complement strand
ATATTTCTTCCCCAGTTGATGAGCTTGATTGGCTATATCTCTCAATCTTTCATGAAAATCTCCAATAGTCTCATTCTTATCCATCTTCAAACTACACAGCTAACATCTGTAGTTTTGAATCTATCACAGATTTAGACCCTTCATGAATAGTCTGCAACATATCCCACGCTTATTTAGCTGATTCACAGGCTGAAATCATGGAGAAGCATCCCTCATCAACTGCACTGAATATCGTATGAATTGCTTGTGAATTTTCGAGTGCACTTTCTTCTTTGACTCTTGTCCATTCAGATGAATCTTTTTGAACTGCCTCTCCTTTATCATCAATGATCATCGGATGCATCCAACCATGTACTACCGAATGCCAAGCTCTCGTGCCTTGAGCTTGGATGAAGACTTTCATCCGTGATTTTCATGCAGGATAATTAGAACCTTCCAATAGCGGTGGCCTGATAATCGATGCTCCTTCTCTTATGTCCATGTTCGCGAAACTAAGATCTGCACCAACTTGCTACCATGTTCTGAATCGGTAACCTTTCTCTGATACCAATTGAGAAACCCAAAGTTTAGTCGTTTCGCAAACTTTTCGATGCGTTTCTAGCAAACAAAAAAAATCATAAAAATTAAAAGAACCAAAAATAAATTAACATCAAAAAATTGGTAACGCAGTTTGGCACACCTTGCCTACGTTTGCTGGGCCCTCACCCAGCTTAATCACTTTCACCGAAGTACAATAGATTTATGCAAGGCTTTACTGAGCTGACACCACTCAACCCTTGACACTCTATCTCAACCTCACTTCCCGTGAAAGAATTTTACACTCAATAGTACGACCACCTCGTTCTAACCTCAACAAAGGATTTACACTCACTGTTTAATAATAAAGATAATTAAACGAACAACTCAAGTAATTAAAATAACTAGAAACAAAGACGAATACACTTGAGATTAAAAAAAAGAAAGACTTCCCTATGAATTTATCTCCTCAAAATAACCCAGCTAAAAACTTTCTTCATAGTTGATTATTTCTTCAAAAGAATAAGTTAAGGTGTTCCTTCGAGTAACAACCAGTCCCCACATCACCGAAAATAATATTCACCTTACTGACAAAACAACCTCACCATGGCACACCCAGAAAAATACGGTAACCACCTATATTCATTAACATGCGCAGCCTGTTGTATTTTTCTTCACACACACCAAAATAAAACTTGTTCAACCAGAAGCACACATCCACACAAACTGTCGTACATACAGCAACCAGTTTTAGCGACCCTCGCGTGTTTTTAATAGACTTCTATCATCAACCAAGTATGTGAGCAACACCACTTCTAAAGATCCACGTGGGCTTCCTCAACATTATACCAATCAAACACCAGACACACTATACAACCACATAAAATCAAGTATGCAGCCAACCCAGCTTATTTTCAAGACATATGTAGCCTCAACTGCGTATTTTATCCACACACACACCTTCTGCCTTATGTCAAACATAATTCATAATCCTTAGACCACCAAACACATGTGCGCAACTAGCCTCTCCAATTTTCTCTACAAGTGATCCAAAATTCTCAAGCAGTAATACATACACACGTTATTTTCCCTAGTGTCCTGCTTTTGATAGACTTCATGTTAAAACCCAATCTATAGATGCATGGTTTGGATAGACTTCAATTAAAATACAATCTCTACATCTGCTGCATATTTACCTGTATGATTTAAACTTCTATTAAAACACAATCTCCACCTATCTTCATCAATCTATATAATAATTTTAATTTTCTTATATGTCCAATTCAAAATGCCAAAACTAAACACAGAATATATAGAATATATTCTAACAAATAGTATTCAAGTAAATACTTTCTTGCAAAAGTTTGATAAAGTATCTCCAAAACTATTTTAATTCAAAGATGCTGAGATGCATGAGCTAAAAGATTCTTGTTACAATCTTATACTTTTTTATATATCAGAAAATATATCCTAATAAAAAGTTCAGTGCTATTTTATTTTACTAACATTACTAATTTTTGTCTACTAGACGCATTTTCCCTCAAATGATCACCTCTCCGTACACATCCAATGAAGCTTGAAACTTAGTGGATAAGGTAATTACAAATATTAAGAGGTAAAAAATCAAATAAAAATTAAACATAAACTTTGAACGCACTTTCTATCATCCATTTGCATCGCCTGATGCAGACGTTATATAAAGTTTCTATGTTATACACGCTTTAATATGGTTACTCACTTAAGTACAATTTAATAAAGACTAATGGCAGGTATTAGTTAGAAACCAAGTAAGGCAATAATGGACACAGATCCAGAATGATATATAGAAAGACGTATTATTTAAATCTCCAATGAGCACTGAATAACTGAAAATGACAATTTAGATAAAGTCAGTAACTGAATATGAAAGTTCTCGAAAGTGTTGGTTAATTATAATTCTGCCTGAGGAAGTTGTTCTTGAGAAACTTGGAGGAGCCATCGAATTTGGATTGTTTCAATAAGTAGGATGAAGAATTGGTAGCTCCAGGCAGAACATTGTACACGACCAGTGGGCTTCTTACCACATAAACATCGTCTTTCCAAACGATCGCACCCGATACTATTGGTTGCTGGGAAATAACTGGACCATTGACGCTAACCCGGAATGTTTTTGTCTCTCCAGTGTTGGAAAATGTCAGGACTGGTGGATCCACAGTGACCTTAAACAAGCTTGGAATGTTCCAGCTGGCAGTGTAAGTAGAATTTGGTGAGCCAACATTGGTAACAGTCCTAGTAAAGACTGCGTTAATTGGCTGGCCATCTTCAACAGCCAAAGCAAATGATGGGTAATTCAGATCCCAAGCTCTTCCTGGTACTGTGCTATTGCAATAGCTGCTATTATCACCTGTAATCAATCTAATGTCCGTGGTGTTGTAACCTTGTTTACATAGGAAATTTATGTAATCCGCTTCTGAAGTGTTATAAACAAGACCAGGTTGTATTGCTGCTGTTAGATTGATATGACCCGATCCGTAAGCAAATTCAAGCTCGGGATGCTTGTTTGGATCAACTACAAAAGCTGTTCAAAGCGAAAATACCCCAAATGGGCACATCAGTGGATCAGACATATATATTGAAACATAATTAATGCACCAAAAGAAACTGGAAACTTTGTTCACCTGTGGTCATGAGGGCTGATTTAATGGCTGCCGGAGACCAGTTGGGATGAGCAGCCTTCACGTGGGCAGCGGCGCCACTGACATGAGGACAAGACATGGATGTGCCGGAGATTATATTGAAGTCTACACTCCTTTTGTCATCAAAGTAGATTGAAGGAGGTGCAATAGGCGACCAAGCAGCGAGGATGTCCACGCCAGGAGCAGTGAGATCAGGCTGTTATCATTCACTCATAAAAAACATTCAATATAATGCTTCACAATGGAGAGATAGTGAAACTTAATAAACTAAAGCTCTCTCGTTGACAAATGATGATTACCTTGAGAATATCTGGTGTGATAGGATTAGGTCCTCGTGAAGAAAATGATACAACAGAAGGTGCAACAAAATCCTTCCAAGTCTCACCAATTAGAATAGTCGCAGTTGGATTCCTGAAACAGTATCTTATGGTCTTAGTTTAAAAAAGAAATGCATTAGCTTACTAACTATACATTGTCATTAGAGAAAGAAGATTGAGGTTAATTTACTCCGTGAATCTGATGTACTCCAAAATCTTTTGGGCGTCTTCGGTACTGATTACTGTTGCTGGAAGAGGGTAGTTGAAAGCAAAATCAGAGGCGAATGAATCTGCCATTATGACTCCTACACCATTAGATAATAAAATGGCAGAACCATCACTGAGGGATTCGCAGAAAACAATTTTTCCAGACACTTTATCGGAGTTGAGGGCACCAGGATAACAGTATCTGGCGATATCTGTGTCAGCTCCTGCAGAGTAGTTTGCCGCATCTCCTCCCCATACCAGTGAATACGAGGTTCCATTCAGATTGAAGCTGTTAATTGAATTTCCCTGCCATTTTGCCATATCATAAAGTTACGTCTGTGAAACAACATATAGCATATCATATACGTAAAAGATGTATAACAAATAGCATGTAACCCACAAGATAGATTTGTCCATTTCCAATAACCACTTGTGAAACAAATTTCCTGTCAATAGTGCTGGCAGCCACTGTCAACGACCAAGGTGAGTAATTGGAAACCGTATATGGATCAGGCCCTGAATTGCCCGCAGAATTGGAAGTGAGAATGCCACGTCTCATGGCATGGAAAGCACCAATAGCGATCACATCTTCCATATAAGGGACAGGCCGACGAGAACCAAGGGACACAGATATAATGTCAACACCATCGGCAATGGCGTCGTCAAATGCCTTAAGGATGTCGACACTAGAGCAACCGAATGACCAACAAACTTTGTAGACAGCTATCCTTGCATTGGGCACTCCACCTCTTGCTGTTCCTTCGGCTAGTCCATAGTAGCTTGCACCTGATACCTCCCTTCCAGCTGCTGTTGAAGCAGTATGACTTCCATGTCCCTCGGTGTCTCTGGGAGATATGATGTCGGAATTTTCACTTGAATTGTGGCTTTTGTAGTACCTGGCTCCGATGATCTTACTGCATGTTGAAATAGTGTCTCATTAGTTAGGGGATGAAGTTCATTGTGTTTAAGTTGTCATTCAAACCCTACAGATGGTTTCGGAAGATCTTGGATAGGTGTAACTGACTGCTTAAATTTAAAGCTCACTTGTTGCAGGTAAAGTTGACATTCTGACAAGTCCCTTTCCATTTAGCAGGTGGAGCAGTCATATTGTAATCACTGAAGCTCGCAGATTCTGGCCAAATTCCTGTAGCATAGAACATTGGGTATCAGCAGCCAATCATCTTACAAAACCTTGACAAACTGAAGCAACTGAGTATAGAACTCGAACCTGTGTCTAAAAGACCGACGATGACATCTCCTTCCTGAGGAGCTAGTAGGTTGCTTTGGGATTCGGAGAAACTCATGAAGTTCCACGACCTTGTCGTGTGAAGCTTAAGTATCTGATTGGGTATCAAAGATATTACTCCTTCCATTTCTGCACCCAACTTTCATGTTACCACGCCGTATAAGTAGCAAGTTAAATTTACCATTTCTAAGTGAAGTAAATATAATACCTTTCATTTTTTCGACCTCTTCATCTAATAACTTAGCCGCAAATCCATTGAAGCTCCTTTCGTAGCTATAAAGTAGCGACTCTCTTGCTGAAAAAGTACTGCAAATTTAAAAACATGTCGATAATTAATATTGGGTTATAAAATTCGACCACGAAAGGTTGATAAGTGATGATTAACTAGTGGCTGTGCCTCCAAGGAGGAACACTGAAGCATTGCTGAATGCTAAATATATAGGAGCTGTAGGCTTAATTAAATCAATTTTCACAAAAGCAAAATGTTATAATTCTAGGCAACTTGAATTCTTAAAAATTTTAAACGTTGGAATTAAGCTGATGGAGTGATAGAAATAGGATTATATTTCGACCTTCCAAGTACAGTTTGTAGTATGGAGTGATGAGCCTCGGCAGCAGAATAACTTCCCCGCGGCTTGTCGCCCATGTATATAATGTGAACCTACAAAGTGTCCACAACAACTTTTAGCACATCTTAATCATGCATAGACTACTTCAAAACGAATTATAACACGTAATGGCTCCACCTTCCTCTCATCGCCAATTCCATGCACCAGAAATGATGCAAGCAACAGTGGGTAGAGAACCCAAACCATAAATCTTCCTGTCTTGGCCATCGAAACCCACTCCTGATTCGTCTGTGGAAGTTGGGTTGGGTTTGATACTTCTTGCTCAATGTCAAGCCCCAGTATATATACCATCAAATTTGACTTGTAAGAATCACACAATCTCGTCTATTGCGAGCTTGCCGGCATGAGGCGGCTTTTGTCTGTATCTTATTATGTAAAGATCCATGAGCAGCTGTGTTTTTATCTGCTATCAAAAGACATTGTTGTGCACGTCAATTTTCGTCTCGTTTTGCTGCCTCTTGTCCTAAACTGGTCATAAAATACACTAGTCGTTCAACTCGAAAACATTGTCAGATTTGCCAAAATAAACATTGTCTGGTTTTGCAGTAAATTTCTTATTATGTACTGTCAATATTTCTCTGAGATATCATTTCTAATAGCTTATTCCTCCTCTCTCTTTGATTGTTACTAACTACACGACTTCTTACTATGTACTGTCAATATTTCTCTGAAACTTGAAAAGTGAAGTTGAAGGATCGAACCGCTCTCATGTATGGAGCCGTTTAAAATTTGAGGCTAAAGTTTTGCTTCCCGCAAGGGACCTACCTGACTCGAGCATAGATTAATCTAGGTATGATTGGCTTAAAAGTACCTTTCTACAATTAGAACCCTCCTAAATCACCTCGAGTGCACCCAAAAAAAAAATTCTCTGAGATATCATTTCTAATAGCTTATTCCTCGTCTCTCTTTGATCGTTACTAACTATACGACCTGCAAATATATAATAAGAAATTTAACTTAATAAAAAAATTTAAAATTATTTTTAAAATTTTTATATTCCATATAATCAATTTCAGGAAAAAAATTTATGTTACTCAAATTTATCTGAAACAACTAAAAATAGATAAGAGAAATGAAATGAGATTGTTTTCATCGTTAATAAAAACTCTTTATATATCATAATTTTATAACTTCAGAAAAAATATTGAAAAGATAAATAAAGAAATAAATTATATTTTTTGAAATTTTAAAATTAAAAAACAAATATTATTTTAATTAGAAAAATTAAATTAACTAAAAATAAATAACAAAAAAGTATGATCTAAAATTTGAAGTTAAATTAAAAATGGATAATACTTTTACAAAAGAAATTCTCTAAAACAAATAACTCGTAAAAACATATCTGGTTAAGAAAAAAAATGGACAAAAGAGAGTGTAAAAATTCAATACTTATAAGGACTAAAATTTAATTTAAAAAGATTATGAAAACATAAGAAAAATAATATATTTCAAAATAATTACGCTTCCTTTTTATGCCATGATTCTTATTTTAATAGGTTAATATTTAAGGACTTAAAAGTATGTTGATCGAGGGATAAGAAAGAATTTGTAAAATATTTAAGTGGCTATGTTCCTAGCAGAATGAAGGGGAAAGGTTATTTTGTGTAGGGGATAATAAATTAAAATGTCCTTAATTTTTTAAATATTTGTATTTTATTGATAAATTTTTTAAATATTTTAATCTCGCAGAAATAAGATTAAAATATCATTTTTATTGATGTGATATATAATTGCATAAGAAATAGTTTTGATCAAATTTTTGCGAATTTTGAAATGTGAAAATTATTAAAAAAAATAACACTGAATTGAAAATTTTTAAGAAACACTATTAGATAGGTCGACCATACTAGGCCCAGTACTCGGCCCAGACATCGACGGCCCATTCGTAGGTAGTGGTCGCCTATGCAAACGTAAAGACCTAAACCTAGCAGATATTCCATATATAATGTACTACTTTGCAATGATACAGGTACGACATTGCAACCCTAATTTTCTCTGTTCTTAGCAACCAAAACTCTCTCAAAAAGATTAACTTGAACGTCGGAGGGGCCTGTCAGTAGTCAACTCCCGGCGTGCCTTATTTGTTTTGCAGATGTTCTTTAGCTTAAGACAATCAGGATCATGGATCCAAGCAGCAACGTCCAACCCCATCAAGTTCAGGAAGAACCAACTATATTTTTAGTTTGATATCTTTTTAGTTAATAATTTTATTGCACATTTATGATTATTATATATTCGGTTGTCTTTCCCACTTCATATAATCCTCAAGAACATGTCCCTTGGGCAATGTCCTTGGCATCCCCGCCTTGGAAGAGCCTCGTATTGGCAAAATTCGTCTTATTTTAATTTTATATATTTGGTCCCATCGTTTGAAATACTTCCAATAACCTCTTCTGCTGTTTAACTTTTTTATGACCAGTTTTAGTAAGTTTCATAAACATAATATACATATTTTGACGTACAGTTTGTCACTGCATGATTTCATAATAAATGCTTTGTTAATTTTTATTATATAATCAAAAATACATCTACAATTTATATGTTAACGTTTATGGCCATTTTTTGTTTATTATATGCTAGCTATTCTTATATATACACATCAGCATTTGATATGCACAAAGGGGCACGCAAAGTCCATAAGCTAAAACAAAAGTGAGCTAGCAACAATCTGGCAAGGGTACGAAAGCCTCTACTCCCGATCAACGCCCACTCTTTTGTTTATTGCTGAAAATTTTAAATTTCTGAAATATTATTTAGGGAGTTACGATGATAATGATGTAATTGATATTTACGAGTGTTAACTTAATTTTCAAACCTGATTAACTATTTTTTGAAAATTTTAAAATTAGTTATAAGATTGGGATTCAAATATAAAATTTCTAAATTAATAAGAGATCTATCATTTTTAACCAATTTCTTGAATCTTTTAAATTTTAAAATTATTAAATATTAATTAGGTCCTATTTTTTAAAAAATTAATTAAATCTTTATCATTAATTATAAAAAATATTAAACTTTACTCAATCTTACAATACTAGCTTGAATTAAGGAAAAAAAAAAGATAATGAACGCTAAGGGGCCGTTTAGTTCTACTTTTATTTTTCTGTTGTTGTTTTTGGTTTCGGTTTCCTGTTCTTAATTTTTGTTTTTTCCTTAAAAAAAGGAAAACTTTTTTGGTTAAAATTTGTAATATAAAAACTACAAATAAAAACTTGTTTGGTTAAGATTTGTAATAAAAAACTGAAAATAAAAATATGTTTGATTTTATTTTCATATTTATATTTTTTTAATTATACTATTACGTGTAATAATTATAATATAATATAATATATTTTTAAATTAATTAATTATTTAATTAATTTTTTTTCTTCCCACAAAATTACAGTACCTATTGTTCTGATCACAACTTCACAGGCTTTGTGAACCCTTAAAGCTTTGGAGATAGATACAAATATAAACCCTTAAAACTTTCCATTTGGTTAAGGTATGATTGTGAAATGAAGGAGGAAGATAAACCCACAGAGGACAGCCATTGTTATCCTCGTTTTTGGAGACACCCAATTATATATTCACGGGATATTAAGTTTTTGGTGCTTTTTCTTTACTGCTATCACATGTTCTTTTTTTCATATAATTATATTATTATTTAATAAATGTGAATTACGTAAAACCCTAATCTTCTCCTCATTAAGTTGTATTTTCCTTCTCATTGTCGCATTCTTCCTCGCCTAATCATCCATCGTGATGGAGTAAATATCACCTATTGCCAAAAGATGATTTTTGTTTCTAACTTTGTTGTTTACTGCAACTTCTCAACATTGCCTCAATATAAATTGAAAACTTAAAAGACTCTGGAGATATTATATCTTCTAGGTTACATTTATTGGCAGAAAAAGAAGCATAATGTAGCCCAACTCCTAAAATATGGGTATCTTGCCTTCTGTTACTTTTGTTTTATATGATTACTATAACTTTTCGACATAAGGCATTCATAGAGTTTTTTTACCTTTCCTTAAACAATTACAATAACTCACAAAAACATTCAACAAAACATGTTATTTGTTTATAAAAAGATTAAAAAGACATAATAAAAAACTCTTCCTTCAGAGCTAATTCACAATCCTCAATACTTTGATTGTATTGCAGCTAGGAACCTATATGATTGACATCATAGAAATGTGAAAATTGACTAGCAACATTAGAACCTAATCTTTTTCCTAGGGAAAGGAAGAAAAAAGGTAGAAAAAAACAAAATTTTCTAACACCAGTTGAACCTTACTTGTAGAATAGGAGATTATTTTTTAAATAACATAATGTTGTTGATTTATCAACAAACTACTTAGCCTAAGTGACTTACTTTATTTTCCTTAAATAGCAATACCTGTTTCAGAAACGAATTATGTTATATATGTTTGAACCGGATAAGGTAATGCAAGAGGATGTCCCTTTTGAAGGAAAATACTTCAGAGGTCTTTTTGATCCTACAATCCAAGCTAATAAAACTCCTACACTACCACAAGGCATTCTTTTGGGACTCAAAATCACAGGATACACTGGAGCCGACATCATTATGAGAGTGGTATGGATGACTCCCCATTTGGTCACTATATCAACTGTGTCATTAACAAAACTAAAGAACACAAGACAGAATTTTGTCTAAAGCTTGGATCCCCAAAACTATGGGCTCTGCCTTCAATATATAGAATATGTACAAATGATCAAATCTCGTAATTATTGGAACATCAAATAATATTCCCTAAATATCGTAGAATATTCTAATCTAAGGATGGTATGTAATTACAAAGAATATTACAGTGATACTATAAAATCTGGACAATATTACAGTGATATTATAGAATTTGGACAGATAACCCCCCCTCAAATTGATGTCGATGAATCAATCAACATCAATTTGCTAACAAAGAATTGTTGTTAAGCACGAGTGAGAGCTTTAGTGAGAATATCAACAATCTGACAATTTGTAAAGATGTGAGGAGGAGTAATAGAACCATTGTCAAACACTTCACGGATTGAATGACAGTCTACCTCAATGTGTTTCGTACGCTCATGAAATACATGATTGGCTACAATCTGAATAGCACTTGTATTGTCGGCATGTAAAGGAGTAGGACTAGATTGCAAATAACCCAACTCAAAAAGTAAACCACGTAACCAAGTAATTTCAGAACAAGCTGTCGATATAGCACGATATTCAGCCTCTGTTGAAGACTTAAAGACTTTGTCTTGCTTTTTACACTTCCAAGAAATCAAAGCATTACCTAAATAAACACACCAACCTGTAGAAGAACATCGCATATCGGGGCAACTAGCCCAATCAGCATCACTATAGGCAACAAGGTGAAGAGGAGAATTAAAAGGGGGAAAAAAAGCCCGTGGGTAAGAGTACTAAGAAGATAACGGATAATTCGCTTGACAGCGACCATATGTAAATGTCACGGTAAGGCCATAAATTGACTGCAAAAGATATATCAGGTCGAGTAATAGTCAAATAAACCAGACTGCCAACTAGTCATCGATATAATGTTGGATTGAGAAGGATATCACCTTCATCTTGTCGATATTTGACATTGACTTCCATAGGAGTATCAATTGGAGTATAATCTTGTAAGCCTGCAAAATTGATGATGTCACTAAGATAT
>JANKOD010000193.1:24365427-24381384 GCA_026284645.1 Erythroxylum acuminatum | reverse complement strand
GTGGAGGAGAAAGAGGGGTTGTTTGAAGTGGGCTAACTAATCGACAGTGGAGGAGAAAGAGGGGTTGTTTGAAGTGGGCTAACTAATATTTGGCAGACAAGCATCGGCAACTCATTCATGACGCACTCAAACAAAAGGAAACTTTTATGACTTAAAACCAGAAACAAATAAAATACTAAGAGTCTTACAGGAAGAGAGAATTACAAAGGGAAGCCTTACTGCTTCCTAAAGCCTAGGAAACAACTAAAATAAGAAACATTTTACTGCCATTGAATTTGACCATCAGTGACCATTGGCGATTGAACCGTTCTCTAGGATGATACTATCACCAGGCTTCTGAGCATAGAATCTTCTATACTTGGAGTCCACTTCTGTGAGATAGTACGTTCCTGGAGCCAACAAACTACAGTCTTTGCTTGTCACGAAGTCCTTGGCTCCATACCTGTGCTCCATCAATTTCAAAGTTTCTACAAATTTCTCTGGGGGAACCTGCAGGATAAACATGCTATCAATAATCCACTGTTCTAATTCTAACAATATCAATCATTATTTGACAAATTATCTTAGCAAAATTACCTCTTGTCTGGATTTCAGCTTTCCTCCAACATTCATCACCTTGGCAATATTTGGCAACGTAAATGGGTGCTGGCCTTCTTGTAGTTTCAGTGAAAACATTGTCGATGTCAGGCCACTTCCATACGAGAACATTATCACCCGCTTGCCTGTCTGAAAGTAATCGAAACAATGGCATCAAACTCAACTGGTGCTAAGGTGCAAAAACATTATTACTACACACTTACTGAATTCCTAAAGCTAGGATTTCAAATTATGGAAGACTGAAAAGACTTACCAACTCACTGTGCTTATTGTGAATAACAGAGGCAAGTGCTGCATAGAGAGATGCGGTGTACATATTGCCAACTTGCTTTGGTATCAAAGTTGTAGGTTGTACCTTCACATCATACAGAGGCTTGGCAACTACTTGTGATATCTGATAGATGCATCACAAATAGTGATTATAATCAGATTAATTATAAAACAGATTTCAGCAATTTAGAATTCAACTTCCTTCTTCCTATACTAATAGGCAAAATTTGAGGCATATATCACTGTAGGACCTCTCCGCTTATCCACTCCCAACTTCATCTAGGAAAAACAGAAATCCAAGTTTTTTTTTCTAGCAATTTGGACTTAATAACCTTTTCAAGATCCCGATTTGTGTAGCTTTCATCAACAGTTAGATTTGAAAATGGTAACAGCTTTTCTTTAGCTACCTCATCGACAGAGCTGCAAGTAAAAATCAATGACCCGGTATTTGTAAATAGGAATACATAATCCTCCCAAGTCAATGAAAATATTTCTCAAGTGTCACCAGTATAGTACAGAACCTTGCATTCCTCAAGAAGTCATTGAACAGCAGACGAGCAAAGCTTTTTTGCACAAGCTGTGGTCAAACAATTGTATTTCAGAAGTAATGCAAAAAAAAAAAACAAATATTAAAGAATTAAATTAAACATGAAAAAACAAGCAGATAGTACATACAAAATCATCATAAATGATTTACCTTGTTGTAAGGAGAATGAAATGCAATGTAATCAGCATCAGAAAGTGAGAACTGTTTGCCCTCCAATTTCTCATATCTAAAGATTACAAGATAGGCAAGTATTTGCTTCACACATCACCTTTAATCATCAAAACTCCAAAATTCAACAAAACAAGTTCAGAACTTCTTATGAGCTTACTTGGCGCAGAAATGCTTGTAACATGCATCAAGAGCCATGAGGTAGCATGTTTGAGATAACTTTCCATCCACAACCTACAGGATCAACTACCAGCTTAAGGAAATGTAATATATAAAAATGTTCCAAGCAAAACATCATGCTATGTCAATCATAATGAACAAGCATTTCAGCTTGAGCATTTTATATAGCTGCAGAAAGGATTATTCTGTTCAAGGCAGTCAAAAGGACAATTGCAACTTGCTGAAAAATATAATTCTGGTGGTTTTTTAATGCCTGAGATTGATCTAGATTTTCAACATCAAGCTATCACTTGCGTTTCAATGACCAATTTTAATGAGCTTACACTTAGTAGCCATAAAATAATACCTTAAGATGATAGCAGGATACATTCTACTGTTTCTGTTGAATGTCCACATTGATTAATCAAATATATAGATGCAGATCCATCATGTTAAGTAGGCAAGCTCCAAGAACAGTGGGAGAATTTAGGGGAAACCATTCATTAACATTGTTTTCCTTTTCATTGAAATCCCTTTCATTTTGTTTCTAATATACCTGATTTAGGCACTGAATAGTCGCATAATATAACAGTCGAAGTCAAGCAAATCAAAGAATCACAAGTAAATGCAAATTACATGAGCTAATGAGGACCACAGTAAATCATAAAATTATGACAAGACGTATAGATTTAGCTTTCTCAAAGACAATATGGGGTAACGTATGTCTCATAGAACATTTACTGGATATTCACTAGCAAGATCAGGCTTGTAGAAATCATAGACATGAGACATATGACTGCCCCTAAATTTGCTTTCGAAAGCAATTGGTGCATCTGGACCTATTAGCAGGGCAATGGCGGCTGCTCCTCCAGTAGGACGAGCTGGTCCTTCTGCATACACCTGATGAAGAAAATATCTTTATGAACATGTGCAGAAATACAAGGTTTGCATACCTATATGACCATCTCAGCAGATACAAGAATTTCAGCACCATAATTCCCATTTAAATGCATGTTAATGTTTCAAATATCTTCCAACAAGTTCACTTGTGGATGCAGCAATCTTAATTTGGTCTTACCGCACTGTCAGTACAGACAACAACCCCATAACGTCCATCCCATGAGCTACTCTCAACCCAGTTCACACAGTTGAGTAAAGCTGCCGTTCCTCCATAGCATGCATTAGTTGAGTCAACACCTTCAATATCAGTGTTTCCATATTTCTGTTCATTTTTCAAATAGAAATAGCAGTAAGTAACAAATGTGCTACAATAAGAGACCATGCATATGCAGCAAACATCAGACAAGTAAAATATCACCATTGCCATTATAAATTAACTCACAAACAATCTAACGAATTATGAAGCTTTTAATTGTTTATTATAAGAACAAAAAAGTTAGCAAGGTAGTCAATTAAAAACCAATCCAAATATCAGAAATTGGAAAGTAAAAATAATGCGTAACCCAGCCAGAATGTCTCTTAGCCAATTATCATCCCTTTATTTCTCTTGACACAAGCAGTAAACTATAATACAAGAGGTGGCTATCCCAACCTCCCATCCTTCGTGCAGAGAGACCAATCTCACAAATGACCTACAAAGAAATGCAACCAAATTTCCTGGTATTTATTGTCATTATTTATGGATCCCAATATAGTAAAACTAGATCAGGTCACAACTCAGTGATCCACTTACATCCATTTGCTCGGATTTGAATCTTTCCTGTGCAAAGGACTCGAACATCCAGAATTTTACATCAAACAAGAAAGCACATCAGTGTCTTTTTCTTTTTCTTTTTCTTTTTTTTACCTCGAAGATTTGCATCAAGAAAGTTTTAATGGATTTGCTCTTGTCAATCACAGTTTCACTACCCACTTCCAGACGTCCAATTTGCTTTGGGTCAATCTTGTATTTCTCAAGGAGCGAAGTAACAACTGTCAAACTAAATTGTCCTCAGGAGGACAAAATCATAGTTAGGCATGAACTAATTCATAAGTCATGAAAGAAGATAGGTATTGGACTTTCATGTAAAATTACCGACCTCATTGAAATGACATCTTCCACCTCCGTGCAGAATGCCATGCAATCTTGCCCAAGTCCAATGGTATACTTTCCTCTACTAGCACCGTCACGAGCCTCTAGTGCTTCCTATTTCCAGAAGATCAAAAAATAAAAAATACAGAACAATTATTTTACGGAAAAGGCATGCATATATTGTGATTAAATGGGTTGCCAGGAAGAACTCGAAAATCCAAACTGCACCTACAAAGTAATTTCCAGTGACTGATTTTGGGTTTGAAAATTTTAGGCTTTAGCAAAATGTCAGAAACAGACAATCAACAACAAACCAAAGTTCTCTCTTTTTTCTTTTTGTGGGTCAAAGACCAACCAACAAGAAACACAAAATAATAACAAAAAAAGGCAAAAGTTCAGAACCCTTTCATCTTCCAACAAGAAAGAAGGCGTGAACAAGATAGTTATCGCATTTCACAAATTCAACAAAAAAAGGTCCACGAAAACGAATAGCATCGTCTAATTCAGATTACAAATGCAGCAAACTCATTTTATCTCCAAAAAAGAATCAAAACCAATCGTCCAAGCACAATAAAAAGCTTGAGTGAGCTAAAAAAGTTTCCTTTTCTTCCATGTACAACATCGTAATTCTCCACAACCAAACCAAAGACTCCACCTTTAGACCCAGTTCATTTCTCAGTCCCCACATTCCCTCCGGAAACAAGCAATCAGAAATAAACCCAAAACACTACACACAGAGAGAGGGAAAGGATCAAAGAAGACACCTGCTGAACACAGGTAGGAGGAAAGTATATATCCACAGCGAGAACCCCAACATTCTTTGTCATTTCCTCTTTGTTTCTTCACTTCGTCAAATTTCCCGGAAGAAAAAGGATATAAGAACCTCAAACAAACAAGTAAAGCAATAAAATTTCGCTTTCGCTCACTCCTTCTGAGTAGAAAAAAGGAGAGAAGAAGACGAGATTGGTCCTGCAAAGACAGAGAGGCGAGATGGCTCACATGACTGGTTTGTTTAAGTATATGCAGCCTATTCGACGCAATCGTTTAAAAGAACAAAACATGTGCACACTTGTAGAACAGCCCATGTTTTTCAGACATGAATTACCACTTATTTACGAAATTGGCATCATTATTCATTGCTGGAAGTTGATGTTTCCGGACCTGTCATTTACTCATAAAGTCTGCCGTTTTGGTATTTTTCCAGCACTTGCACCTCCACCTCTTATGGCATCAGTTATTTTCCCTACGTAGGGCATTAATATATTTTTATTTTTGAATATTATGCTTACGGTTATGGGGAATATCTGCAGATGGCTTGAGAATGCCATACCGTCTTGACTAAATATTTGGCAAGTTCCAAGTCAAACAAGCAATTTTCAGTCTTCTTATTGGAAATCAGTAGGTATCACATTATGAAATTGTTTGGAGTTGTAACTACTTTATAATTGAGATTGCATTAAGCAGTAATACTTATATCCCCCATGTTCTTTATTTATTTTTTTTGGTCTTATATCAGGGTATCCACCAGCGGATCTAGTGACTAATCCCCTCGTTGGTTTGTAGGCACCTCACAGGATGGGACAGCTGACCCAAAGATTTAAGGTTGCTCCATACCCAAAGTTAAGGATCGAACTCCCGAGCTTTGGTTAAGGATGGATGAGTCCCCATATTCTTTAATTTAATATCGGAAAGCGTTGACTCAAATATGAATAGAATAATTAATTAGTAACAAAATCTAATAGTATCCAAACCTATAGCCATGCCATAACACAACGTCACCAAAGTGATATTTTCGAAAAAAACTCAAAAATAACATAAAATTTTTAAAAATAAAATAATTTTGAATTTTGTGTTAGTTTATACATGTATAAAAGATTTTTAAAATAAATTATTATTTATTGAAATATATTTAATTTTTAAATATTTTATCATTTTAATTTTCATATATACATTTTATGTTGAGTTATTTTTAAGCTAACCCTATCTCACATGGCGCTTTCTATATACAGTACATTGTGTTCTCTTTTCCTTTGACATTTTAAATACAAAATTTGTTATGACTTATGATTTTAAAGAGTTTTTTTTAAGGATATATCTGATGTTGAACTCTCCAAATTTAATTGACTATTTCACAAATCTTCTTGATATGGGTATACCACAACCTTCTTATTTATCCAAAATTGTGTTTAATTATGAATTAGGTGGTTAATTTCAGATAATGAAGGATAATCCAATTTTAAGGTTAGTCACTCAAGATGTAATTGGTCATATCGTAACTTCTTGTAAATGAAGAAGATTTTAGTTCTTTAACTTAAAGTTATTTTCTATTTCAATCTTATGGCCACTAAATGTTTTGATTAACTTTACTAATCATTCTATATTAGGATTTTTTTTTTTAATGTTCTAAATGAAAATTTTACGTGCCATGTAAGTTGGGTACACTCGTCATTAACAATTATATGTTAACTATATGGCTAAGTTCGATTATGCTGATTTCATATAAGGTTTTCGTTAATATCATGAGCGAAAGCACTAATATAAATTGAATAGTAAATTTCAATGACGAAATTAGAAGGTTTAATAGCTGGAGGACTAAAGTGAAGCAATATGAATTTTTTCCTCTAAAATAAAGGGAGAATCAATAATTTAAATTAAGAGAAAAATATAAAAGTTTTAAATAAGGAAAAGAGATTTTCAGTGGGAGAAAATAAGCATCAAAATTAGAATCAAAGGAGAAATTGGAGAATTGAATGATGAGGTGCCTAATATAATCATATATTTTATGATATTTCCATTTTATGCTTGTATTATGAATTTAAATTATTTATTTAGTATGATTTTATTATAAATATACTAAGCTTAGATTACATCAAAATGTTATTTACTGTTTTTTTTTGGTATATTGAGTTATAAAAATGCTTGATTTAATTAAATGTATGACGTTAACGTTTGCAAATAGTATTAGTTATATTTTAGATATGTGGTTTTGTCTTAATTTTTAGCATAAGCCTAGTGATTTTTTTATGAATTAATATAATTAAGATGAATTTATATTTAGGAATTATATATAAAGTTTTTTTGAGATTATATATTTTATTATTATTATTGTGGAAACATTGTTATATTATGATTAAGGTCCTTTAGAGATGTTGGTGTAGTTATTACAGTATGATCAGCTAGATTTATGGTCTTTTTAAAGTGAGAGCATCTATATTTTAAGTGTTGGAGCATAAATATGTGCCTATAATGTCATTTATAAGGCCTGTGATTTGGTTTCAAATTGACGCTATAAGAATATTATGATCTTTGAGATATGTTAAGTTTTTTTATAAAATTTTATATCGATATATATAGATATTATGGTGATTAATCTAATTCTTAGAGACATATCATGTATATGATGTGACTATTGGACTTAGATTTAGATGTGATGTGGTTAATAGGCCTAACATCAAATTTGGTATGACTCTTAGGCTTACCTTTGCATATGTTCTAGTCATTGGACTTATCTACTAATATCATATGGTTGTTAGGTTTATCCTTGAGCATGATGTTGTGATTAGACCTACCCTTAAATATGATGTACAAGTTAGGTCTGCCTTCAAGTGATATATAACTATTTGTCATATCTTTAAATATGATATAATCATTGGACTTGCCTTTGAGTATGATGTAGTCATATAATCATTAGACTTGCCTTCGAGTATGATTTAGTCATTAGGTCTACTTTCAAATATGTTATGGCTGAGCTTGTGGCCTTCAAACATTTATTATTTGAATGTGCTTATATTACATCTAAACATATGACACGATCTTTTAATGTATGTGTGTAGCTTTAGGGCATATTATCTAGGCTTTAGTGTATATTTATGGCCTTTAGATATGAATCTATAGTCATTTCTTATCACTTTGCTTTATTAAATTTCTAAACATATGCATGTGCAATAAGGTTCATTATATATAATGAATAAGTGACTATTACTAAAAAATTGAAGCTAAAATATAAGACCATCTAATTACATCAAACAAAGGTAAAAATGGTTCCTCATGTTTATTGTAAATCATTTTTTATACTGGTTAAGGGTAGATGTCTCTAAGCATTAGTTCTATAAAAAGCTTAGAACTTGTAACATCAAATTGTATCCATGTGAAACTAAATCAACCATAGGAAACTATTAAAAATAGTCTTAGATATTACATTACTATTTCAAGTGAACATAGGTTTGACTGAATACCTTAATGATCCAATAGAACTTCACATTCCTTTTAGCAGAGATGGATATGAATCAGGTGAGAAGTCAACTTCATTTTAGTAAATCCCAAAACCTATAGTGTACTTTGAACAAAGAACTAAAATTCATAGTGCTTTGAACTTGTTATTATTGGTCAAATAGAGATATATCATATGTCATAACTCAAAGAACTAAATACAATATTGCTTACTTAACACCCTCCATCAGATCTACAAATGTAAACAAAATTGAGTCCTTTTAAACTGGGATTTGTAAATAAATTTGCCTATGATTCTTATAAGTGAAGGTTGTCTAGTTAGATGGTTGCTCTCCTATATCATTAAAACGTTCATGTTCAATCTTTTACATTACAACTTGTAATAGAATAATTCATAAGTTCTAATAACTATTTTTTTTTCATTATAATAATTGGTATGGTTAGTAACTTTCAACAATTTTTTCAAATGTATGTTCTTTTCTAAAACTATAGTTTGAAGACACGATCTTACGCATGAGCATGTCAGAACCTATGTCACTTTGCACAATATTTATAAAGTTAAAATGATCTCAAACATGATCATATCATAACATGTTTTCCTCTGGATGAAGAATTTAAGTTCCATTGGTGATCACAACCTAGAATACGACCGTGTCCAAATTACGTTTATTGTGTAAACATACTATTTAAACATGTGTAAAGCCCTAGTGTAAGGGGATTTCAGATTTCAAAAGTTTCAAGTTAGCTTTTAGCAACTAAAGGGAGAGAGAAACCTTAAGGAAAGGCGTGCAATTGTCTCCAAGGTAAAAAGAGATCCAATATAATCAGAAAAAAGTAGAAAAAATCCAAAGATTAAGAATCCATTAAAGAGCTTTTCTTATTTTTATGATTTATATAATTCTTTTGTTTATGTTTATTGTCTCAAGGATGGTGCATAAATAAACCTCTAATATAGAATATGGATGTATTAAACTGATTATTTATTATGTAACTAAGTTTGGGTGTCGTTGATTTCTTGATAAATTGCCAATTAATATTTCCAAATTAATTCAAAATAATTAAGGCATCATAAGAGAAAACGAGAGTGAAAGGTGGAATTAGTTCATTAAATTATTAATCTTTAACATTGCAAAAAAGGGTGTCGGTAAGTGAAGATTTAATTAAATCTTATAAAGCTTAATGAATCATTTTAATATTTATAACTATAAAAGTATAAGTAGGATTAATTCGAGTACGTTATTATTTATTTTAAAAGAATAACAAGAGATTTTTAAGTTTAGATCTACTTAAATAAGTTTATTTATGAAGCATATCACCCTAGGGTTAAACCCTTAATTATCTTTTATTTTATTCATTTACTATTCACATTTATTTTTTCCTTAAACATCTTTATTTTTTGTCTAGATATAAAACTTGAATCAATTGGTAGTTGAATATATCTCCTTATGGTAGAATATTAGGTTATACCATTTATTACTTAAATGATAGTTACAGATTTGTGATTTATTCACAATAAGTTTTTGGCATCATTGTAAGAGAGGCAATCAATATCAATTTTAACAGTTTATGTATTAGTCTAAATGTTTACTTGGTGCTTTTATAATTGTGTCTTTGTTTAGATTCCCTAATTTATATCATATATAGTGGGAGTTCATAGAATTGTTTCGTAGAATTTTCGTGGTTAGTTCAAGGGTTTTTTCTTTTCGGTATTATAATTTTTTTAGCTTTTTCTAATTTTACATTTTATTCTTTTATTTTTCCTTTCACCACTAACCTAGCATTGTATGGAACAACTTAATAAGCAAATTGTTCCATTTGAACTACAAATTTAAAGAACATTGTGTGTTACAAAAATTGCAAAAAGGTTGGAGCCAACAAGTGAAATATAATTAAAGGTAGAAGTAGAGCAATCAATACCACCCATGCAAAGAACCATAACCAAAGGTCACCATATGACTATGCAATGCCTTAACACCAATGGATATGAGGCCCAGGTGAATGCAACAACTTTAAAATTAAGTCGGACCTTATCACTATGGTGTAACAAAGATCCCAATATATGCAAAACCTACTTCTTGGACATTTAAAGACACCATTAAGATGAAAGGAGGAAGTGAGGATGCAATCAAGTTAAGGCTTGTATCCATTTTGCTTAAGAGATAAAGAAAAGTTATTGTTGAACTTAATGGTTGCAAACTCCTTTACCACTTAGAACACATTATCACAAGCATTTATGAGCAAACATTTTTCCCTATGTAAAACTACTACGCTTAGGACTGACATTCCAAGTTTCATGCGATTGGAAGGTGAATTTTTACATGAATCTCAGGAGAGGCTTAAGGAGATCCAGAGGAGATATCCTCATTATGATCTATTGAATTGGTTGATTATTCAAATATTATACATTGGTTTTACTAAATACTTATAAATGAGCATTGATTCATTAAAGAAAGGTATTATAATGGGAATGACAATTGAAGATGCTACTACACTTTTGGCCTAATGAGAGACTTATTCCTACAAGGAAGTTGGTATAAATGATTTTGGTTACTATAAACAAGTTAAATTCCAAGGTTGATTCCCTTATTAAGATACTTGGTAGATACAGTATTAATGGTATTTCTAGCTTAGTTATTACTTGTAAATATTATGGTAGAAATCATATAAGTTCAAGTGTATATATGAAAGCATACTTAGTTTGAGTAAAACTTCAACAAATCATTGTAATAATATAACCATATTCCACTACCTATAATCTTAGATAATGGTTCATCCAAACTTTACATGAAATAATCAAGGTAAACAAGCAAGTAGTTTAAGTTCAAGACCACGTAACCTCCTAGATTCCAACTGAGACCCTTATATCAATAATAAATTGGGGATATCTCTTGGTCTAACTCGGATAAAATTTAGGATGGGGATCAGAATTTTACAATTTCCATCAATGACTTTGGAGTTTATTGTGAGTTTTATACATGGAAATTTATGAAGATCAAAACATATCAAACCTCTATCATGCATTTTAGTAAGCATATAACTATAATATCTCTTTTTCACATGATATATCACCAACCTTCAAATAACACCTTACGCTTAAAAAAGAAAATCATACAACCTCACTCACGATGGTGCTACTTGCCTCAATTATTTTATTTATGATGCATTGTGGAGGTTCATCAATATAATTTAGGATATTGCTTTACCCACTACTTAAAGTATATGTTGATGAGAAAAAAGGGGGCAAGTTATGGAAGCTCATATATTAACCACCTTGAAAAAACTTTTTTTCCCAATCTCCCTGAGATGATTTTATCTTGTAAGATTCCCTTTAGACCTTGAGCTGCTGAGATATGTGGAACTAGTAAAGAAGTTAAAGGTGCTTATATATTAGTTAGTATCAAGGGTAGTTAATTTAGGGGTATTGCTTTGATGGATTAGGCAAAGGACTTAGATTGGAGATATATGGAGTCATTACCAATTATAGAGCAACATGAGGCAATAGTTTTGAAGCCTATGAAAGTTACATTGATTCTTCAATAACTATTAGGGGAAACAATTAAGAGAAAAGTTCATTAAATGGAGTGATAGTTGATAGCACTAATTAAACATAGTAGAAGACCCGAGGAATCCTTTTTGCACAATCTTAATAAATGAATTGGTTGGAAGAGAACATGGCCACTTACTTCAAGTATGTCAAATTTATAGCAACATTTAGTATTTTTCTACCCTATCTACCTCCTCCGATGTATGATTTGAATAATAATCATAAAAGTCCAACGTATAAGTGATATGTTGATTATTTTATTTTTGTAATGTATTTTATTTCAATTTATTTCTTTATACTTTTTGTTTTTATTATATATTTCCATTTTATTTAATACCATTGTTTTAATTTGTTTCTTGTGCCTTCTGTGCTTTCTTTTTCTTACGTCCTTTGTTGTTTTGCATGCAAGGTATTCAATTTTTATGATTCTTACGAACTTAAAACAGTTGAACATCTATAACTTGGCTCATAGAAGTTTCTATATCTTGAATTTCTTTCAACTTTCTCCACTTTTTTCATACTAGTTTATTTCTTTTATGTGCTGTATATGCATTCATTAAGGACAATATATATCTTAGGTATTAAGGAGGGATTTACCATAAGCCATATTTATATATAAAGATGTCTTACAAGTAAATCAATTCAATTGCATCTGAGTTACTAAGTTACAGTTCCAAGAAATTTAAAATAAAATAAGGTAACTAAATTGATTCATTAGATATGTACATTACATTGATATCCAACTGTATTAACTTTATAGATATAGTCATTATTGTGTCATCTGAAAATTTTCTTTAATTAAATGTTGTTATTATGTAAATAATTTTAACATAAGTTATAGTATAGCACAATAAAGTAGTTTATGATTTGATATTAATTTTGAATTATTACATAATAAAAGGTCAATAAAGTTTTAGTGCAAATAAATTCTATTCCATTGCTTTTGATTTATGTTAATACATCAATATTATGAATAGTGCTAGTAGTTATAAATATGATCTAACTTGGTAACCAAAGGTATTCATGATGTCTATCTTTGTGTTAAAAGGTTTGGATTTTATTTTAAACATGCTTTTTTATGCTTTATAAAAAGTTTTCAAAAATATTTTCTATTAATTTTTGTCAACATAGGTTTATGTTTATTTATTGGTTTATATTGTTTATTCATAGTTTGTTCATTTTATATATGGCATAATTGTTTGATTTCAACTGAAATTGAAAGATTAGGAAGTCAAGTTAATTTGTAAGTTGGTGTATAAATCAAGAAATCTAGATGGTTGATGAACAATACAATTAAGTGAATAATGATCAGTCTTAGCTATTTTAATTGGATTATTTTCTTTAAAAAAGAAAGAATGTATTAAAATATAAGCCATTGTTTACCAAAGTAGTAATAAGATAATACCGCTAAAGATTAAATTGCCTCTCATAACAGTATACTAAAACTATAAAAAGATACAAAGAGATTTATCTACTTGATTTTCCAAGCAAGTAGGCATTAAGAGCCCCTATAGATAAGAATGTGTTGCCTGATTCTGAAGAATAAGATATGCAATAGATTTTCTTTGATATGGTGTAAATCACAAAAGATCATATTGTTCATTTCATCCCATATACCAGTAACTAGATCCTATTTTTAATTGGATTATTGACTCTTCTTAGAATTATAACTTATTCATATTGATTGCTTTTATATTTGGCTTACCTGAGGATAAGCAAAAATCTAAGTCTAGGAGGATTTGTAGTACGTGTAGCATACATATGTTTTACATAGCTTTTCTAAAAGTTTCTTTATGACTTATTTTGATATGATTTTGCAATTGGTTTTATTTGAGATTTTAGGTAGTTATGGAAAAAATTACTTTAAGAGTGTTTTGGCCATAATCAAGGAATTTTACATATCAAATTTAGAAGGAAGAACATCCTTAGTTGGAGTCGATCTCAGATAAGAGCATACTTGACAAATACTTGACAACAAAATTATAGTTTTGAATACAAACTCAAACATATAGATATCAGAGCTTATTTCTCTTTGGATGAATAATTTAATTTTCAGTGGTGAACACAATCTAGAACATGGTTATGTCCTTAACCATGTTTATTATAAAAATATGCTATTTCAAGACACGTGAAACCTTATTATAAGGAGTTTGTGTTTTAAAAAATTTCAATTTACATATTTATAATTGAAGAGAGATAGAAACCTTAGGGTAAGGCTTTCATATATTTTTAAGGAGAAAAGAAATCTAAGATCATCACAACAAAGCCAAAAGAACATTCAAAGGTTGGGAATCCATTAGAAAACTTATTGTCTTTTTATGATTTTGATAATACTTTTATTTATGTTTATTATTTTAAGAATGGTGCTTAACTAAACCTCTAATCTAGTGCATGGATGGATTATATGAATTATTGATGATGCGATTTTGTGTCTTTGATTTCTTGATAAATTGTCAATTAATGCATCTGGATTAATTCCAAATAATTCAGGTACCAAAAGATGGAGCGAAAATGTGTAAGGTGGTAAGTTTATTGAACTATAAATCTCCAATTAGCTTTATTTAAATAGATCTTGGATAGTGAAGTCATTTAATTAAATCTTATAAAACCTAATGAACCCTTTTAATCTTTCATACTAGTAAAGTAGGAGTACCTTAATTCAACTATTTTTATTATTAATTGAAAGTGAATAATAAGAAATATAAAAGATTAGGTCTTTGAAATTATTTAGACTAATTGACAATGGACATAATTAAGCTACTTGGATATATCTATTCATGAAGTATATTACCTTAGGGTAAAACTCTCTTGTTAATTGCATTTTCTTTTATTTATTTAACGTTCATATTTAATTTCCCTTTAAACATCTCTATTTGTCTTGTCTAGATAATGTAAGACTTGAATTAATTGATAGTTGAAAAGACTTTTTTAGGGTAAGATATTACGTTATGCTAGTTTACTGCTTAAACGACAATTAATTCACTATAATTAGTGTATGTGGATGGATATCTACTAATTGGAGATAAACTATGAGAGCAAATTTTTATTCCTATTTAATTCAATAGTCCTCTTCTTTATTTTCCTAAGCAAGTTGAATTGCTATTTTGGTATGAAATTAAAACAACTATTTACCATCGACGTTGTTGGCCTTCCTATCTGTGGCATTTGATCGACCCATTATTCTTTTCACATCTTTTTTATTGATTGAACCATGCATTTTTGTATAGAATTCTTTGGTTGTGTTTATTGCATGGATCAAAAGTTTAGTAGATGAGGAGGAGATGGAGTTTCTCAAGACCATTGTTCTTCAAAGTGGTAACATCCCCATTATATAAAGTAGCAACCTTTACAATAGCCCAATTGTTGGTTTTATGATATTTGGAAGACTGCTACAACAAAAGTTTTGTAAATTTTTGTAGCTAGCGAACTTGGAAAAATATTTAGTGGTCTTATATTGGTTATCGAGTAAATAGTCAATGGAGTTTACACGCACTTATTTTCTTTCTTCCTTTTGCATTCTTCTGAAATGAAGAAGATGAGTGAAGTTCAATTAGTTGTATAAGTCATGTACTATATGCAATTACGGGTGATAAATCACGCCCTCAATTGACAATGATCATTAATATGTGCTAACTTTGGGTTATATTTAAGTAAGAATTCAAGTATTAAAATGCCAACAAGTAAAGTTTGAATTAATTTTGAGAATTCGTTTAAATTTACTAATTAAAATATTAGTTTTTTCTAAAAATATACGAGTCATGTTTATTATTTATTATAATTTTAAAATTAACTTTTAGTAGGTAACTAATGTCTTCATCCATTTAAAAGTTTAATTTGGGAAATTTTTAGTTTATTGTCGTAATTAGTTGAATGGAGATGGAACCCTTAATATCCAAACAACTTTTAGAAATTAAAATAATTAGTTCTTTCTTAAGTAAAAATTAATAATAGTCAACAACTTATTTTTGGTATAAATACAATCATGGTTATTAAATCTATATTGCTAATGAATTCACAATACTAAAATAAAAGCGAAAATTGTGGGGGAAAAGTCATGAAACTGCAGCCAAAAAATCTCCGGTTTACATAAGTCTACCTTGTACGCCCCTAGGGTAGAAATCAAAAATTATAATTTCTCACAGGTAAAAACGTCCGTATTGGCGAAAACCATATACTGCACATCCATGAGGAAACAGCCTTTGGTATTATTTCCATCATGCATTGAGTATTATAGTGGACTTTCCAATACAGTCAAAATCAAACACGTGAAATGCCAAAGTCTAAATTAAAATCAGAGTCCAGAGCCGCTGGGCCGACATCAACAGACGCTCGTCAGTCCTGGGCATAATGCTAAAATGCAATACGTGAGATCGCAATCACAACGGCTAAAATTCTCGTCGCCTAACTGAT
>JANKOD010000193.1:24335500-24355845 GCA_026284645.1 Erythroxylum acuminatum | reverse complement strand
TAATTATTAATAAAAGTTATGAATAATTTAATTTAATATTATATATTTATTTAATTAAAATTAATTATTAATAAAATTGTAAATAATTTATTTAATTTTTATTAAATTAAGATAAATTAATTTGATAATTATTAGAAAGATTAATTCAATTTAAAATATATTCAAATATAAAAATATTAAATAATGGATTTAATATTTAAAATAACTTTTAATTTATAAATTATTTATTTCAATAAAATAAATTAATTTTTATTTATAATTTATTGATAAATATTCTATAAGAGTTGAAAATAAATTTAATTTATTACAAAAGTTTTTCTTTAAATTTTATCTAATATAAAATTATCATAAGTAATAAAAATATAACTACATTAACATTAACAACTAATAAGTTTTTGTTTTATTTAAAAGAAACAATAAAATTAAAAAACACAAAAAATATAACTACATTAACATTATCAACTAAACATGTTTTTGTTTTTATTTGAAAGAAAAATAAAAACAAAAAAAACACAGTAGAAAGGCAGAAGTAATCCTCAAAACTAAAAAAGAGCATAAATCTAAATACTATTGAATCGTTCTCAGTAAAACCAAAAAAAAAAAGAAGGTATTTTTTGTTCGATAATCTCTTGGACTTTTGGTTCCATAATTGCAGATTCACATCGTGTTTTATTTTTCATTTTTACAGAAAAGGCTAACCTGACATGATTTTTAGTTGATTCTTTTTGTAACAAAAAAATATAATATAAAATTCAGCTAAACAAACAATTGGCAATTGAATTTGAGTAATTTAAGTAAAAATGTTGGTAAATTTGTATACCTAAGAACATGAACGTCCAAAGTTTTGAAGTTAGATTTAGTAGGTTTACGGTTTACCCTTACCAAAAGTATATTTTATTAACACATGTAATAGATGTTACTTGTTGACCTTGTCTTCTGGTGTATTGTTACTCAATTCCTTAATTTATGGTTTGTTTTAGATTTGTTTTAGTTTGAGTTTATCTCCGCTTTTGTAGGAGCTTTTACAAAATTATGTTGTAACTCTTGTGTATATATTTCTTCTCTTTAATTGAATACGATCATCCTTTTCAACTCATATTATGTTTTTGTTTATATGGTATCAGAGTTCCATTCTTAACTCTTGCGAATGTGATCCTTTGCCTATTTACCCACAAAATGACCACCAACATGAATGTCATAAATACAGATGCTGCCAATAGCAACACTACAGTTGTCCAGTTCAATTCAGTATCTCAATTACCAATAAAACTTGTTGGCAGCCACAACTTTCCAACTTGGAAAGCTCAAATCTCCATGCTCATTCGTGGACATAATTTGTTCGGGCATCTCGATGGAACATCTCCAACTCCCTCCCTCACCATTACCCAAGACAATCAGCAAATTGAAAATACAAAATTGAGCATCTGGTTCCGCGAAGATCAACTGATCTAAAATGCTATTATGGCTTCTGTAGATTTGACAATTGCTCCAACTATTGTTGCAGCCTCCACCGCCAAACTTACATGGGATTCTCTTCACACATCTTATGCAAACAAGTCCCAAACCAGAATTTTCAGCCTTCGTGATCAACTTATTCGTCTTTCCAAAGAAGCACGACTTGTAGCTGATTATCTTCATCAAATTAAGTCTCTTTCTGCTGAAATTGCTACTGCTAGTGCCCCTGTATCTAATGATGAACTGATTGTCAAAATTCTCAGTGGTTTTAGACCAGGATTTCATAAGATCTCTGCTGCAATCCGTGCACGAGAAGCAATTATCTCCTATGAAGAGTTGCATGAAAAATTGCTTGATCATGAGCTCTTTCTCAAACATGAAGAATCCAAAAAGATGCCCAATCCAATCACTACTGTAGTTGCCACTCGCTCAAAGCCCAACAATTTCAACAGTCGTAGTTCATGTCACCCCAACACTAATAGTAGCAGTAATACCAACCACAACTTCTCTCAGTCTCGCTCCACAAACAGTCATCCAAATACCTCTACTCAGTGGCGTCATGGAAACAATAATTCCAACACCAACTCCATTCGCTGTCAATTATGCAACAAGCCGAGTCATACTGCCAATGTTTGTCAATCTCGGTCTCACAATCATCTGGAGGCCAAGGCAAACTTTATCTCTGGTGCACCATCCACAGCCAATCAATGGATTCTTGGCACTAGAGCTTCTCACCATGTCACCACTGAGTCTAACATTCTTAAAGAGTACAATGATTCAGAAGGCATAGAAATGGGAGATGGTAAAACTATTCCAATTACTCACACTAGATCTACACAATTAATGGCATCAAACAAGATCTTTAAATTATCAGATAATTTATATGCACTTGAAATTAAACGCAATCTTATCTCTGTTTCCAAATTTTGTCAAGATAATCTTACTTCTATTGAAATTTTTCCATCTGCTTTTTATGTGAAGGACTTGAACACGCGGAATCTACTGGTTTACGACCGGAATAGAAATGGACTTTACGAGTGGCCTAACCTCACTGCCAACAAGCCTATCATCAATACCACCACAAAAACTCCATCTTTTCGTACTTGGCATAATCGTCTTAGACATCCTCATTCTCAAATTTTTAAATTTATTCTTAATAAATTTTTTTGCCTATTCTCCCTAAAGACAAATTTACCTTTTGTAACTCTCGTTGTTCGAATAAAATTCATCGGTTTCCATTCACTCCTTTGTCTCTCACCAGTGATGCCCCACTCAAAACTTTATTTAGTGATTTATGGGGTCCATCACCCATTCTTTCTATTGACCAAAAACGTTATTACTATATTTTTGTTGATCAACACACCAAATACATGTGGTTGTATACTCTTAAAAATAAAAATGAGGTCAGAGATAATTTCTCCAAATTTCATCCATTAATGAAAAAAATTTTCAAGACTAAAATCATGTCTCTCTATATTGATGGTGGAGGAGAATTTAAAAGCCTTGATCCCTACCTTCTTTTCAATGGAATTGAGCACTTAATATCACCTCCTTTTTCATAGCCAAACGTCGCCATCGACATATCATCGAAACAACCAAAATCCTTTTACATGAAGCCTCTCTACCCTCAAACTTTTGGTCCTTTGCTTGCCAACATGTAGTATATCTTATAAACTGATTACCCATACCCCTTTTAAACTTTCAATCTCCTTTTGAAAAGTTATTTGGAGTCTAACCCAATTATCATTCTCTCAAAACCTTTAGCTGCATTTGTTATCCTTGGATCAAACCCTATACCATACACAAAGTAGAACCCAAATCCACACCTTGTGCTTTTTTGGGGCTTTTCACCAACCCATCATGCCCATCAATGTTTTGATCCCATTAAATCTAAAATTTATATGTCACGTGATGTCCACTTTATTGAAAATACTTTCCCATTTCAAACCATCTTTTCTAACATTAAACATCAATATTCTTCTTTCACTTGGGAAATTACAGATGCCAACTCTCCACCTTCACCTAACCCACCTAATTCACCAACCTTGTTTTCACTCCCGCCGCCCATCTTCATTTGACAAACCCGCACCTGCCATCAGCCGACTTCATCTAGATCTTCCAGCCACAATCTGGCGAGTTTCATGGGTTTAGGTAATTCACTCTCAGCTTCTTCTAATTTACAACCTACACCTCAACAAACCACATCTGCCAATAACCAACCCCTTCTTAGCTATCACCGTCGACCTCTAACTCCCTCTCTAATTACCAATTCCACAATATGGACAGCTCCCACCCAAACATCTTTGCCTCCACCAACTCACCGTCCCACCACCAGATCCCAAAACAATATTTTCTACCCTCATAAGCCCTTTGATTACCTTGCTCATGTTCCTGTCACACCAACCCCTCACACATTTAAGCAAGCACAACAATACCCTGAATGGGGATCAGCAATGCAAGCTGAATTTGATGCCTTAATTCGGAATAAATCATGGGAATTAGTTCCCTTAAATTCTAGCAATAATATTGATGATTGTAAGTGGATCTACAGAAACAAAAAGGAAAGTTTATGGTTCTGTTGATCGATTCAAGGCATGTCTCGTAGCCAAGGGCATCACCCAACGTCCTGGCATTGATTATCACTCCACATTCAGTCATGTTGTCAAGCCTACCATAGTCCGCATACTTCTTTCCCTTGCTATCCAAAACAATTGGGTGTTGAATCAGCTAGATATAAACAATGCTTTTCTCCAAGGCACACTTGAAGAAGTCTTCTTCATGCATCAACCACCTAGGTTTGCAAATCCTAATCACCCAACACATGTTTGTCGGTTACGTAAGGCCATCTACGGACTTAAACAAGCTCCCCATACTTGGTGCAATGAGTTAACATCACATCTGCTTTCTATGGGCTTTGTTAAATCCAAATCAGATCCATCTCTCTTTGTTTATCATTGCTCCAAAGGTATTGTGTATCTACTTGTTTATGTGGATGCCATAATCCTTACTGGTACTGATCCTGAGATAGTTAAACATATTATCTCATCTTTGGCATCCTGTTTCTCTCAAAGGTCTTAGTTCATTGACATATTTTCTTGGTGTTGAAGTTCAACGTGATGCAAATAGTCTGCTTCTTTCATAGACAAAATATATTTCAGAACTACTTAATGATCTCAATATGCATGAATGCAAAGGTGTATCAACTCCTATGAGCTCTACTTAGAGTCTACAACTCAATGATGGCACTCCTTCACATGAACCAACTGAGTACAAACAGGTGCTTAGCAAGATTCAATACTTGTCATTTACCCGACCTAATATCTCATTCTCTATCAACAAGCTCTCTCAGTTTATGCATGTTCCATCTGAAGCTCACTGGAAGGCTGTTAAATGCCTCCTCTGTTACTTAAAAAACACAACTCATCATGGTCTTCGACTTACTACCAGTAATAATCTTAACTTATTCATGTACTTAGATGCTGACTGGGCTAGCAATCTTAGTGATCGGAGTTCAACCATAGGTTACATTCTCTTTCTTGGTCCTAATCCTGTTAGTTGGTCTTCAAAAAAACAAATAACAGTTGCCCGATCCTCTATCAAGGTAGAATATCGGGTAGTTGCAAGTGCTCTTGATGAAACAACGTAGGTTCAAAATCTCCTCAAAGAATTTGATGTTACTCTTTCTCAGCCACCGACAATTTATTGAGACAATTTAGGAGTTACATACTTGTGTCATAACCCTACCCTTCATAGTCGCATGAAGCACGTGGCTATCGACTTCCATTATATTAGGCAACACATTCAAAATCAGCAGCTTTATGTCACTCACATATCCAGTTCAGATCAGATTGCTGATACACTCACGAAACCACTTTCCAAAACTTCTTTCCATTGTCATCTGTCCAAGCTATGTGTTGTTCCTCACCATCTGGCTTGAGGGGGGTATATTAACACATGTTGTAATAGTTGTTACTTGTTGACCTTGTCTTCTGGTGTACTGTTATTCAGTTCCTTAATTTATGGTTTGCTTTAGATTTGTTTTAGTTTGAGTTTATCTCCACTTTTGTAGGAGCTTTTACAGAAATTATGTTGTAACTCTTGTGTACATATTTCTTCTCTTTAATTGAATACAATCATCTTTTTCAACTCATATTTTGTTTTTGTTTATACTCTTCAGGTTGTAGACTATCATGGAACTCAGGAATTTCCGTCCTCATTTTAGTCTCCCATTTTCGCTAATATCTCTCAACACGCGCTATAGGACGCTTGCGCACATGCTCGTCGAAATACTCATCATCCTCTCCGTCGTCAGAATCATCATCAACATCTGTAGGTATTGGATTCCTATGACAACCAGGAATATTTAGTTTTCTCAATACCTCGTTGTCATACATTTTACTGCAGTCTCCATACGACGATCTACGATCTGGGCAACTAATTGTTCAATCTCGTCACAGTCATACACCTCTCCCATCTAGCGAGCCTTTCGTGGCGACATAATCACAAAGATCGAACTCGATTCTGATACCAACTGATGTAGCGGAAACAATGAGAAATAAGGGTGCAAATTGCTACCGCTAATTTGAATCACAAATACCAATAACAATACTATATTTACCTGTTGATTTAACACGAATGTCAAGAAATAGGGTAAAGAAAGGCACGCAGCCGTCAGGATCTATTATACATAAAAAAAACTACAAAATACACAATTTGGGCGACTTAAATAGTCGAATCCTAAAAATTACCGAAAAGGTCAAAATACTAAAATATCCCATTCTAAAAATAGACAGAAAAATATGAAAACGCAATGCGTAGCACTGAAAACGGACATTCCTACATTTTGTTAAATATATGTCCAGATATGTGCAGCTTTGATGTTTAAAGTGGTCCTCTGCAGCAACTTATTTCTTTCACTGTGTCTGATTACTCAGTTATTACCCAAGTTTGATATCTAAAGTGGTCCTTCACCTCAATTGTGGACCTATCCATCTTTCATGCAACCAATTATGGACCTATCCATCTTTCATGCAACCAATCAGTTGGGAAATAGGACAGGTTATTAATATTGCAATAGCGAACCTGATTGCCCACATTAATGGTGTGGAAACTTTCTTAGCTGGACTTGCCCTAACCAACTTTCCTAAATCTTTAATGCTATGTCTTGCCTTTCACCCCCTTATGTCAAGGATTGCCAGTCAATCAGCCCCTGAAGGCAAATGAACAAGAATTTAATATTGCTTCTACAAGAATTTAATATTGCTTCTACAAGAATTTCGTCATAGTATACGTTTTTTAAGAAAAACTGGTTCTTTTCCTTGCGTTCCCTGAACCTCGGTAGTCTAGTAAGTAATTCCCTGAAAAGATTATAATCATAAAAGTAAATCCAAAAAAAGAGTACAAAAATGAAATGCTTAAATAAATAAGTTTTGCCAGAAATATAAATGAAGATCAAGGTTGTTTTTAACATTTTATAGGATTTGGGCAAGATAAAAAAAAAGAGACTCGATAAATTGACAATATATAAATATGTAAATTTTAAAAACATATTTTTTATTATTACAGGCTACCTTAAGCTCTTTATTGTGAGACAATTAAAGAATCTAATAAGTTGCATTAATTCTTAACATTAAGATTAAAAGAACAATTCAAAAAATCAAATGAAAAAATATGTAAAGAAAAAAAAAGGAAAGCTAAAGGATTTGCTTCATTTTGCTTTTTATGAATGTCAAGGAGAATCCTATTTTGTCTTATTTTGTTCTTTATAATGATATAAGGTAGACTTTATTTTACTTCATTTTATTCTTTATGAAATCTAAGCGTGAGACCTATTTTGTTTCTCATGACCCAGGACATGACCTGGTAAAGGTCCTTAAGAAGTGTCGTAAACTTTTCTCAAATTATCAAAAATAGAAATAGGGCTGGTTGTAAAAAAATTTCTCCAATTTTACTTAATTTTTTAATACTAATTTAAATTTTTAGAAGGGGCGTTAAAATTTTCAAAATTTTAATTTCTGAAAAAATAACTACTAATAAAGGTAGCCACGTCAAATCACTTTTTTGTCATGTGTCTAATATATGTATTATATAATGTAACGTATGAAATTAATTTTAAAAATTAAAAATGAAAATTTAAAGATGAAAATAAAAAAATCCTAAAACACGCACTGAATTTTTTCGGTTAAGGAAGAAAAAGATTGGAATGGAGTTCACCTTGATTCGATTTGTATGAATAAACTCAAAACCCTAACCTCTTGCAAAACACGAAGTTAAAAGTCTATTTATTTTTATTTTTAATTTTTTGTTTTTGTTTTCAAATTTAGTTAAAAAATTTGTTTATTTGAATTTGTTTATTTCTATTTTTTATTTTACTTTCTGGTTGGGTCGGCTGGACCGGCCTTGACCGGCCCAACCCCGGGCCCGGGTGTTGACGGTCCAACGACTACAGCCCATTCGGTCCATTGGATGTCGGACTCCTATGCAAACACAATAATCTACGTAAACCTAGCATCCACGACATATATAAGGTATAATTCTGCCATAATTCAGGTATGACACTATAATCTCATTGTTTTCTGATTACAGCGGCAGAAACCTTACCAAAATATTAACTTGAGCGTCGGAGGGGCCTCCCGGGAAACAACCCCGGCGAGCGTTCGTCTGTTTTGCAGGAATCACGTAGTCAGAATCGAGCAGGATATGGATCAGAACGACGACAATCCGATTCAGCGGAATCCGGCTGAACCAAAACGTTTTGACCAAAATTAATTGGGGACCCAATGTTCATAAACATTCAAAATAACTCTAAAGTTTAATAAACATTAAAAAACCCTTAAGTTAACATAGAATTAACCCCTCTATTAAATATTTCTTACATGGAATATTTTAATTTTTCCTGTAGGACCCTATTGCTACATGGACTTATTACTTGGCATGGGGTTCAATAAAATATAGCTTATTAATTTGATAACTAATCCTTTTAATCTAATCCTTTTAACTGATTTGATAACTAAAATCCCTAAACTAATTGTAACCTAATTTCCCAATTTCCCAAAGTCCTCATTTCACTTTCCCTCACCTTTCTTTCTCTGTGTCTTCTCTGCTTGTTTTTACTAGATTTTCTCCCCTTAATGAATTGCTTGTCTGCACGTTGTGCCTCTCCTTCCTTTTTCTGCATCTTGTCTGCTTCTCTTTCCCATTTTTGCTCCTTTTTTACTTGCTTCTCTGTGTGTTTTGGCTATGCTTCTTTACTTGTTAGGCATTATAACTCTGTTTCTATTTTGCGTTACTTCTGTGCTTATCAGCGTCAGATTGCTTCTTTGTGTGGCCTTCCTTTTCTACATCGCCTTGCATCTATGTCTGGTGATATCTCTTCTCTAGTTATCTGCCACTTGTCAACATCATGCACATTATTTTGGACTCAATATTAAATCTTGGTCATTTAAGTTAGGAAATTGTCTTTTGATTATCCATGCAAAAGCTATTGACGACCAAATTCTCTTTTGTTCATTGTATGCAGATGAACAATTATGCATACAGTTATGTAAGCACTAAATATAGGCATTGCAAATTGATATTTTACGAAATTTGTTAGTAGACTTGTTCTACAAAAATGCAGTTGACTCCATTTTGATGAGGTACAACATATTGTGAATAAAAGAGATGATGCCTAGGACATTTGTTGATTGATTGGAAAAGTAGGGAACCTAATGAGCATCCACTCCTCTCCTTTTTCTTCTTTCTTTTGATTCAGTAGTTGCAATATGGTGCAGTTTACCTATTCTGGTGATAGTCGGGATTGGTTTAGGAAATGGGTTTGCTACTTGCTAGTTTAGTCCTTAGTTTCACAGGTTTATGTATATGGTTAAAGGTTTAAAATTACTAATCAAAATATGGCTCTTAAAGAAGGAAAGATTAGCCATGTCATGCCTGATTATCAAGCTTCATCATAAATAAAATGTTAATTCTAAAAAGTGCAAGCCTTATTATGCCCTTGTATAAATCAACTCAAGTGCTTTTTACCTACTCAAGTTGAGGCCTAGAAGAAGATGCTTTCATCTGAATGTGCCTTTTACCTACTTTTGAGAGTTTATAGTGATTTGTGAGCTAGTAGGGGACCAACTAACAAAGCACCAAAATGAGGATTGCAGGTTGTTTGGTTTTATCATTTTAATGAATCATACTGGTTATCAAATTGCATATAAAGCATATTGTGTTATAACGTAGCATAGGTAATCTTTTGTCAATTATAAACAAGAGAGGGGAGGAATAGGCGAATTAAAATTAAGGGAAGTTTCTAAATTATGCTAAACTGTTTGAGGTGCAACATGAAATGAAGAAAATATATAGTGTTTTGTTTATACAATGTGTTTTGTTTATCTTATATGCAATGTTTTTTGTTTATCTTTTTTAATTTCTATTTGGTTTCCAATTTGTTTGCATCCCTTGTATGGAGAATTTCTTTTCAAGTAATGTAAGCATGCTATATGAAGTCATATAATGATGAATAAGGACTTCATAGAGCGATACCAATACCGTACTTCAAGTAGGCGATGAAATTGCTCAGATTTATGGTCTTGATGAAGTAATGGCAGAGGAATTAGTAGAATTTGAAGAAGGCACTATAGGCATTGCTTTGAATTTGAAATCCAATAATGTTGGGGTTGTATTGATGGGTGACAGTTTGATGATACAAGAGGGAAGTTCTGTAAAAGCAACAGGAAGAAATACTCAGATACTAGTGAGTGAGGCTTATTTTAGTCTTGTTATAAATGCCCTAGTAATCTTAGCAGAAGATTTTTTGGATGTCCTAATTACCTATTTGGTATTGTAAGTTTTTCCAATGGTGTAACAAGCAATTTCCTGATATAAATGTCTATGTTGTTCAGAAGTCAAGGAAAGAAATATCTACATTTAAGGAGGCCGAATCAAGGAGAAGTTTGGAAGAAATGAAGGTACTTGATGAGCAAATGAAAATTATGAGCCAAAACATTGAAACGTTGATGAAGGAGAAGAAAGAGTTGAGGTTAATGTTATTAAATATAATTGTAACCTTCATTTTAATTTTAGTTTCATTGTTGATCTTTTATATGGTTGCAAAATAGATTTAGCTCAATCTTCATATGTATGGATGTAAGAATTTATAATGCATGAAAATTTATATTTTTTTTCATTGTGATTTGTTTTCCTTTATGGTAAATTTTATTGTTTTGTAAACATCTCAATTGCTCAATAAAATGATATGATATCATATATACAACATGCATATCATATATATAACTAGTACAAAGTATAATCTAAAATGTATCAAATTCAATATAAGTTAGGAGAGGAAAACACAAATTATAATCCAAAATATAGTTACAAAGTATAGTCCATGGTCATCGGTTTAATGCAAAGTATAATCCAAAAGATAAACTATGGCTAAAATTTTTTAATTGTTTGGAAGGTTAGTATCTTTGCTGGTACTCCTAATTGCTACTTTCCTTTTTCTTGGTGTAGCTTATGACTATCTTGATATAATCCTAGATTTACCTTTAAACCTAAGACCTTGAAGTTCAAAAGACAATTTAAAAGATGTAGGATTTTCATGTCCAAAATTTTGCATAGGATTGTAACCTATGGATTAACCTATAAAACACATGCTCATATGAATAATGTAGGATCCTCATGTCTAAAATGGATATGCAAAATTTTAAACTGACATTTATGCTTTGTTGATTGGATGTACATTTCTAATTAATTGACATAGTACTATTAATACAAGTTTGTTGAAAATAAAGTTTGCATAATGATTAGTATAGATAATAAAATTGTATTTATTTAAATAATTATTGCTAAGTCTTCTAAGTTTACTTGACAATGTGTCTTTGTTGATGTTGGTGTTGCTAATCCTTCTCCAAAAGTTCGTCTTTCTCTAGAAGTTGTTGAGACCTACAACATAATATGCATAATGTTATTGTTGGAAGTCAAATAAAACAAATAATGTTAAACTAGTTGTTACCTATATTGACAGATTATTCATTTAGTGTTATTATATTACACCTTCTACTGTTATGCGCAGAAGTTTCATATTTTTTACATTGCACTAGATACTTTTGTTGGTTCATTCTTATCTCTTCTTCTTTCCCTTTTTGGTCTTCTTGGCATTGCCTTTTAACTGGTGGATGAATAATCTCATAATACTTTTTTGGCCAAAGCTTATCCCCCTAATAGGTTGCATCACCTTATCATATAACTTTAGAAAGATGTTCTTCTTGTAACAATCATTGACAAATTCCTTAAGTCTTCTTTTGGAGTGATTGATCACATTGATAACATGTTTATATAAATAACCATATAGGTATCATTCTCTACAACTATAAAAATTATCTCTTCCTTGCTTGACAACATTTTTCCTATCTCCTTTGCTTACCTTAAATGTTCCATTCCTTTTCCATATAATTCTCTATTGCAATGCCTCCTTATTTTTTTCAATCTTTTTAACAACTATAAGTACAATATCAAACTTCCATTTGTATGCATATGCCCTCCTTTCTTAATGTATCTTCATAATCATTACTCTGATTGTCTCTAATATACTAATAACAGGATTATCCCTTGCTACTAATATCCATGCGTCAAGCGTCTTGCTAATAGGACACTTTGATTAGAATGATTGGTGTGACTTAGCTTATGTCTCCTCTGGATATTCAAGTAATGCAGTAAAGCATCCATGTTTAATTTTTTCTAGCATCTTAAGTTGCTCATTGAAATCCTTAACATATGTTGACCACACATATGCCCAAAATTATCTCATTAAATCTTTTCCACTCCATTTTGAATGCTAATTATGATAAACATGTCTGGCACACATTCTATGGTATGCATCTGGTAGTATGGTCTCCACAATTCTTACCAAGTCCTGTATACACAAATCAATCAAAAGATGCATGAGACATATATCACAAAGTAATACTTTAATCACGTAATAAACCAAAAATGTATGTACCTTTTGCATACCTTTTGCATATCAGATATTATAGTGACTCCATCTCCGTCATCTAAATCCAAATCGGTTTTTACAAGAAATATAAACCAACTCTAGGAATTTGTATTTTCCATTTCAACAATAGCCCATGCTATACAATACATACGTCTATCCCCATCCCTTCTACTTGTACTAACTAGTTGCCTTTGGAATTTAGTCTTCAAGAATCAATCATTCGTCTTAAATATGGGCCTCAAATGTTTCCAACCAGCTTTCATTGCTACAAAACAAATATACAACCTTTTAAATTGCAATAATAAAGTCTTTGGATTCCTTGATAATTGCATTTCTACAGATGATCTAGGATTACTAAGTTTCAACTCATTGACATAACCTTAAAACATAAAATATTTAAGAGCATAGTGTAGTGCTCTCTTCTTCTTTAACTTCCTCTTAACAACCCTGCACATACTTGGATTCACAAAAATATTTAACTTCTCACTACATTGTTCAATCATCTTAGTTATGGTTATGCTAGACTTCTCTAAGATTCTATCTTTGAAGCATTTAACCAAAAAAATTATTGATGCCATTCTAGGCTTGTTGGTCATGAAACAAGTATGCTTCGATCTATATGTTCTAGGTTTGAAACACTTATCTTTATTGTCATATGTTGCATACAACTCCAACTTGTATCCTTCCATGCATCCTACCTTAATTCACTTAACCCATTTTTTTCATCTTACATTAAATGTTGTAGCTATTAAATAATCAATAACAACATCTTTAAATTGTCTACCAGTGCCAAATTGCATATCCTAAGGTTCAACTAGGCCTTTTGATTGCCTCCCCTAACTCCTCTCAACTATGGTACTCATCAATATTAAGGAAACTCCCACAGTTATTTGAATCAATCTCCACTAGTTGGTGGCCACTAGAATTAAACATCAAATGAAGAAACTCCACCAACTACATCATACGAATTATCCTCATCAGGGCCCTCCTCATTAGGCACAACATCCTCATCAGCCAAAACATCTTCATCGGCTGAACATCCCTATTACGTCCCACACCATCTTCATCAACCATAACATCATCATCAGGTTGAACACTCCCATCAAGGCCCTCCTCTATTTGGGTCTTTATCGTATTTTTTAGGCAGCATTTTCTAGCCTTAAAAGCTTTAAAGCTAAAAACTTTGACTTCTCACAAATGAAATCCATCACCAGCATATCCAGGAATGCTGTTCAAGGTTCAATAAATAGTATGTTTAAAGAGCAGTTAAAAGTGGTGGATCTAAGTAAGAACCAATTTTAGGGTCCCATATCTCAGGTACAGTTCAAGTATAGCCACAATTAGCCCAGTTTGGTACACCTAGACATCTCAGAGAATCAATTCAGTGGGGGAAATGTTTTTTATTTTTAATCTATAGAATCTTAAATACCTTAAGCTTGTATATAATGGATTTACTAGGCTTTAATTTCCTCCTACATATATTCTTAGTAGTTTAAAGTATCTTAATTTGTCTAAAACCAGCCTCATTGGTCATATTCCTAGTGAATTAAAGCAATTAATTAATTTGCACACACTTTACTACGTTTCGCACATCTAGAAATCTAAAAAAACTATGTGGGGTAATTTTTGTTATCTTTAATCTACAGAATCTTAAATACTTTAACCTTGCATATAGCAAATTTGCTAGGCATCAATTTCCTTCTACATATATGCTTGATAGTTTAAAGTATCTTAAATTGTCTAAAACTAGCCTCACTGGTCATATTCCTGGAGAATTAGAGCAATTAACTAATTTGCACACGCTTTATCCAGTTTAGTACATTTAGACACTTAGAGAACTAACTCAGTGAGAAATGTTGTTTTTAATATATAGAGTCTCAAATATCTTAACCTTGCATATAATAGTTTTGCTAGGTATGAATTTCCTCCTACATATATACATATTAGGAGGAAGCATGGGAAGAAATTGATAATCATAGAATGGAGAATGTTAGTTCTAAAGGTTTATTATCAGACAAAAGGGCAACATATTGTCTTATGTTAGGACACATTGAAGGAACTGTGTAAGGAAGCAATATATTGTCTTCAGCTGAAAGAGAACAAACATTTTCAAGCAATATTAAAGATGATTTATATCATATACGCATTAAACATTGGAGACACCACATAATTTATATCACATATATGCAAACAAAACAGAATGGGACCAGATAGCATATGAACTAGGAGACATAAAGTCAAAAACCACTAATAAGTTGTGATGATAAATTACCTATAAAATATGTAGAAGCTGACTAGTAAGCAGATAAAAGAGAAACCAAAGTAAACCCTACCACATGAACCAAAAGACAAAGTCAACCCTACACACACCTCATGATATAGACAACCAATGTAGTGATAAGGAGGGAAGAAATGCATAGAGAAGCAAACAAGATGCGGAGAAAGGAAGCAGAGCTATATCACACAAATAAGCAACGCGTAAAAATGAGAAAATCTAGTAAAGCCAAGTAAAGAAGAAGTGGAGAAAGCAAGGTACGATTAATTTAAGGATTTTAGTAATTAGATTAGTTAAAAAGATTAGGTTAAAAGGATTAGTTATCATATTAATAAACCAGATTATATTGGACCCATGCTAGAGAATATGTCCATGTGGAAATGAAGTGCTACAAAAAAATTAAAATATTCAATATAAGAAATATTTAATAAAGGGTTTAAGTCTCAATTAATTGTAAGGCTTTTTAAAATGCTTATCAAATGTTAAGGTTGTTTTTGAATATTTATGAATGTTAAGGTCCTAATTAAATTTTGGTCAAAACCGTTTTATCCTTTTTAACTCTTTTGCCTTGCAAATTTTGACCTCTTGTCTTTTCTTAACAAGGAGATGGGAGTGGGATAGTAATGGTTTAAAAATGAACCTTAAAGCTGATTGCTCCACTGATCAAACAAACATCTAATTAGTGGACTAGTAAGCTCATAAATAGCAGTAAGTAATCACCATCTAGTTAATTAGATTTAGATTCAATTTTCTTAATTATTTGACCAACTTAGTCATAATAACTAGGCCATTGGTATGTTTGAAGCCTAACTAGAAGTCGACCTATGGAGTAGTAATAGCTGCATACTCTGGTTATTTTATCCAAAATTGCAATATTTGGTTCTAGATTAAAATGTAATTGAATATAAAACATATTCTAGTTGACCAAAGTTTATATTTTATAATCTAGTGTTGCAATACTTTTTATTTTAAATTTCAAATATAAATTATGAGATCAAAGTCTATGCCATTTTACATTGTCTAAAATTTAAAATAAAAATATAATCAAAGGTGGGTTCACGTGATCATAATTTTTTCAAGGTTTTCTTTCAATAGCTTTTATCATACAAAATATCTAACAACAAAGAGTAAAGAAAATAATTCCTTTCTAATTAAAATAATAATGAAACTAATAAATTAATAAAATAAAATATAGTAAACTTCCTAATATTATTTTTGTGATATATTCTATATTCATAAGTATTTGTAGTATCAAGGTAACAAAGCTCAATTTAGTATGGGGGCCATAAATTCCATTTTTATGTTTCTATTTAATTTTTTGATTTTTAAATTTTAACTTCTATTTGTAACAAAAATAAAATCTATTTAATTATCAATTTCAAATATAGTAAAAAAATTTTACTGATAAGAATAAATTATCAAATAATATGTGAATGTTAATTAAAAATCATGATATTTTATTTATAGTATAAATAATAAATTAATACTATTTTATTAAAATAAATATTTAAATAAGTAAGGAACTTGTAGAATTTTTATCTTTCAAATTACCATTTAAAATTTAAAATTTAAATTCTTTTTCTTTAATAAAAATAAAATTTAAAATATCTTAAAATTTTAAATGATTATTAAATTCCAAACATTTTTATTTAAAATTAAAAAAGCTAAAATAATTAAATAATATTAATCATAATTTTTGTTAGCAGTTAATACTAAATGGTCAACTAGTACTTATTTAGTTAATAAAAAATCAAATTATGAAAAATCAAGAAAAACAAAAACTATTTTATAACTTTCATTAGTTCATTAGTTTGAATTAATTAATTAGAATAATATAATATTATAACAATTAACATCTTAATCATGTGCATATGATTACGTCCATTCACCAATCTTATCCAAACTTGCCTATTAGGTTTGTGGCCCGCTATAATATGTATTTAACTTAATTAATGTATCAATTTGCGTATTTGTGTGGTGGTGTATAGTAAAGTTTGTAGAATTGGATTCAGTGGATCCTAAACTTTTCTATTGTAGTTTTTTTTTGTCTTGTAACAACCTATTAAGTAAGGGTGACTTTTATCAATTTTTAACACCTTTAAGAGGTATTCTTCTAATTTTATTGCTTATTCATGCTTCAAAGTTGTGGAATCCTATTTTGGTTGGTTGAGATATATTGATGTTGATCAATTTAATGTTATGCTTTTGATAAATAAAAATTCAACAATTTGTATCAAAACTTAGTTTATAAGTTTTGACATTGTTTATGTCTTTTGTTATTCTTTAATTTTCATATTCTTTTACAATCATTCTTGAAAACTTTTGTTAATAATGGGTATATTAATCTTTTGGGGATAAACACTTTACACAATATTCATACAAATGTTGAACTAAAATACTTAATTTTGGAATTTTTTTAGAGCTCCATCCTTATCTGAAATTTATTATACTTTGATCTACCTTTTTTACTAGTTTTTTTGTTTAAATAAGAAATGACAATGAGCTGGATCAGACTTGGGCCCTTTATAACCTAAGCTTAGTCTGAAAATGTTTTTTAAAGCCTAACGTCACCTAAAATCTGATTAGACTTGATAAGTTTGACCTGAACCTGAGTTGACTTGGGCTTCTGACAGCTTGAAACCCGATCAGGTCGAGATTACTTAAACCAAATTCACGACCAATTAGGATTTAATTGGAATAAAACCCAATTAGTTGAGTTAGGCCCAAAGTTCCAACCTCTTCATAAAATATTAAATGGTTTAGAACCCATTCAGGCCAATCAAACCCAAAAACATGACCCTTAAAAAAAACTAAATATTACAAAGCACAATTAGTATCCTCCTTGCTAGGCATAAGAACCATTCCTAAAATTTGATCAATCACAGAGGTTCTAGGCATCAATTCTAGGTGTCTGTGTTTGCTATGAATCACCTCTTTAACAAAAGCATTGTAGGGAATGATGTTCCTTAGTGAATGCATCTCTGTAGACCATACTAAGCTACCAATTTTAAGCCCAGTTATCATACCAGAGGGATGTGTTTACCCCAGGACCTATCTTGCTTTTGACTTCCATCTTTATCCTTTCCCTTAACTTAAGAATGTTGACAATAATCTAGGAAGAGCTTGCCTTGAGATATATGTTCCGTAAGTTGTCATTCCCTAAATAATATGCAAGTATCCATTAGATCCATGGCTCTTATTTGTCATTTAAGATTTTCCATAGCCTCTTAATCAAAAGGATTTTATTAGTGATCTTCCAAGGCATTATTCTTGGTCCTTTCTCATATCTAGGTAAACATCTATCAGCCTATTGGGCCTTGGACATAGCTTTCCTTGATGAGTACCTAGACCACAGAAAATTCCTAAGCATCTTGTCAATTGTTTTGGCAATGTTGCTTAGAACATAAGGTACAAGGACCAATGAATATATATGTTGTTCAAGACTGAGATGATGATGTGCCTTACATATCAAGATTAAGCTCTTATTGTACCTATTAGAGATTCTCCTTTGAATCTTATTAATCAGAGGTTGGTATTCATGTCAAGTGATCATTTAGAGGAAATTAGAATCCCCATGTAAGTGGGAGATGGTAACTTAGACTTTAATCCTATAAGAGAAGAGAATCAAGCTACATGTTTTTATCTCTATTAATAGAGAGGCCTGAGAGCAAGTATGCATGGCTAGCATAAGAACACTTGGGGAGTTAACTTCATCTCTAGAGAATAAAATTAAATAATCTAAAATATCTAGGTTGGTAAGCTTCACTTTCCTATATTTGGAGTAAAACTTGAAATGCTTCTTTTAGGAAATAACCAGCTTAATGAGCTCTCTATAGCTAAAGTGATACAACTCTTCTAGGAGCTAGGATCCTTTGTCCATTTTACCTTGTCCCTACTCTGTCTCATGAATCTCAGCTATCTATTTATGTGGGACCCATGGATAGGATAAAATGGACAGAGGATCCCATCCCCTCTCCCAGTATTCTTCACGAATAGAAAGCCTTCCTTTCCAATAATGAATTTATAGGCACAACTCAATTGAAAGCGGTTTTGAATATAGGAAGTTTCTTTTCGGTTACAAAGGAAAAAAAACAACACAACTACATAAACATCCTAACTAATGCAGAGATCTGCGTTATAAAGCTCCTTGCTTATCACGGTTTATGTGAGCCATGACGAACATCGGAGACTCTTGAAGAACATATAGGCCTGGGCTGGATAAAGTTGCGAGAGAGACCAAGTTATTCGCACACTAGTTCTCTTCGCGATACACATGTTGAATATAGGAAGTTTTGATAATGATGATAACATTTTTGTCTTTAAAATTGAAACTAGAACTAAAGCATTAAAGATTATGAAAACTAGGTAATGATAGTTGAATATTAGATCATTGTTTTTGCAAATGTGGAATCCAGGACCTAACTCTGGAATATGGTTGGGATTCATGTTAGACTTTCACAAAGAACTTTTTTTTTAAAAAATAATTTTCCTTTTTATTACTAAACAAAATTTCCTTATGCCTTTTTCCTGAATTATTTATCTATGTTTTTCAAAAGTTCTTGTGGAATACTTTTTATTTTTGATTATTAGAGTTTTTATATTTTAAAATTTTCTTTACACCTACAATTGATTGAATAAGGACATGTCGGTTTTGAATATTAGATTTTTTTGCTCGACTTTGTGTTTCTAAATGTCAAATGAAAAGTTATACTTGATTATGTACTACTTTTGCAGTTAGAATCAGGCGGGGCTTGCTTCTAAAAATTTTGGGCGTTTGACAATTTGAAACCACATTCTTTCAGTAGGTGTTGTTTAATCGAGTTTTTTTTGAAATAAAAGTTTAACACACGAAAACATTGACCAGAAAGGAAAATCGAAACTAACCCAAGCCAACATGCTTACCCTGTACACTCGGATCCTACTAGCCTTTCACCATCAATGTCTGAGCGAACAGAATTATCGAAAATTAAAATGGAATCTAAACATGAAGGACTAACACTCTAATGATGCAGGTTTGCATGTAATAAGGCTACCCTTGCAAGTGAGCGAGCCGCCTTATTGACAATCCTACGTGTCCAATGAAAGGACAAATGAAGGAAATGTCGCTTGAGTGAGACACAATCAAGGGCCAAAGTTCCAATCTCAGAATTATTCGAGGACGGAGCTAAAATAGCTTGAACAACCGTCAAACAATTAGACTCCATGATGACATGATCAATTTGTTTGTCTTTTAACCAAGATAGGGCTTCCCTTATCGACATAAGCTCAACAAGAACTAGGTCAATCAGAAAAGGATAATGGCCTGAGATAGCAGCAACAAAATGAGCTCTATCGTCCCTAAGAATAGCAGCAAACCTTGTGGCGTTCTTATCTTGAAAGATAGCCGCGTTGACATTACATTTTAGGAAACCACCCATTGGTCTAGTCCATCTAGAACTGATAGCTCTAACCTCCTCAGTTGTGCCAATAACCCTCTTAAAAATCTCCCGAGAAGCCTGCCAGTCTTTAATAAAACTATTAGCAAAATTAACAATCATAAGAGGGGAAATGTTCTTACCTTTCCATACTCTTAGATTTCGATGGTACCAAATGCTCCAAAGCATGGCGAGCTGACGTTCGATGCTGGAAGTC
>JANKOD010000193.1:24286480-24297950 GCA_026284645.1 Erythroxylum acuminatum | reverse complement strand
AGGGGTGGCGTTTCCTCACTAGCCCGAATTCGGTGTCCAGTAAATTATTTAAAGCAAGGTATTTCCCCAATTGCAACTTCCTCAACGCCACAGAAGGTCAAAACTCTAGCCTAATTTGGAAAAGCATCTTCTCGGCCAAGCATTTACTGGGCAAAGGGGCTCAATGGCGAGTGGGCAACGGCGATTCGATTCTGGTGTTTAAAGATCCATGGCTTAATCTTGATGAGGATTTCTTTGTGCGCTCAACTCCATTAAGCGGCATGGAAGATATGAAGGTTAGTGCTCTGTTTAATTCTGCGAATACAGATTGGGATTGTTTGTTTGTCAACGGGATTTTAGCTCCCGCAGAAGCCTCTCAAGTTCTCAAAATCCCAATTTCCCCTTTACTGGAGGCCGATCATTTCTGCTGGCAATATACCAAGAATGGAGTGTACAGCGTTAAATCAGGTTATAGAATTGCCACCGACCTGTATTCTCAGCTTCCTTCTTATGCAGTTGGGGGGCATTGGAACTCTATTTGGAATGCACAGATCCCCCCGAAGATCAAGGACTTTCACTGGAGACTGATGCGTGATTTTATCCCGTGTAAGTAGAGACTATACGACAGAGGCGTATCTACAATAGATGTGTTCTGCCAAAGATGTGGTCTGGTGGAAACTGTGGATCATTTGCTGCTCTCATGTCCGTATGCTACAAGTGTTTGGGTTGCTGCAGGTATTTTGTTACAAGGCGATGATATTAAATCTTGTATATCTTCAGTATTTGCTGGGAATTTGTCTGATGTTGGAAACCGAATTTTGGTTATTTGCTGGAGTATCTGGTTCCACCGAAACCTTTTGTGTTGGGAGCAACAAGATATTTCCCCTAATGCAGTAGTGTTTTTTGCGGATGGTTTCCTTAAGGATTGGCAGGAGGCAAAACATGCTTTTGCTCAAATTCAGCCGCGTGGTAACAATCTTTATCGTTCTCACTCTTGGCGCAAACCTGAACTGGGTTGGTTGAAGTGCAATGTTGATGCTTCGGTTTTGGGGAGGGATAATAGTTCAGGCTTTGGGGTTGTTCTTCGCGAAGACCAGGGGCGCTTTGTGAAAGCTTTTTCGGGTCATATACCTGGTTGTGTGGATGCTTTGATGGCTGAAGCTATCTCCATTAAAGAAGCGTTGACTTGGTTCAAGAGTTTAAACCTGGATAAAATTACTCTGGAGTCAGACTGTTTAGAAGCGATAAACTATCTCCTTAAGCCATCTGGTAATCTGTTAGAGGTTGGTGTAGTGTTTGCTGAGTGTTTGACACTTATGGCTCACTTCCAATATTTGTCCGTTCAATGGACTTCGCAGAGTGCTAATAAAGCTGCTCATTCGTTAGCAAGGGTCGCTTTATTAAATGCAAACCGCTTCGTTTGGGATAACATCCCTAGTAGTATTGTTTCTGTGGTTCGTTCTGATTTTTCCGCAATGTTTCTCAATTCTGAAGAAGCTTAGGTTCGGGTGTATAGGGTAAAGCCTATTGGCTTTGGGTTTAGTTGCTTCCTCGGTTTTGATTTCTCGCTTTGTTTTAATGAAGCTCTTTAATTTAAAAACAAAACATTAGGGTATGCTTATGCTTATGTATACCAAAAATTGGTCCACATTCATCTTCTAGTTTGCGATACACAAGTTCGATTTTCCTAATCCCACAGATGACAAATCCCCTGACACAAGTTATAACTTCAATACTAAACAAATGAACTTGGCCCTAAATCTAGTTTCTAGTGAATGAATCATAAGCAAGTAGAAGCAGATATTGTTGTATACCATACGTAAAAGGGCAGTCAATATAGAAAAGTGTAAGCTCTATAGCTTCAAAAAGATGAGGCAGGAAGCAAATGACACCACCCATAATAATCATCAAACCTCCATTGCACCACCGCACCCGATAGTGACTATGATATGGTGGTATCATCTTGGTGTATAAAGACAAACAAATTAACTCAATTTTTCTTTATTTTTAATTCTTTTATTTAATGTGTCATTTTAGTGTAATAATTTTGCTGACTTGACAGTACTGTTAAATTAGAAGTTAATGGCACACTAATTTTATTACAAATTAAAACTTCACATATTTTATTATTACTTCAATAGTTCTAAGTAATATTACAAAATTAGATAAGTTTTATGAATTTTATAATTTATTTAAAATATAAAAATTTAGTAAAATAAATTAATTACGACATTGGACACAAATTGATAATTTTACTTCAATTTATTATTTTTTAGAAAACATCATTAAGGATAATTGTACTCCCCCAACAATTTTATAACTTCTAAACTTCAATAGTTTATTAGTCTTCCAAAATAAATAATGATTTTAAGTTATATTTTTTCTTTATATTTCTTTATACAACACAAAAAAACATCATATATATATATATAGAAAGTTTTAAAGGTGATATTTTTGCCTCATTTTTTACTTGCAATATATATATTAAAAAGATAAAAGTAATGATAAATAGCAAGAATATTTAAATTTTGTAAAAATAAGCATGAAAAATTGAACAATTCATAGAGATGACATTAGGTCAGCCTACGTCAAACTTGTCAATAACTTAACTCAACCTAATGCTATCTTCATTGCATTGCAAATTCAGTGTGTACTAAAATGACATTACTTTAATTTTTAAAATTTTTATTGTATAAACCAGATAACATTGTTTTAATTCTAAAATTTTAAATCTATAAATTAAAACGACGTCATTTTGGTTAATTATATTAAAATATCATTATTTTGGTAATAAAAGTTTGAATATGACGGATCTTTTGATCAAACTTTAGACTGATCCCTAGTCTTAGAATCCAACACAAAATTAAATCAACAACTTAATCGAACCAATATTACTAAGCCTAGCAAGTCATCTTTAAATTATATCCAAAAAGTACGATATTTTAGAATAAATTCTTAATGTTAAACCAAAAAGACATAATTTTTGATGCATTAATATTAAGAATAAGGTTGTTCACAAGTATTGCTGGCAGAGCTTCAACTAACTAATTTCTTCTCATCTTTTTTTGTGGATTACACCTTATCATTTTGTTATAATTCTCTTAAATATGATAGGTTTAAATCCCTTCATTCTAGCATCAGTTTACATGTATAAATTAATAGAGATGCAAATGATCATATAAAACATAAAAAGTTACATTATAACATTACCTCAGTTATCGTAGCCCACCTAAATCCATCCTCTATAGTCTTTCTTCCTTTTCTTTTCTTGATGTTGCTCTCTTTATCATTTCCCATACACCAATTCAAAATGACAAACCAATAGCCAAGATGACTCCAAAAAATATCACATTACCATTTACCAATATCACCAATTTCATCATTATAACTCTTGACCACAATAAACTATTTAATCGAGTTAAGTCCATACTACTCACCTGCGATTTGCTTGGCTATATTGATGGATCAATTTATCTACCATCAAAGCACAATGATATTACTACTGGCACATCATCTCTCTCAGCTAAATTTTTTAAATTGGTAAAAGAAAGACAAACTTGTAGTCTACTGTTGCCTTACTGCTACCGTTACCTCAACCAGTACATCACTATTGCTTGGTTGTGACACTTGTTTGACATCTCTGGACCACTCTTGAAGATTATTTTCTTCAGAAAAAAATGGTCCAGAATTCCTTAGTCTGACATCGTCTTCACACCACTAGAAACGGAGACTCCATAGTCACCGATTACCTAATGACCATTACTTTCACTGTTGAAGATTGAGCATCCATCGGTGACTCAGTGTCATATGAAGACCTAAGTCTTTTTTACACTCAATAGACTACCCCTGATTATGAATTGTTCACTATTGCAATTGAAATCATGACATTAACCCATCATTCTCTGAATTGAGAGCTAAGCTATTGCTTCATGAATAATGCTTACTCTCTCTTCATCTATCTCCATCTAAAGCAGCTTTTGTTGTGTCTCAAGGAAGTCGTATCTCAGCTTGTGGAGGACGTCCTAGGCAACTTTTTTGCCACAGATTTCTAATTGCCCACAACACCTAACATCTTAGGTCTTTTCTTCCTCTAACTGGGCTGGGTCATATGCTACTTCTCGCTGGCTCAAATACGATGAAGTCTCCAATTAGCTTCCTCACAATAGCTCAGCCCAAGATTAATGCTATCAACTATTTAACCCACACCATAACACAAACCCAGGCCACTTTCCTTTTTACAACCCACCTTCTAATATAATTTTCGACTCAATTCAAATACCTAACTACCAAATGTCAAATTTATAACAAAAATCAGTTATATAGCCGCTACCTGTCATTTTTGGCATATGTAATCCTGAAATAATTCCACAAATCTCACTCAAAAATTTAACTTGCTTTTTTTGCTCTAAATATTCAATCCATTACCAACCCATCCACCTGTCCTTCCAACGAACTTATATAATAGCTTCTGGCAGCCACATCTTCTCCCCACATGACACCCTGCGCCTATCTTATTGACTTCATTCAACCATATCCTGGTATTGAACAAGTGATAATGCTCTCTCTGTCTAATCTAAAGGCTTCTTAACTTTCCCTACAAACCATCGACCCTACAATGATGCAATATTCTCATTATTCTTCATCTTACTACAAATTTACTTTCTATTGCACAATTTATTAAAGAAAATTCTTGTTTAATTAAATTCAATCCCTTTGTTTACATTATGAAGGAGATTTTAACCCAGACTTCAATCCTCACATGACACATCTACAATGATTTCTATCCTTTGAAAATTCTTGTTCGCTTCATCAATCCTATTGCCTTCACTACTCACAAGCTTCTCTGAATATTTGACATCAACGTCTTGGTCATCCATATAATAAAACTCTTACTAAATTGTTTTCGTCCCTTAAATTATCTATTATCAATCTTAATTATATCTCATGCTTTCAAGGAAAAAGTTATGGTCCATCGTTTATTTCCTTTACTAAAGTATGTACAAAGCCCTTTGAGCTTATTCACTATGACATTTGGGGATTTTCTCCATCTTTGTCTCTATTTTATTCAAGTTATTTTATTTTCTTTATTAATGATTTTAGTTGTTACACATGGATTCTTCCTCCCATAAATAAGTCTTAAGTCATACACAAAATTCAAAATTTCAAAGTCACTGCTGAAAATTTATTTTTTACCAAAAAGTAAAATGTTTCAATATGATGGAGCCTTTGAACTCATCAAAAGGTCGTTTGCCTGAATCTTACTACTCATGGCATTCTATTTTGCATCTCCTGTCGTTATACCTCACAATAAAATGGTGTTGCTGAATAAATTTTTTTTCATGTCACTGAAACTAGATTGACATTACTTCTTCGCAACTCTCTTCCCAAGTGATTATGGTTTGAAGCTTTTTCCACATTTGTCTCCATGCACTACCTAAACTTGATTATCTTTGTGTTTTTAGTTGTCTATGTTTTCCATTTCTTGGTTCCATTAGATCTTATAAACTCATACCTAAATTCATTCCTTGTGTGTTCCTTGGTTATGCTCTCAACTATAAAGGATATTGTTGTCTTAATCCTTCCACTAACAAAATCTATATTTCTCACCATGTTCGTTTTCTTGAAACTCAATTTCCTAATCTTGTGCTCCTCTCTTATCCTCACCTTCTCATTCCCTTTCTGTACCACCACCATTAAATTTAAACATTTATGCTTCCCTTAAATCCCAATACTTCATGATCACCCGTTTCCATACCTTCTGAACTTCCTGTCACTTCTGTACCATCATCACTAGTACCTCAACAACCATTATGTCACGACCCAACCTTGGATCGTCACCGGCACTAAAGGAACAATAAACTTAAAGTTTACTGAACCCTTAGCAAGCCTAAAATGCCATCAAATCCTTATATCCAAAGTAAAGGTGAGATTTCAAAATGATCAAACTCATGCTGACAATAATCAAATAGTTCTAACAATATACAATACTCAATATGCTATAATATTAAGATAGTTAATACAAGGGAAATCTGATATATTCAAGACCATTGCGACTCTAGAGTCAAAGGTCACCAACAAACATACATCGAATCACCGGAGAGGAAGAAGACCGACAAAGTGCCTTGTTAAAAGAGATTTGAAAAGAAGATCCTAAAAAATAGTTGAGGAGAGTCAGACCCCGTTGAGTGAATTAATAATATGGTTATGTTATGCTCTCCTAAGGATTTCAAATGATACATATATATGTATATATTTATAATGTATTACATCCGTAATGCAATTTCATAACATAATAAATTTCTTCATAAACATGCATGCATTTCTCATAACAATATCATGTCACATAATTATCATAATAAAAAAATAATAGTGGAGGACTGATGAACGTATGACAGACCACTTACCTGTAGACTATAGCCATAGGGGCTCTTTTGTTCCACATGGGTCACTTGGTCCAATGTGGTGGATTGTCATCCAAGAGTCACACTCGATCGATCGAACCGCCACAGCCTCACTACGACATGATTGTCGTACGAGAGCAAGCTCAACCAAATCGCTACAATCATGCTACCTCTCATGTACCATATATCGGTTGGCATCCAAGAGCAAGCTCGACTGAACAACCCCAACCACGTTATATCTAAATCAATATACCCAATACTAACACAAATCTATACCCGACTAATGACTCACTGTGTGCATAACCTAGGGACATCCACCAGGTAACTTATATTATAACAATCCTCCACATTATCACATAACAAGACAAGCAGAACATTGCACACAAAAAATATGTATACATGTGTCAATCCATATATATGAATGCCATGTATGCATATGAAAATTATGGTGATTTCCATGATGAATATGAAATTCTAATCTATGTTCATAATCATGAATATTATCTCGCAGTTAGAATGTTCTCCTTCGCGCCGAATCTACTGTTTTGAAGTAGAGGGTTCAGCTCCTGATTGATCCATAGAAAGAAAAGTCGGAGTGACCATTAGGACTTAAAACCTAAACCAATTTTAGACACTCTATAATATCCCAGATCACCCGCTTACAGATATTGTCCGCTTTGGGCCTTGACCTAGCCAAGCCCTCAAGATTTTGCTTTTCCCAAGGCCTTCCTAAGAGGTCACCCATCTTAGAACTACTCTCCCCCAAGCACATTTAACCTCAGAGTTCTGATGGGATTTTGTCCATTAGGCCATGGAAAATGCGTCTGTAAGGGAGAGGTATCCGTACCCTTATAAGGCGTACTTCGTTCCCCTCTCCAACCGATGTGGGATCTCACATGTACTCTGACATTCCCATGAACTCCTAGTTGTAGAGACCTATTGTGATGAAAATTTTTGATTAGCTCATCTGGAACATATATCCCATCATTCAAAAATGCATTGTGTTAGGTCGATCCCCATCATAGCCACCTCTCCCCACGAAGAACGTGGAGACTTAGTCTCCAGTTCATATTTAGTTAACCAATCTTTCCTAATTCACATTTTTGTTAAAAGATATGTGGCCACGAAATAGGGATTAAGTGGAATAGAATTCACTGGGTGGTAGAGTCTTGGAAACACCTCTTCTTTCATATTTTGGACATGGAACAATATGTTACTACAAAAACCTTGAAGAATTGAAATCTAAACGAGGAGTCCCTTAGATATAATGCAAAATGGATCTTGTTCTATCGTTGATAAGAGATTTTTGTTTGAAAATACGAATAGGAGTTCTTAAAAAGAAACAAATTGAAAAAGTTTAATTATCTAAATTGAATTTTTTGATCTGTGGATTTATCAATATCAAGTTTTTTTTAAAAAAAATGTTAGCAATTATGTTATTGATGACTACAAGATAAGGTGCGTATAAAGAAGACACATTTTTCATATTAGCCTTGATTGCTTCCTTCACGCTCTCCGTGACATCAAAAAATTAACTCATTGTTGCTTTTTCATCACTATCATCCAAATGAAGCACCATTACCAAAGGCTCACAAACTCGGATAACAAATTAGAATTAGGACCAAATTTCAGTGTCTTCTAGTATAATTATGGAAACCTCCAATCTAGCATTAGACCTATCATACTGAGATGCAACTCAATTATCACTTGTAAACATCTATCTCAACTCTTTCTTTATCATAACAAAAAATAAAGTGACAAATCTTATCACAGTAGGACAACAAAAATTCCTACCATTGGTAAAATCCTTTCTCGTTAAATTCAACACCCATGCATGATTATAGATGAACTTAGTCAACTTTTTGGCTTTCTGCACAATCTCATCAATAATAGGAAAATACCTAGCATCCCCTATATTTTTCAACATTAAGTCAATGCAATGTGCAACATAAGGAGTCCAAAAATGTTATTTGTCCAACTATTGCACATGATTGAATACCCATAAGTAGCCCAATACATTCTTCTTTCTCCCAAATAATTTTTAGTTTCAGAAACTAAATAACTCAAAAGTTTACCTCTGTAGTCATCAATAGAAGGAGCTTTATACCCTATACTGTAAAAGGCTATAGCATCCACCGTAGGTTGATAATAGTAAGATTGGGAAGCATTGAATGTTGCACCTGTATCATACCACCATCTGGCCACTGTCATATCTACTTTGTGAGAAGCATCTCTTGATTGCATGACACTATGAATTGAAGGATGGGCTCCGGAAGTTGTTCATGGTGCAAAAAAAATAGTCTTCTGCCTTCTTTTTTTTTCCTAACATCATATCCAGATGCAAAAACACAACGACTACCACTACCACCTTCAACATTTCCACTATCACCTTAAGTACTAGCCAACAAACTTTCACTATCAATTTCATAATTCAATTTCTCCCTTCCATCTCTCTCGTGTTAATATTCTTCAAGCAAAGTTTTCATTTACCACTTCACATCGTGACTTACTTTTTTGCAGGGTTCCACATCTCCTTTAACCCTAGCTAAATGCTTCTTTAATATGGTAATTCCTCCACCTTTTAAATGCTTGTTACAAAACAAACACATAGTATGATTTTTCATACTGGGGGCTAATGAAGCATGAGCCCAAGCTGGATCGTCATATCTTCTTGAAGCGACTAAACGTTCAGGAGTATTTGAATTTACTTCGATTATCTATAAAAATAAATGAAGACATATAAAAAAACACATAATTTCATTGAACAATACATATGTCCATCTTATATAACATAACTCATTTTGTATGATTACATCATACACAATTCAATTTCATCCAACACATTTCAATTGTATCCAACAACAATTCATCAATAAGTCAAAAACCAAAAATTCAAGTATTCAACATACAATGTTACACAATGCGCAAGTCCATCTTATATAACATAAGTCATTTTGTATGATTACATCATATACTATTTAGTTTCATCCAAACACAATTCAATTTTATCTAACACAATTCATCAATAAGTCAAAAACCAACAATTCAACTATTCAACATACACAATTACATAATAAGCATGTCCATCTTATGTAATATAACTCATTTTGTATGAACAATTCAATTTTATCCGACACAATTCATCAGCAAGTCAAAAACTAACAATTTAAGTATTCAACATACATAATTGCACAATATATTTGTCCATCTTATGTAATATAACTTATTTTGTACGATTACATCATATATAATTCAATTTCATCCAACACAATTCACCACTAGGTCAAAAACCAACAACTAAAGTATTCAACATATTGACCATCAAAATTCAAAACATGAAAAAGTTAGCTATACAAAACTTTTAGAGTCTTATATAAAGAGAGACAATTTTTTCAATTTAGAGTCAATAAATTTGAAATTTCTTCATCGACTAATAAAGACATAGAAATGTGTCCGCCAAAGGTTTTCCATGCAGTAATACAATATTTTTGTCCTTAGCTTCTTAGCTTATGCAAAATGGCTTTTGAACAAGTTAAAAATCAGTTTGAAATAGGATCAAAATAGCACTCTTAATTGTTCAAAAGTTCAATAATTGATTTATACTAATTCAAAATATGCAATCTACGAATTAATCAAAATTTTAATCAATGCATACACCTGAAAAATACCCATACTTTGTTGTCTTTGTAATTAGGATATTGAAACAAGAAATCATTTATTCTTTAGATGTTCTTAATTCTTATGCATTAGATATTAAAAAAATCTTAAATTTATACCAATTATCTATTTCATTAACTAATTAGGATAACTTAGTCTATTTAGTTTTTTTGGTAATTTATTTAGTTATTATGAATAAAACTAAAAATTATTCTATTTTATTGATACAATTCAACATTAAATATCAATATCACAACTTATTATCTAATAATACCCAATACTAATTTAAAAATAACAATGATGTATCTGTAACAAATTATTATATCAATTAATTATTTATTTTAAATAAAAGACTCCATTCACAACAATTCCAATGATCCAAATCCAATTCAGTCCAACCAGATAAACAAAACACTCTATGTATTTCATTAAATTTCAAACTTCCAATTTAATCATTCACGACAATTCAATTCGAAGTTTTAACCATCCACAAAAAGAAACTTGTTGAAAAAAAATTCAAAATTAACTGTACCACAATATATTTTATCAGTATTTCAAATATCGATCAGTATCGACTGTACCAGCCAGAACCTCCAGTGCCGATAAATACCAAAAGGCTTATTATCGTTCCATTTTTCAATCGATATGATACGTTCTGGGCAGTACTAGCCAATACAGAATAGTATCCGTATCCCTAGTAGGAACTTAAAGGAATGCTTGGAAAAAAGGCAACCAAAGTCGATTGCCACTTAGCAGCATCTTCATGACAAACTTAAAATGGTGGAGAAATAACTCCTTGACCAGCTTTAGAAGAGGGGGACAAAAGTGCAAAGCTGCTAAAGAGCTGTTAATTAAAATTTTGTTTCTAGGAACCAACAGTGATGGTTTTAGCAGTAACATTCTGATGAGAAGCAGAAACGGCAGTACGGATAGAAGAAATCGAGGAATGAAAGTGTTGGAATCCTACCGTGATCAAATCACGGGCGTAGCGGAAATTAAAATTTTTCGGATTTCGAGCGGATCCCGATAATTGATTAAACTTGAATCAAAACAATATTTGATTTAGAAATCGTACCTTGTTCGCTTTCCGAAAAAAAACTTTGAATCTTTTTCTCTGAATGATCAATCACGAGCTGTCCAATTGTCCAGCCTCTGATGGTATCCACAAAACAATTTCCAAACTGCCTTTGGAGGAAGAAGACAAAAAGTCCTAGCTTCTATAAAGCTTTTTCCTTTAAATAGAAAAATCAAGATAGTATTTTATTAAAATTAAAACTCTTTAATTATAATTAGAATCGAAATCTAATTCTAATTCTAATTAATTTAATTTTAATAAAATCAAATATCTCATATTTAATTCTCAAAGTTTCTCAAACTTTATAATTAAGTCCAACTTAATTAAATTGATTTTTCTTTCACAAATTGCTCTTTGA
>JANKOD010000193.1:24263598-24274261 GCA_026284645.1 Erythroxylum acuminatum | reverse complement strand
AAATGGAAAAACTAGAAAATGAAATTCCAGTTATTTTGTGCAAGTTAGAAGGGATTTTTCCTCCAAGCTTCTTTGACAATATAGAGCATCTACCTGTGCATTTACCATATGAGGCAAAACTAGTCGGTTCAGTTCAATATCAATGGATGTATCCATTTGAGAGGTAACTCGACAAATATTATTGCAATAACCATTTTTACATGCTTTATGTACTAAATTGTAATAACCATATTCTCTAATATAGGTATTTCCATCACTTGAAAAAAAATGTAAAAAAAAAGCCAGAGTTGAAGGCTCCATATGTAATGCTTATTTAGTGGAGGAAGCTAGTACATTTTGTGGACATTATTTTGAGTCGCATGTCCACACAAGAGCAAGAAAAGTTCCTCATAATGAAAATGGGGGAGGAACGAGTGGTGCTGATGGAAACTTGTTCATTTTTACATATTCTGGACGAACATATGGACATGTGATAAGAAGAATGTTAACAGAGGAAGAAATTGAGGCTGCACATGGTTACATTTTATTGAATTATGAAGAGGTTCTTCCTTTCATTCAGTAAGTTCAACATGATTATTTCTTCATTTTCCAATTGTGTGTTGTTCATTACTAAAAATTGTCATTATGTATTTAGATTATACGAGACATTGTTACGCAAGATAATATCGGGCATTACACAGGATGATACAAATATTCTTAATTATATTTCAAAACCATATTTAAGTGTTCTCATGACATTGTATTCTTTAATATGATACATTAATTTATGTAGGCCTTAGAAAATCCAATAGAGAATAAGTTCATTTGTGATCTTGCGAAGGGACCTCTGCGAACTATTAAATCGTATTTGGTGTATTTCGTGAATGGATACATATATCATACAGAATCTCATGGATATAGCAAGTCAACAATAAATAGTGGTGTTTCGATATAGGGAGAATTGATGGATTACTATGGTAAAATTATTGAAATACTAGAAGTTGAGTACCTTGCTTTGCCAGTGAAGTGATGTGTGATTTTTGAATGTGACTGGTATGACCCGACTCCAAATGTTGGAACAAAAGTGCATAGCCGATACAATATAGTTGAAATCAACTACCGAAGAAGGTTAAGACAATTTGAACCTTTTGTCTTGGCTATGCAAGCGAAACAGGTTTGTTATGTCCCTTTTCCAAGCTTACGACGAGATAAGACAAATTGGTTGGCAGTTTGCAAAGTAAAACCTAGAGGTGTTTAGAGGTGTTTTTGAATCACATGGAAAAGGAGAGCATAGTCCTGAAAGTGAGGCGTTTCAGGAAGATGTCACTTTAATCAATACATCTGTCACGTATGACAATAATGAACCTTTGAACGATCCATCTAATGAATATATCGATATTTCTTCTGGAGAGGATGACGAGGGCCAGAGATCTGAAGAGGAGCCAGAGTTTGAATCTTATTCTTTCGATGAAGAAGATGATTGTAAATTACAATTAAGTTTTGATAGCGATTAATTTTTGTTTGTAGTTAAATAATTTAATCAAAATATTACCATTATTTGCATTTCAATATATTATGTAAAGTCTTTCATTGAAATTTTTATTTAAGGAATGTCGACATGCCGACTGGTTCCGGATGGTAGTAATTCTTTCCATCGAGAGGAATGTGGCAAAATTGTCCCAACCTAAGGAATCAAAACTGCAAGAAATATCGGTGCATCATACACTAAGAATCGTTTGCCTTCCATGGTCGATCTGTTTCTTGAAGGTGTTTACTATGATCTGCACAACGTCTCTTTCCCTATTATGTACATCTCATTTCCTTTGTTGAAGTTATTATACATATTCTCTTTTGATTGTCTATCCTACATGATTAAACTTCTTTTAAACTCAAAGAGGACATGGATATTAATAGAGGTGAGAGCGATGTCACAACGGCCTATAAAGGATTAGGGACATCTGTTCTTGTCGAAAATTTGTCAATTCCTCAAACATCGTCTGGACAATCACGTATGCATTTATATCCAATTTTTGTTGGTTTAACGGTTTTCTAATATCACAGTTTCAAAACTTCTTAACTGATTATGTTTTAGGTAAATATGTTCTTGTTAGTAGTGCATCTGGAGACTTAGTCTTCCATAATCAGAGTGGCAATTCATTCACTGTTTCTTCTACAAGTATAGCTATAGCATCAAAGCTATTGCAAGAAGGTGTTGAAAAGCCTACACCTGGTAGAAGAAGTATCAATGTTCCCATTGGTGCGTTTGAACATGCCAAGACCCTTCTCGGAAATCCAGACATTGGGGACTCATTTACCTTTACCAACTCCCATGTCACATGGAATCAAACAAATTAATTATATCATAGTGATTTTTCAATGCAATACATTATTACACTAAGCTTTGAAGTTGATTTATTGTTATATATGTAAGACTTTGTTAAACAAATCATAATTTTATCATTGTTCAAGTTGATTTATTGTTGTTAACTATTTTTTAACCTTCAAATCCATTGCCTTATTTTGTTCTCCATATATTGTGTACAATATTGATATCAAAGTATCATATTTGTAGAGAATTCAAAAAAAGTGAATTTCAGGTAAACAAATGGGACCAAAGCGATAGCGTAAGGTTATGCGGCCGAGGTTTAGAGCCATGTTCGGAGCAACTTACTGTAAAGGTGGTTCATCACAATCTGTTGCTCGCATTAGCTCACCTCCTTCGCCTCCAGGGCCGACAGTTGCAGATGAGACATCACCTATTGCTCCTCACGCTACACCATCCCCATCCCCAACTCATATATCATCCAATACCAGTTTATCGAATAGAGGAGACGTCAGCCAACTTGCAGCTGAGAGGCCTGATGGAAGAAAGTTTATAACAAGTCAATGAACAGTAAGTGAAATCACATTACTCACTATTTGCTTTTTATTAAGTCTTAGGTTTATCAGTTTTTTCATAGTATAAAATAATTTGTTATATTAGGTTGGTTCCGTCTGGGCCGAGTTTCAAAAATATGACTTCTACATTTAAGCAAAGGATTGAACCTGAGGGTTATGTGTGGAAGAATATATCTGAGGCTACAAAGCAATTTTACTTTCAGGAGTTTGACGTACAAAAAATATTTATTTATTTTTATATTGATTTATATACACAAATTACATAAATATTATTACATTATATAATTTGTTGCCTTCTTATTTCAGAAAGCATTTTACTGAGATTCTTGTTTTGACGCCAGCATGTATAAAGTATGGGAAAAGAATGCTCGTACACGTTATCGCGACTTCATTAATGTGATACGCAAGGCTACTGCATGGCCATGTTATATTTTGGAGAAAATTTGGAATCGATGGACCGAGTATTGGACATCACCTGCAGCAATGTCCATATCAGAGCGTAACTCCGCCAACAGACGTGGAGGCCCGGGGGGCCAAAGTCTTCCTGTACATACGGGAGGATCAATAACTCATAACGAGCATGCATATAGACTTGTAAGTATCTAAACTTGACACTTATTTTGTATATATTTTACTATGATGTTTTGTACATAATGATTATGTTATAAATGTCTGGTGCCATACATGGCTGTGTTAATTTATTTTCTTTGTTCAACAGGGGCAAATATTATAAAAATAGAGAAAATTCTACTGAAATTTTTATAAATTGTAGTTCACATCTGACAATTTAGGTTATACATGTAGGAAACATCATTAGGGATCAAGTCTACACCTATCCAGTTGTTTTTGCACACCCACACGAAGAAACGTGATGGTGTGAAATTCATCAACACCTGATGTAGAGAGCTGAATGTATGTAAAATTAATACATTTTTATAATTTCTTATCGATAATCCCTTACTCATGTCAACATTGCTTCCTAATATGACCAAATACAACAAACCATTCAGCAACAGCCTCAGGAGGAACAACCTGTAGATGAGACTCAGACGTATCTTGATGTTATGGGTGGTAGGGACCGTCATGGAAGGATATTCGGGCTAGGTTCATATGCGAACACATGTTATTCGTGTTCTTCCCTGTCTAGTACAGCAGCATCTGCTAGGCCAGCGCACAGCAATGAAATAACCGAGCTTCGGGCCACAATAGACACATTGAAGGAACAGATAACTCACATCACAGAGGCTAACGTGAATGAACGAATGGAGCACATGGAGCAGATAGCTAAGATGAGACAAGAGATGGAGTAGGTGACAAAGATGAGAGAGGAGATGGAGCAGATGGCGTGGATGGCTAAGATGAGAGCGGAGATGGAGCAAATGGCTAAGATGAGAGAGTAGATGGAGCAGATGGCTCAGCTTAAACAGGAGATGGAACAGTTGAAGGGGAAGCTTGGCAGTTCAGAGCACCCACGATCACCACGACATTAGCTTGTCCTTGTCATTTGCTTTCGATTACAAACATCAGTTTTGTATTGTTTTTATTATCAATTAAAAAAATTGTAACGTTATATTATCAATTAATTTTCTGATTAATCAAATTATATATATATATATATATACAAATTAATTTATTATGCATAAATAATTGATAACTCTTAACATTATGCATTTATCACAACATCATGAAACTGGAATTTATTAAAAAAAATTCTTACCTCCTAATATCGACGGAAAATAAAATACCATCGGAAATTTAATTTTTTTACCGACGGAAATTATGTCGCTCCTGTTCATTCCCTTCGATTTATCGGCGGAATTTAGTCCGTTGCTAAATGTTACCGACGACATGTCGTTAACGTTTGTTCGTCGGTAATATTTACCGACGTAATTTATACTGTTGGTAATATATTTTACTGTCAACACATTTTACTACGGTTCTTTTACCGACAATTTTGTCCATCTTTGATTTCGATCAGTAATTCATTTTACCGATGGAATATTAGAGTTTACCGACAGTATAGCCCGTCGGTAAACTACTAATTTCTTGTAGTGAAATAAAAGATCACAGCAAATAAAAATAAAATTCTATTAAATATTCAAAAATTTTACTTTATTATTAATATTAATGTAAACATGATCACCCATGAATTTTCAATTCAGAATAAATTTACGTAATGAAAAAATAATAAAATATAAGCGTATTTTACAACTAAAAGAATTAAATTTAGTCAAAAAAAACTAAAAGAATTAAATTGTCATAATCTGAAGCATGATATCTTACGAGTTATGGCTAATGAGTTTCTGGTATTGCTGAAATACCCATGAACCCCAGAATGCTCGGTATCGGTTGTATCAAGGCAAAGGTTTGATTCACCGATCCCTCTGTAGGAATTGGAAGATCATGCTCAAGTGGGATCCATTCCTAGAAGTATCTGTTAATTTAATATTAGAGAATGATTATAACATTAGATAGTCACTACGTGACAATTTACGTTAGTGATATTAACTTAACGTTAAATTATGTATAACATTATAAAATTAATTAATATTTAAATTTTAAAAATATTATTTATTCAAAAAAAATGTAGTGAATATTATATCTTATTATATAAATAAAAATTATTTCATATAAGAATTTTAAATTTCTCCAATATATATTAAAACATTTAAAAAAAAGGTACATTTGCAAATTAAAATTGAAAAATATATAATAGGGTATTAGATTTTAATTATATAAAAACTGAAATTTTATTTAAATAATTTTTAAAAATTAATCTAAAATGCTATTTTATATAGATGAGTACCAGTAGCTGAAATTGATGAAGTTACATCCATAACTTTGTTTAAAAACTCAACGTCGATATTAAATATTTATCAACTGCTTTTGTTCATTTAAAGATTGCTTTTATATATGAATATTAATTTATTCAATATTGAAATCGATACCTACTACAATAATAATATTCATACAATCGGAACCCTAGTGTTCTAAAATTCGATGACCTGACTTACTTCAATAATACGATATTTTCAATTTTAAAATTAAATAAATATATATATAATATTTTACTAAACCATATTTGATGAACCGCTTAAATCAAATCAAGCTTAAAGCCTAATATCCGATCAAGCTTCAAGTCAGACCTAAACACAACTAGGCCTAAACCCAACCTGTCATGTTGCCAAGGCTTACTACTCTAAAAGCCTATACATTGCTTTACTATGTTGGTACTACTAGTTTACATCCAACTATACAATATCACTTAATTATATCAGACTCGAATTTAGTATGAGAAAATGAAAATAATTTAGAACTTGTATGAAATAACAACCAGTCAAGCGCCAAAAGGTGATGATACCAACTTTAAGGCAATACGCATTTCCCAAAAGCCTAAAAAACTGAACTTCCAACAAATGAACTCTACACAGCTGGCCTAGCATTGTGGACATTCTCCTCTATATTTCTCTTATTATTTCTGTCCACTTATGGCTATCGCAATGAAACTAAATGCAATAAGAAATTTCGCATTGCCACTCTTTGATTTTCACACCAAGGGCCTTTTCTCTTCATCTACTTCGTCTTCTCCCTTATTACCTTCTAAGCCCCTCTCTTCCTTCACATGCTTGGGCTTGAACCTACTGATGGGTTTAGACTCTGGGATCATCTTCAAGATGATGCCCATGGCTATGAGAATTAGCCCTGTGCCATGCTGCTCTGTTAATGGCTTTGTAAATATCAAATATGACAAAAAGAGGGTCACTGCTTTTCTAGCTGTCGTTATCTGCAAAAGTATTAATTGTAAGATATCAAAATCATGATTCTTAACCATTTTAATGCATACATTAAACATTGCAAACAGACATAACAGAGAGGAAAAGATGTTAACCCCATTTCCTAAATGCAAATGAAAAAATGCAGTAAGATGATTGAAAAAAAACAAGGTGAATAGTGAAAAGAGTTCATTTAAATTTCCACTGGAAAGCCAAAGAGTATTAAAAATGCATCACCAGGGGGGTAAGATTTTACATACCATGGCAGTGGTGGCAGCTCCAAATATCGCAATGAGGGACAGAACAGACACTTGCCCTATGAAAGTGGCCATAGCTTCAAATATTAACACCCCATAAACATAAGGATGCTGCAATTGAAAAAAAAAATTGTAAGTAAAGAAGACATTTCTTTTTGTTTTTTCAGTACAAGAAGAAAATATGGTTTGAACCACAATCAAGAAATCAAGGTAAATGCAATATGCATATCTCATAGACGGCCCCCGTTTTAATTAAGCCACCAGAAAACATGTGAAAAAAGCAACTTAATCTCTTGACGACTTAAATATTGTAGCTGCTGGTTCAGGGAATACTTCCATTCATGAGCACTACTCTTTGAAAATACTTTAATATTCTATTATACAAAGTCTGGTGTGAAAATACAAAAGCTCTAAATCATAAATTATCACCACTTGAGGCCTGAATTAGGTGACTTGGTCATCATCGTGCAATGCAACAAACTCACAAATTATGCACCAACTCATTGACTTCGACAAAATTCATTTGGCTGTCCATGGACGGCAAACTCCCTTAACTAGCTCAAATAGCAAAATTAGCTATAATTTGAATCATCTTATATGTTCACATTTTAAAATCTTCTCTAAAAACCAAAAAATAGAACATAATTTACTTGAGCACAAGAACTCCAAGCCCTGAACAGCTCGCCTGTTAAAATCATTGGAGGAAGCAGGAAAGGCAGCCCAACTACAGTAGAGCAAAATAGCATCTCAATCTGTCAAAATCAAGAAAAACAACTAAAAATCAAGTGGGAAACTCTTCGTCAAACTGATTTGGTATTCAAATGCCACTCAGAAAATCCTGATCACCTGTGTTGTCTCAGGGTTCATGGTAAAAATTGCTTCTTGGAAATTTCCCATCAACGAGTCCAAAAACAAAGCACCAGAAATCATTAAAACGCCTATTATGCTAAAATTTGGAGATGTCTGGGCATCTGCTAAGGTGAAAAGAATCAGACCGACAACTAGAAGAAGTGCAGAGATGTATTCATTAAGTGAATACTTCCTTCTCAAGCCGGGAATGAAAGCACCCATTACCATAACCGGGAGCACCTGTAATGCCAAGAAAAAAAAAAAGAATAAACAGACCGACACAATAATATATAGAAAAAAATGGAACAAATTAATCTCTTGATACGCTAATATTAACAAGGGGCCGCCAATAGTTATTTCACGAGATCTACAAATCTGTTATGGGGCATCCTCATAAACAGATGAGTGGATTGTGACAACAGTAAATGTTCAAAAATTAGGACATAAGAGCTAATTTACCTTGGTGGATTTGAACATTATCTGCGCTGGATAATTGAGAAAAGCCAAAGAACCCTTGGTCAATCCATGGGAGCCCATTAATACAGCAGAAAGCTTAACATAAGTTTTCCACGGATTCACCATTTGCTTGGTGGTGAAACCCTGCAAGTATATCAGAGCCAGGTATACAAATCCTTGCACAAAGGTGAAATACCAACCGTAGCTGAAATTTCAGGGAAGGAAACGATTACGCATATGAAGACGAATTGAAGCCGATCAAACAATAAAGAAACGTTGATTTTTTACCTGAATTTTAGCCGATTATACACATATTCCTGGAATAAGCCAACGAAAGATCAAAATTATCAGTACTTAACCAAATCACCAAGTCAGATGTTATAATCTTGAGTCCTTAGACGAAGTCAAAACCAATTACGCAGAAATTCGGGATACTTTTCGTCATTTTAAGTCCCATACCTAAGTCGATATTCATATTTGGCAAAACAACAACACATGTAACGAAGAAGAAGAAGAAATACTAGTGCATGCAGAAAGATTCAACAGGTATTACGCGAACAAACGCAAAAAGGAATAAATTTGAGGATTACCCATGAAAGAAGAACCAAGACACAGAGCCAAAAAACACGAGAAAAACAAAACCAACCTCGCAAATGCCATTAACAAGGTACCCAAAGAAGAACCCAGAAGAACAAATAAGGAATTGTTGGCACTTGGGTCTATCAGAGAGAGAAATCCCGAATAAAGACCGCGATTGATCCTCGCTCTTCATCTCACAAGTCGAGCAACAGTCTGTAAAATCAAGGGGCGAGCAACAATATATAAAACAAGACCCTTAAGGGGCAACCAAAAGGGTCCCCCTCCTAAAAAAAGATCGCTTGCTTGTGTTAATACTGCATGGAACAGCGACGCAACGAGAAAAACGAAATATAAAAAGAAGAAGGTAGCTTGTTGAATGAGAGAAGAAAAGTATCTGACGGTAAACTATGAGAAGAAAAGAGGGAGAGAGAGGCGTTTATTGGGTTTTATTTGGCTCCTCTCTAGACAATGACAAAGAGAGGTTTTAAGAGGGAACGTGAAGGGAACTTGCATACAGGGACAAGATACGGAACTGAAGAGTTACATTTCTGGGAAAACGGGTTTCGCGAGAACAATAAGTTTTTTGGTTAGACAAGAACATCTTGATATAATATTAAAAATTAAGATATCACCCACAACGAGAGTTGGACTAATTGGTTCGAATTTTTCACTTAAGACTTTCCTTTATAAGAGGGCTTGAATTCGAGTAACGTTAAAGGAGGGAAATAGACATATTCCTATTAATGATCTTCTAACCTTCTGGACACAATTCCTTGATCGGATCAATTACAGACATCTCGTTTCCAGCGGCACTAGAAATAGAGTACAGTACCCTGTTCTCAACTATTATATTTATATAATTATACTTAAAATTATAGAAAGTACTGATATTTCAATTAAATTTTGAGTTGATTTGTTTCTGAATTTGTCATTTTTTACATATTTATTAAAATATCGATTAAATATGTTTTAGGTTTTCTCAATGTCGATTCAAATCAAAGGAATTATAAACAAGTCAACATCCTATAGCTGTTTACAGGATATAAAATTAAAACGTGTAAGAGTCTTATGGAATATGAAATAAGAAAAGAAATGAATTGGGTTAAAACTTAAACATGAAAACGGAACATGCGTGTGAAATATAAACATAACTTGTGTCTCTCCTGCGTGGTTGGTGCATCTTCTCCCCTTTTCTTTGTGATTTAAAGACATTTTCTGCTGTGTGTTTAACAATGATAAAGAATGTTAAATTTTTTGGTTACGAAATTTGTTTGAATAGGTAGGAGACAAGTGCAATAGACGTGTGGTGAAGTGGAGATAGTATAGTTCCCTGACAACTTATTATTTGACATTCTTTGTTGGTATGTTTATGCCTCGTACATTACGAAAGATTGTCCCAGTAACACATATTCTTTCTATGATGTATATCTCAGAATGTATAAACTATTTTATCTTTTTATATGTATTAGGATGTGATGGTTTCTTAGAGAACGAGGGCACTAATCAATGACAGAACCAAAAATTTATGATAGGAGGGTCCAAATAAAATATAGATTTCACAAAAAAATTTACATCAAAATTAAATAAAAAATAAAGTTTTATTAGGAATATAAAATAGTCAAAATAACAATAATCCTCGCTTACTTTTCATAGATTGAAATTTTTTCATAACAAGATCATTGTCAATATTTGCACATAGATCTCTTTCAATGTAACACACTAAACAATCATTCAATAGGTCATCTCTCATTTTATTACGAAGTGAACTCTTGATAATTTTCATTGCGGAGAAAGTTCTTTCCACTGTGGCTGTAGCAACTGGTAAAAGTAATGACAATTTGACTAACAAATAAACCAAAGGGAATACATGAT